>VZRH01007009.1:68063-117203 GCA_013397555.1 Urocynchramus pylzowi | reverse complement strand
TTTTTTTTGTTGTTTTTTTTTTTTTTTTTTTTTTTTTGTTTTGTTTTTTTTGTTTGGGTTTTGGTTTGGTGTTTTTGTTTTTTTTTCTTCCCCTTTTTACAAACTTTCTCTGGAGCAAAAATGTCATATTAAAAGAAAAAAAAACAACAAAACAATTTTAGCTTGGAAGGACCTGTTTCTGGAAGGTGAACTGCGTCTCACCCTATGGTGTGCACATGGTGAGGCAGCTGCAATTTCAGCTGTCATTTTGAGCATGTGGAAGGCATTTAGAGGTGAGGGTTGGATCCTTGGGCACAGTGTTTGGAACACAGACCTTCAGTTAAGGATGAAGCACTTTATATGATGATTTTTCTTCTTGTTCACTGGGTTGATAAATTCACTTCACTATAAACTCCCCAAGGCTTTGTTAACAGCAGTCATTAAACACTGCTGGGAAGGAGGAAAAAGGGCTTTGAGAATGTGTCTGTCCTCCTGATCACTGATGAGGCAATAACAGAGCAGGTATTCAGGTGGAGGAAGCTGCTGCTAAGAGCTGGCAAAGAGATCCTTGAGCATGTGACATGTCAGAAGCCAGGAGCAGGCAGTTGAGGGAGGTAAGGCAGAAGCTTCAGTTAAGTTAGAGAAAGAACTGTTTGCTGCCATAGCTGCTGTGTAGAGTGGGGTAAGTTTCTGTGAGTGACCTGGGCCAGGGGATTTAGCATCTGTTCCACAGAGCTCAAGGGCTTTCCTTCTCTGGCACTTCTTCTTATGATGTGTCTCTCCAGACTTGCATACNTAGAGTGGGGTAAGTTTCTGTGAGTGACCTGGGCCAGGGGATTTAGCATCTGTTCCTTGTGATCTGTTCCACAGAGCTCAAGGGCTTTCCTTCTCCAGCACTTCTTATGATGTGTCTCTCCAGACTTGCATACAGATGATCCTTAAGGTCTCTTCCAACCCAAACCATTCTATGATTCTATGTTTTTTTTCCTTCTGTCTTCCTTTATACTGATTGCTAAAGATATCTGTAGCTGCCTGTGGATAAGAGAGATGAGGAGATATGGAATAGCCTGTGCAGTACAACTTATCTGATGCAAAGTATTTTTTGCCGTTTCTTGCTCATGTGAGAAGATGAGGAAGGTGGTGGTGTAGCATGTGTGGTGTCTGGCTGGGGCTTCCCAACTTAATGTTCTGCTGCTGTTTGATGACTGGAATTTTCAGATAAACCTGCAAGAGAAGGGACTTTCCAAAAATCCTAACCTCGGTGCACTCATTCCATGGAGATCTGGAGGATAGGTGAGGGCTTCTGTGGGATGGGAGTAGAATCCAGAGGACCAGGCTCCAGTTCAGCCTCAGCAGCAGCCACCCCTGCTGTGAGAGGATTGGCTTGTTGGAGAATTCACTCGGTGCCTGTGGCCCAGGGGCAGCTGCAGGTTGAGCTCTGGGGCCCAGAGCCCAAGGCAAGAAGCTGTGAACTGCTGACCCTTTGCATACCAAAGGGCCCAGGGTCCTGTGGCCAGGCCAAGGACTTGGACACTCAAGAGACATGGTAGGAGCCAAGGACCCCCAGACTTTCCTGTCCTTAGACTGTGATGGGATAAAAGCCCAGGGTTTTTTCTGTTTGGGGTGCCTCCTCAGAGGCCCTAGCTCCAGCTGTTGGTTATTTAGGTATTGGATCATGATTAAATTCTTTTAAGGATCTGGATATTTGAGACTCTCATGGAGTCCTCTGATGGGAAACCCAGGACGGAGCTGGTGAGAAAATCTGGAGAGGCTGGGTGAGTGTGGGGATGCAGCTGCAAAGGGGCCTCAGTCCCAGCTCAGGTGGTAGGACAGTGACAGCCAAAGTGGCTCCTGGATGTTTGAACAGGGCAGTTCCCTCACCAGCCCAGTCTGTGTGATGGGCATGTGCTTTCTTGGGAATTGCTATTCCCTTCCCATTGGCCTTGTTAGTGCATCCCCATCCCTGCCTGTGCTGCCTGCAGAGTACACAGGGCCCTAGTCTGGCTGTCCTCACGGGCACAGATCTTCTCAGCCATCTTTTCTTGTTCCAGAAATGCTCTATGTCTTGGAAAGGCTCTGGAGCAGCCTCACAGTCAGCTCAAACCCCTCGTTCCCTGCGAGCCTCTGGGGCTCTGGGATGTTCCTTATTCACAGAATCACTGAATCATTAATGTTGGAAAAGACCTCAAGGTCATCGAGTCCAACCTGTGTGCACTCCCCACTTTGTCACCCAGCCCAGAGCACTGAGTGCCACCTCCATGTGTTCTTCAGACACCTGCAGGGATGGAGACTCCAACCCTCCCTGGGTAGCCCCTTCCAGTGCTTAACAAATCTTTCATGAATAGAATACGCACCCCCATTTCTAATACGAGACAAATTCAAACATTATAGTTAACAATACCGTGTGGTTCAGTGTAGGTGGCATTCACTGCACCATACCCATGAGGAGCACTGGTGGGTCCCAGCTTTCACCCAGCCATCATCACCCTGTGCCTTCAACAGCAAAGCTTTAAATTCGAAGCAGATTATTTCAGCATGTTGAGCAAATGACCTCACTGGTTACTGTTAAGTCCCAGAAGAGCCTTGAGAATATTTCTTGCCATACACTTGATTCCTTTTAGTGTTCTTGTGGCAGAATTGGCATCTTACAGCTGTAAATTGAAGCTTTGCATGTTCCTCCCTTGTCACCTGCTCCTCCATAGATAGTTGGTCTGACTTTGAATGCCTAAGGCAAGAGCATCTGTGACTCTCTTAGGCTCTTTTAGGTCCCCTCTTCTTCAAGGGGGAAAAAGGGGATGAAAGTTATGGGTAAAATGCTGAGAGGTGAGTCAGGACAGGAGGCTGGCATTGGCAGTAGGCTGTTCACATCTTTCGGTTCCCTAACTCTGATGTTCCACCAGTATTACTCCTTTATATATTAAAGAAAATTATTAATGAGTGTGCCGTAGCTGGATTGTGCGACTTTGCAGTGCTGTGATAACAGTCATGGCAAGTGGAGCTGGGCTTGTAGAGATGCTGCGGATGCCAGAAAAAGTCCAGTATTTTGGGTCGGTCTGGGGAGGTGAGAACCCCAGCTCTGAAAAGACAAGAGAGATGGGATTGCCATGTTGAACCAGCAACATGTTGATCTGTGTTCTCTATCTCTGTTCAGACTGTGTTGGATACTGTTGAGAAATTCCTAATCCCCTTAATTCCATGCTGCGAAGCCTTGGTTACTGCTCTGCCCTGAGGTGGTAATAAGCCCAGCTCCACATCCTCCAGCAGAGAGCAATTTTCTTCCTTTCTCAGGATGGTGCACAAGGCAGTTTAGGATGGGAGCTGCAGAACTTTGGGGTGAGCCGAGGTATTTTCACATAGAAATAAGTGAATAATATGCACATATTGAAGTCACTGGTGCGTGTGTGTGTGAGAGTATGTGCATACACATGCCTGAAATGAAATATACCCACAAGGCCATTTACTCCCAGTACAAAGAAAGGCATGAACTTCCTGGGCCGAGTCCAGTGAAGGGCCATAAGGCATCTCTGATGTGAAAAGGAACTCAGAGAGCTGGGATGTTTTTACCTGGTGGACAGAAATCTGAGGAGGATGTTGTCAGTGTGTTTGAATACCTGACTGAAGAAGATGACTCAGACTCTTCTCAGTGTTGCCCAGTGAGTGACAGGATAAGAGGTGATGGGCACAATGTGAAGCACATAAAATTCCATCTGAACATAAACCCCCCCCCACTTTTTTACTGTGAGGCTGGTCAAACACAGGGAGAGACTGTTCAGAGGATTGTTGAGGATCTTCTCCATCAAGGGAGTTACTGAAAATGTGACTGGGAACAGTTGTGGGCAAGCTGCAATAGCTGACCCTGCTTCAGTGGGCAGGTTGGACTGGATCAACTTCTGGCTTCAGTGATTCCACTTCTATGATTTTGTGATCATTTTTGATGCAGATTTGGAATTGTGTGGATATTTTTAAGAATAAGGGATAATAATTACATACATACTTTATTTTCAAAAGTAGACTGTGCCCAATAGTTTCCTGCTGCATCTACCTGCAGCCAATATCCAAAGGGCAGAGTGTCCTCACTCTTTCTGGGTTGCTGTCTGTGCTTTTACATGCAGCTATGGTTCTGGGGGGCCAAAGGAACCTCACTCCTGAGTGAGCATTGCTGCTGGATTCCTTGTGGAGCTGCAGAAAGGGCATATGACAGGGAATATCTGGGGAAGAGAAGAGGCAGCTGCAGCATTCCTCAACTCCCCCCATCCCTCACTGCACACTGAGGCTTTACAAGCAGTCAGATGATCCTGGGCATTTGTTTCCATTCATAAGTAGATGCCATAGTGCTTCAGAAAACATCTCTCTGCATCCTTAAGCACTGTGTGTTGCTGACACCTGTGCCCTGGGAGCCCTTTAGGACAGGAATTGTGACCATTACCCTGCCCCAGACAAACCTTAATTTTTTTAGCCCTGTATGTCCCCAGGGCGGGGAGTAGTCAGAGAAGAGGTTGAGGTATTTGACTTAGTTCGTGACTGACCAGTATTTGAGTGGGATTTTTCTTTCTCACAGTTGCAGGGAAGTTACTCCAGTTTTGAGGCATTTAGGAAGCTGGAACTTTTTATAATTTTCCAGATTAGCTTTTCACACTGGGATCTGAGCTTTTCCTGAGTGTCTACTTGACAGTTGTATGTAGTATGTCATCATCAATACACCTGAAGAGAAGATGCAAGATCTGGAGTTTGCTGTATACCTGTGATCATAGATGGGAGAGAGTTTTCACACACTTGGCTTTCATCCAAGGTTTAAGAAATCTTTGAGCAGAATATTTCCAAGAATACTTTTGCTTCCCAACAGAATACTTCCCAGAACAGAAGAGTGTACTGGCCAGAGGAATCAGAGCAGATTTCTAACTCTACAGCCCCTTCCAATCCTGCTTCCTCTGCACCATGTTCCTGGCTATCATCTTTTAAAGTGGTGCCTCTACCTCCTCTGGCTGTGGGAAACATCCAGCTGAAGCAAGGCGGATTTCAGATGGATGTGTAGCTTTAGCCCTGGGGTCCCCACTTAATGTGCTTGTACCTGAAGGCTCTGAGGAGAGCCAGCTCTTGGCTGCATAAAGGCCATGTGGCCTTTACCCAGCACAGGACACCACAAGGTTCTTGCTCCATGCTCTTGCCTGGCTTGCAGCTCTTTTTGGATCCACCACTGTGTCTTTTGTAGCTGAGCTCTCTGTGAGAGCATCCATCAGATCTCACCTTTTCCTGTGCCAGTCTGCCCATCTTTGACTGTTTCACCTTGAAACTGTGACAGAGAGCATGGAGTGAAGCAGGTACAAGGGAAGCCTCCACCATGGGCAGTACAGATTGAAGATCACAGTGTCTTTCACTTGGAAAACAAAAGCCAATATTTTTGGTCCTCATGATGCTCCTGCTCTGGACTATACCAACCAGCAGCCCTTTCCTGGGTCTGTGATTGGAAGGAAGAGGTGTGTGGGGATTTAGGGCTGGGAGCACAGTGTCCATATGGAGAAAAGTTCGGCCTGGATGGCAGGGAAAAGATCTCAGCAGGAATTAGAGCTAAAAAAATGTTCACAGACAAAATGCTGAGATGAAGTGCCTCAGTTTTGCTTCTAGGAGTTCAAACCAGCAAGCGTTGTGTGAACAAGAGTTTGTCAGTCAGGTCTGGGACACTAATGGAAGAGATTGCCTGAGAAAATGAATGTGGTTTTGTGTCACTGGAGAGCAGGAACAAGTGTTAACCCCTTGGTAGCTCAGGTATGACCTGCAGCTGCTGAGGTCGCCTGACAGACCTGATGTGTGGTCCATCCGAGTCTTGAAGATGGGCTTACATTCTCCAAAATATCTGGAGGCCAGTACCAGACATTGCTACCCCATGCACAGTTTGTTCCTCATCACTTGCATGCCCGTAGCCACGGCCGTGCTGCCATCCCAAGCATTCCCAATCATGGCCCAGTCTTACAGAAATCACAATGTTGGTGGAAAAAACAATGAGATTGAAAAACAATACCGTAGGGTGCTTGCTCTGCTGGCTTTGTTTCAGAGGAGCTGCACATCTCCAGCCAGGAGGGCTGGACGAGGGGAGAACGGACATCTGAGCGTGCCTGCACACTGCCTCCACATTGTCCTGCTACACAATGCTTCCGGGTCCCTCAGGGCCAAAATCCTCCTCAAGCATGCCATGTCTGCCCTTCAGGGTGTCCTGGCAGTGCCTTGCTGACGTGCAAGGGAAACCTCAAAGGTGCCCAACCCTGACAATGGCTTCCAGAACAGTTGTGCTTGTCACCCTGCCACCCCCAGGCCTCTGCCTCCAATACTGCTCCTCAGCCAAAATGCAGCCCACAATGGCCTCAACCTCCTCCCTTTCAGCTTGTCCCACCACCTCCTGCCCTCTCGGGCTGTTGGAGTGTGTTCCAATCAGCTCAGAACTGTGGCCTTATCATATCAGGACTTCCAGCCTAGCTCCACTTCTAATCATGGAATCTGAATGATTTGAGTCAGAAGAGACCTTAAAGCTCAACTCGTTCCACCCCCTGACATGGGCAGTGACACCTTTCACTAGCCCAGGTTGCTCCAAGCCCCATCCAACCTGGCCTTGGATGCTTCCAGGGATCCAGGGGCAGCCACAGCTGCCCTGGGCAACTTGTGCCAGGGCCTCCCCACCCTCACAGCCAATAATTCCTTCCCAATATCCCATCTAACCCTGCCCTCTGACAGTGGAAAGCTGTTCTCCCTTGTCCTACTACTCCAGCTCCTTATCCCAAGTCCCTCTCCAGCTCTCCTGGAGCCTCTTTAGGCACTGGAAGGAGCTCTGAGGTCTCCCTGGAGCCTTCTCTTCTCCAGGTGAACACCTCCAGCTCCTCCAGCCTGGCTCCAGAGCAGAGGGGCTCCAGCCCTGTGATCAGTGTAGTGGCCTCCTCTGAACTTGTTCCCACAGATCCACATCTACCTTGTGTTGGTGACCTAAGAAGTGGAGGCAGCTGCAGGTGGGGTCTCACCGCAGAGAGGAGGCAGAAGAGCAGCCTCATGAGCTCTTGCTGGTGGAGGATGGGGAGCAAGAACTTCCTGTGTTCTGGCCTTGCTGAAGTCATTGCACACCTGCACTGGTGGCCAGAAGTGGGTGGCACAGTCTAAGTTGACTCCCGCTTGCACGTGGGACTGGCTAATCCAGGCAGGATGTGCAGAGGCCCTGGGTCACCCCCAGGTACCACCAACTGGCTGAGGGTTGAGCTCCCCAACGGTGGGCAGGGTGGCAGCAGTAAGGATCACAACAGCTGCTAGGAAGGGAGATGGAGTGGTGTGAGATTGCTTTTACTTTTTAATTTTTTTAAAATAACTGTTGAACTAAGTGCTTGGTAGAGTGGAAAGACGTGTCCACTGTGGTGAGATGTGGTGAAAAGCACTTCAATGAGAATTTTCCAGAGAGCTCATACTCTGGATTTATGGCATGCAGCACAAATAGAAAGGTGCTGGTTTCTTTTTCCTGCATGTCTGCAGATTCATAACCTTTCACTGTTTCTCGGGCACCTCTTTGGTCAGTACAGGATGTGCTCTATGTTTATGCTCCCTCCTTTCCCCTTAGCAACCCTCTAAGGAACATAGCCTCAGAAAGGCCTTCAGGCTGTGTTTGCTGCCATGGGCTCTGAGAGGCTGTTGTGGCCTGGGGAGCAGAGGGAGCAGATCCCTGCTCCATGACCAGCTTGTGCTCAGTTAAATTCCCCTGACTACCTTTGCAGCAACAATGTGTGGAAGGGCTCTGTGCCCCGTGCGAGCTGGGTAAGAGCATCCTGGCTGGTGCATTGTGCAGTGCTCCAAGTAGCTTTGTACTCTCTGAGGCTGGCAATTCTTGAGTTACCAGGAGATGGACACTGGCTTTCAGAGGCAACTGAGCTTCCCTGGATGGGGCCAAGGTTCCCCACTGAACAGTGAGGAAAAGCTCCTGTGCTTTACAGCATGTCTGCTTTTGGGGCTCAGGGCCCTTTTGGGTGATCTGGTGCTCTCTGTCCCTCCTTTCCCAGAGATGCCCTGCAGCCTGTCCTTGGCTCACTGGGGACACCTGCCAGGCATGTGCCTGGAGACGTCAGTGAGGCAGAAGACAGGGTGCATTGGGGATTCTGGGTGAGCTGAAGTAATGGTCAGCACATCCATGGACAGCATCTGCTGTGGAGGCCCTGAGAGATGGAGTGAGGTGCTGTGAGTCTCAGCTTGGCTGGCCTGGTCTGGGCTCTGGCAGAGACAGGGCCTGCAGGGCTGCTGGCCATCACTTCATCTGGGAGAAGAGAGTGTGGGAAGTCCCCCATTGATCAAGGACCTCACACAACCCATAGAGCTTTTATGCAGACCCACAGCTTTCCGGGGAAATTGTTCATGGGGAAGGGCTGTGCTTTCACCTGTATCAACCTTGTCATTGCTTCACAGTCTTCTTGGGTTAGGCTCTCTCAGATGCTCTCTCTCCTCTTTAGCCAACTCCCGAGGTGGTGAGCATGAGCTCTGGAAAGCTGACTGTGCCAGACTCTGGCCAGCCTTGGGCTGACTCCTTGTTCCTCTGCCTTTAGTGCCATCAAGGGTGTCTGTAACTGCTTACCATTGCTGTACCCCACAGTGGCCACCACCTAAGATACTAGGCTGAAACTGTACAGAGACCCTTGGGATGAAGGCTGTAACTTATGTAATGCCAAAAGGAGGCTGTTGCCTTTACCCCACAGCCTCTCCAGCCACGGCAGCCTGACATGTACATGAGCTGTGCATAAGATCTGACAGTTTGGGAACCCCATGTACCTGTTGGGGACTCCATTTCTGCTACACAGACTGTGCAGCATCATGTCCACAGTGCTGCTCAGCTCCTGCTGCCATCATGATGAAGGGCTGTCCCCTGATGGCCTAGTGCCCTTGGAGAACTCACATGTCCCTCTGTTGGGGACAGCTTCTGCCCTCTGTGCCTTTGGGTGTCTCAGTGACTGCTTGAAGATACTCCCAGCAGCAGTGCAGGGCAGGGGATTTCGGGCAAGAGAGTGTTGCAGTTAGTCTGTGACTTGTAATGATGCTCATTGTGTCAGTGACAGTGGGGTTTATTTTAGGGTGTCTTCGAGTTAGAGAAGACACCCTGAAATAAATTTGCTGGGAAATTTGAGTTTGTGCTGGGGATCATAGAATTGTCCTGGATGGGAGGTGACCTTAAAGCTCATCCAGTCCCGTGCCTGCCATGAGCAAGGACACCTTCCACTAGCCCAGGCTGCTCCAAGCCCCATCCAGCCTGACGTTGGACACTTCCAGGGATGGGGCAGCCACACCTGCTCTGGGCAACCTGTGCCAGGGCCTCCCCACCCTCACAGCCAAGAATTTCTTCCCCAGTATCTAATCAAACCTACTCCCTGTCAGTTTGAAGCCATTCCCCTTTGTCCTGTGACTCCAGGCTGTTGTAAACATTCTCTCTCCATCTTCCTTGCAGGCTCCCTTCAGTTCCTGGAAGGCCCCAGTTAGGTCACCCCGAAGCTTTTTTTCTCCAGGCTGAACAATCTCAATTCTCTCAACCTTTCCCCATGCTTCATCTCTCTAATCAGCTTTGTAGGCCTCCTCTGAACTAGCTTCAGGAGGTTGATCCCACTTCCAAAGGAGCATTTTGTTTCTGGAAATCGACCTAGGATGAGTCTTTCCCATTCCTGTGCATGTGAGCAGCCCTAAGGACATGAAAGAAAATGGCTCTGTGTTTTTAATAAGCCAAACATGAAAACAGAATTTGAGCATGTGTAGGATATCAGAAGTCTGGATCAAGATTCAAGTCTCACAACAGGCCATGTTTTTCAGAGTTCCCACCTGAAGATTGTAACAGAGGTTTGGATTTTTTCACTAAATTTGGGGGTCCCACCTTCTCCTCTAATCCTTGGGTCTTGTTCCTTTGATTTCTGGGTAACTCTCAAGTTTTTCATCTTGAGATAAGACCACAGGCTTCAAGTGCAGAGGAGGGAAGCAGAGCCAGGTTCTGTCTGGTGAGTCTGGCTTTGCATGGCAGACTCTGTTATATGATGTCCTTACACTTTGATGCCACAGACTCTCTCCTCCTCAGAACTCAAACCCCTGAGCCACAGATCACAGGGTACAGCTCACAGGAGTCTGGTCCACGGGACCTTCAGAAGCACCTGGTGCTACAATTCTGCTGTATAAAGGTGGGTGATTTGGCTCTTCTCTCCTGGGAGCAGGGGTGGAGAGGGTGGTGTCAACTCACATGGACACAACACAATTTCCCAGTTCTCACTCAGGCAATGCAGACAACACCCAAGGCAATGCAGCCACCTAGAGTACCACCAAGGTGCTCCTCATGTGAAAGAGGACAGAAACCAGCCACTGGTCAGCAACAGGGCTCATTTATTATCTCATGAAAATGAGTGACAAACAGCTGCAGTAACATCAGCAGAACCAAAGCTTTGCCCAGGCCTGAGCTCTGAGCGCAGGGCTCCTTGCTGCACTGGGTGGCACTGTGAGGGTTTGTGACGGCGTCAATGGATTTGGGAGATCCCTGAGCTGCAGGGAATGGATTTGAGGCTGTTCCCAGTGGCCTGTGTCCTCCTGATGCCACCATCCCACAATGCTGATTTCTGTTTCCTCCTTCTACACCAGCTGCCTGCCCTTAAAATAGGAGAAGGCACATGCAATCCCCAAAAAGTCTACTCTGTGCGTGGGACATGTACCCAGAACCAAGAGCTTCTTCCAGGAGTGAGGTTTGGGGGCAATGAGGCAGCAGCCAGACCCCATTTTTACCGTGTCTGACCAGGAGCCAGGTGACTACAGACAGGAGTGCCCCAGGTGTGCTGTGCTGTTTGAACGGGGGGTGGAGGGGGCCTGGTGTGCCCTTGGGTGCCTTGGCTCAGTGCTGCTGGGTGACCTCAGGCAGAGCACATGGGTTTTTCTGGGAGATGTTTGGGTTTGGCTGCTGTGGGTTTCAGAGACCCCTTGTGAGACACTGTGGGTCTGATTGAAAGACTGAACATCCCCAGCTCCTGGTCTTGGCTGGAAGTGAGGGTGTTGTCCAACCCATGAGGCTCCCAGTGAATTAGTGGGGATTTCCAAAGTAGAGATGGTCTAAAACTCAGGTGTACACATGGATATGCTGCTTTTGGTAGTGTGAGACAAACACCAGCCCACTTCCAGGGGTGTGTGGGACCTGCAGAGAGCCCTAGAGGACAAGGCCTGGGGTTCTTGTGGGTAGCCACGTATCGCAGTGGGCCGTTTCCAGGGGTTGCCACAGAGCGATAGCTTTGGCCAAGAGGTCTCTGCCTGGAGAAGACAAGCTTGGCTTCACTGCAGGCTCCTCCTGGCTGGTGATGCTGCAGGGTGAGCAGGAGGAGGTTTCTCTGACCCACTTCCTGCTCCAGTGGGGCTCCCTCCCAGGCAGTTCCTAGCAGAAGTGAGACTCACACAGGGATTGTCTCCTCCCATGGCCAGCCCTGAGTGTCTGGAGCTCAGTCAGAGCCCTTCTAGGCCGGGGGCAGCTGGCAGAGCGGTGCCTGTTGCCCAGGCAGGTATGATGGGGATGAGGGTAGACAGGTCGTACTGGTGCTTTTCAGGAAGCCGTTTGTGTCACCTTGCTGGCCCCTCGGCACTGGTGTTGGCCCTCGGCGTGTGCTGTGGGGCCGTTCCCACGGCTGCTCCGAGGAGGTTTATAAGTGAGATGTGTAGGGCGGCGTGGGTGGGGAGGGGAAGAAGGTTATCCGGAGGCTGCTGCCAGACAGATCCCGGCTCTCTGAAGTTATCAGCACCTCACTGTCATTGAGGCAGGGACAATGCTCAGAGCAGCCCCTCTCCTTGCCCCTGGTGCCCACCCTTTGCTGGCAGGGGATGAGCGTCATGGAGGGGAAGCTGTAGCTGTCAAGGATGGGACGCACTCCCAGGGAATCAGGTGTCTCACACATGTGGTCGATGTCGGAGAAGTTCACCAGAGCCTGGGTGGAGTCATAGGAGCTTTTCTCCATGTCATCAGCCCTGCAGGACTGGGGGAAGCTGCCCTTGTCCCGCCCTTTCTGCCTCAGCAGGCGGAAGTCATCTCTGAAGTGGGGGTTGAAGAGCAGGTAGAGCAAGGGGTTGAGGCAGGCAGGCAGGGGCAGGACCACAAGGAAGACGGATTTAATGACCTCTGGGGTGATAAGGAAGAGATTGAGGGTAGAGGAGAAGGTGAGGAAGGCCACTGGGCAGTAGAGGAGGCAGTTGGTGAAGATCAGCCAGGCCACATGCTTGACCATGGCGCAGTCCCAGACAGCGCTGAACTCCCCCTTCAGCAGGTTGCAGTAGAGTCGGATATAGGTGCCGGTGATGGTCAGGAAGCAGAGCATGTTTGTCATCACCAAGGCCACGGTGAAGCCCAGGGTGGTGGGTTTCCCCTCTGGGATGGGGTATGGGAGGCAGAGAGGGGATGCTCCATATTCCCCAATGGAGAAGAGAGGCAGAACAGCAGCCACAGAGGACAACAACAGGCAGCAACAGGCAGCGGCCTTGACCTTGCCTAGGGACGGGGACTTCCCGTATCCCCGCACGCAGGAGGCTGAGAGGCTGCACTGCACAGCAGCCAGGGTCAGCAGGAAGATGGCAGCCTGGGAGGCCAGCACGGACAGGAACCCTGTCACCCTGCAGCCTGCACCCGTCTCCCATCTGGCGCCGTACCGGGCAAAGTGGCCGTAGGTGAGGGTGTCCACGAGGGCCAGCATGCTGCAGGAGATGCCCGTCAGCATGTTGGCCCCAGCGATGGAGCCCACGAGGAACTTCACCGGGGAGAGGTAGCTGGGGGAAGCAAAGACAGCCAGGATGACCAGCCCGTTGCAGAGCACTGATACCAGAACGATGACCCAGACTCCCAGGCGGATGATCCAGCTCTCAAACAGGTGATCACAGGGCTTGAAGGGACCTGGAAGACAAACCCCAAAGTTACACCCAGCAGACACTGCTTCTCTCCAGTGGTGCTGCTCAGAGTGGTGGCCAAGTCCCAGCCCTCTCCTGGTCCCACGAGCCACATGAGTGCTGAGGGCTGGCAAGGAAAATATGACATTGTCCATCCTCTTCTGCAGCTGCCTCTTGGCTCTCCCCTGTGCTCCTGCCCCCACACTGGAGTGCGTCTGGCATCCTCTCAGATCTTGTCTAGGGTGGGAAAAAGGTGCAGGGAGAGGTCAAAATGAAAGGAAAGAAGCAGCAAACTGATCAGCGCTCCTAAAATGTTAGAAGCTCGTGACTGCAGACCAACCAACACTCCTGGTGTCAGCCTGGCATTTGGGCCCCTGTACCATTACCTGCTTCTTCTCACGGTCCCCCTGGGAGTTGGTGGTGTGGAGATCTGCCAGGATGCTGCATCCTGCTCTGGCACTGCCAACCTGTCTCTGTACACTCAAGACCTTAGCTGAGAAGTGTCTGTTTCTGTATGAATGGTGATGAGGTGAAGTGTCTGGGCATGTGGGAGAGTGTGGCAGGGAAGAGACAGAGGGGCCTGGGCAGGCAGAACATGAAAGGTTATCAGGAGAAAGAAAGAACAGAAGTGGATGGAAGGGGGTGTGAGTAAGGGAAGGTCACGGAGGGGTAAAAAGAGGACTTCTCTGGAAGCTGTGTACCAAAGAAAAAAGAAGAAATTGGGGAAAGAGGGAGTGGGCAATGGCATAAAATTGCATCTGGGAGGGATTGGGATATTTCAGTGAGTGGCTCAGCGAAAACAAAACCAAGGTGGTAGAAGTTCTAGGTGGTAGAGAGCAAACAAAATTAGAGGAAATGGAGAAATCTTTTTCATCTCAGAGGAGGTGAAGCTCAGAGTGCCAGGCAGCAGGACATGCCCTCAGCTAAAATCTTGTTCCTGTTGCAACAAACTGAGTGGAACAACTGGTAAAAAGTCTGTCCTTGCCAATGACCCACAGGAGGCTAGCTGGAACCAGACCTCTCCAGCCTCCAGGTGTGCTTGTGTAGGACCCCACTGAGCTATGAACAGGGACAAAATCAGAAGGCAACTTCCTCGAGCCCCAACCAGCATGTGCAATCCAGTGCCTCCCTGCTCCTCCTTCCTCAGGAAACAGGGCAAAGTATCCCTGCAGTTTGCAGTGCCATAGTTATGATCAGGACACCAAGGACAAGGCCCTGCCGTGCAATATTCCAGGCTGGCTGAGGCAAAGGCAAGCGTAGGTCACACAGAGAAACAGGAGAGCCAGGTCTGAGTGCAGCAGGTCAGTGGATGGAGGAGCTGGTGGTACCTGGGGTTCCTGGTCAGGCTTATCCTGTCCTGGGCCTCCCTCCTAGGAGGGCAGCTGTATCCAACAGGGAGAAGGAGACTCCTCACCTGTCCCCCATTTGGCCTGAGCCCAACCCATCAGGCTTCTGATCTGAAAGGTGGTGGGGGTTCCTGGGGATTGAGAGAAGCTCAAAGGATCCCAACTCTGTTCAAAGGGTTTTCCTGGCTGCTCACCTGGGCTTGGTGTGCACTGAATAGTGGGGTGCAGCTTCGATTCCTCAAGGTCCAGCTGAAGATCATCTGCATCTAGGTCATCTGGGGAGGAAAGAACAAGAAATGGTGCTCAGATAAGAACAAGCAGAACCATCCGAGCTAACTGGGTCAGGAGCTTTTCCTGCTACCTGTCCTCCACACAGACCTTCCCAGCCAGTTCAAAGTAGCTGCTGGTGTACAGTTTGTCCCCTGCAGTCAGTGCTGTAGAGGGAGATCTTGTAAACGTTGGTGGGTTGCAGTGTAGCCAATCCCTCTGTTTTTAGGTTGCTCCCAACATTTGAAGTGTGAGAGCCCGAGATCCCAGAGCTGTGTGACTGCGGTTCCCTCCTCCGAGCACTCTTTATTAAAACTAACAAAATGCTCCAGCCTGTGTGGTTACAGAACACAAAGCCTTCAAATGCAGCTTCTCCATGGGAGCTTTCTGGGCAGACCTTGTCCAATGTTTGTTCATCAACAGGGATTTTGGGGTTTTGTTCAGAGGGAACCATCAGCCTCTTCTTGCAGCACGAATTTTCTGTCAGCAGCAACCACCACCAAACAGTTCCTCAGCAAAGAGACAAGGGAACACAACATTTACTGCTTTATTTTATGCCCTGTAAAATCTTGGGACTGTGGCACCCTGTTTTTAATCATGGATGTTCCCAGGATTTGCTGAGGGCAGACTGGTTGCCTGTGGCTGCCGATTCTGCATCCACGGGATTTGTGCAGCCAGGCTGCAGAGCCCAGCCCTGCACCAGCATTTCTGTCATGCTGGCAGCTGCACCCTGAGCCAGGCTGGGGCTTGCTGAGGCTCAGGCAGAGAGCCCCTGGCTGAAGAAGCTGCTGGAAGGGAACGGGGCCGAGCCCTCAGCTGTGTGTTCAGTGTAGGCTGTCACCAGGGTGAATGGCATTCTCTCAGCCTAATCCACAACGTGCTTTTCTGCTTTGTTCCTTTTTCCCAGAGTCCTGCTGGCTGACAGCACTGGAACACGGTGAGGACAGCTGCTGTCCTGCTGCCCCGTTCCCACCTGTGGCACCAGCACAGCCTTCAGCTCCCAGTGGAGATCTTTTCTGCCAGCGGGAGGAAAGGAAAAGGATGTGGTTTTGTTCTTGCTACAGCCTGGTAGCCAGAGAGCTGGATCTGTGGCTGCGGGATGAACTCCCTCTTGGATGAATGGGCTGATGCTGGAGCCCAGGTGTGCACCTGGCAGCTTAGACACTGGCCAGGAAGGCAGATTTCCACAGTGCTGAAGATAAGGCCGACCTGAGTGGGATTTACGTGTCTAATCTGTTTAGAAGTGGTGCCTCTCAAGAGCTGTGCTCCCTGCCTGTGTTTGAAAATGTGACTGGGATTATTTGATTAAAGGATGATGACAAATAACGTGCTATCTTTAGTGCCTCCTGACAAGCTTCATGGCTTTCTTAGCTTAGGGAACTTTGGAAAAAAAGGTCATTTTTAAAATCTGTCTGTGTAGGAATTGAAATATTACTGCTGCTTTGGAGCCTGGCAAGGAAACCCCTCACAGTGGGATGGAAAAATATTTCATCCTTGTATTTTATAGTCTTATAAATCTCCAGTGTCTTTTCCAGCCACAGTGCGGAGGCTGTGATGTGCAGTCACGATACCCAAATAAAACAGACACAGCCTTGCTCTTTCTGTGCTCTGCTGAGACCCAACCCTTGGGAAAATGTAACCTGTGCCATCCATTTTCTCCTCAAAGCCTGGTTTTAAGCCCAGGTTAAACATTTTCTTGAAGTGAAGGATGATCTTTTGTTTTGCCTGGACTACTGAGCCTGCTGAGAATTACAAAGCAATCCTTAGTCAGCACAGTGGGATTCAAAGTGAAAAATGTACCTCTCTCTGCTAGAAACCAATCCCTCTCCAGCCTGGGAACTGTGGAGAAAGGAAAATGGCTGTTGTGTCCTAGCAAGGCAGGCTGCATTGATTTTGAAGCTGTTATTTATTTGAATTTTGCTGACGTGCCTCTACTTTCTGAGGTCTTACAGGAAAAACCCACTTTGGCAGTAGCCCCCTTTCCATGAGAAAGAAGCTGCCTTTACCAAATGTCAAGTGAGAGGAAAAGGAGCAGAACTGTTGGGGAAGGGACAGAACAGAAAACACTGGGCTGAATTAATGCTTTTTCCCATTAGTGCTGTCTGCTCATTCCCTGCTCAGTCCTGTCTGTCTCAGCCAGGGCAGTCCCTAGGTTTGCAGGGACCTGCCCTCTCCTCGGTCTGAGGGTGGCTACAAGAGGCCTGGGCAGATCCTGTTTGGGGTCTGGAGTAGCTTTTTGAATGACAGAAGTAGAAATGTCGTTTGGGAAGGACTGGAAGCAATGCACAAGGCTGAGAGGACAGAGCTGTCTGGAAGTGTTCCCTGTCCCTCTAAAAGTTCTCCCACAGCATTCTAGTGCCCTGACAAGCCTGGCTGGACCTGCTGTGACACAGCCCTGAGGTATTTTCTCTTCAGCAGACTACTTTCCCTCTTGCATGAAAGGAATGTTTGGGAGCTTTTTTCCTCTTTAATGAGGAAATGTTACAAGGTTCCTATAACCCAGCCAAATGCCATCAGTGGCCATCAGAAAGGAAGCATAGGGAACAGAAAAAAAGCCATGATTAATCAAGTAAAACAGCAATATCACAAACCCCACATCATCAAGAGTGGACCCTGCTGCTGGGGGTCTGGAGAGTCATCTGCAAAAGCTGCACATCATAAGGAATGATGTTCCTGTGCATTTCACATTTGCATCTCTGTGCTTTGATATTTCAAAACAGATCCAATGCTTTAACATCTGAAAATGAGAGCCTTTACGAGCTGCAAATAGTTTCATTTGGTCTTAGAATCAGTCAGCATTCCCCTTGGTGCTGGGACTGGCCTGGAGGCCTGGGACCCTGGGGTAGGTTTTGGTCTGATGACAGGGCCTGATGAGAGCAGGCCTTTGGGACATCAAAGACTTTGGTACATAGCAAAAGCAGGTCTGTGGCCCCTTGTCACAAACTAGATCTTTCCACAAATGCCATAATTTGCTGGGCAAACCCCACAACTATCTGCACTAGGACTGCTACAGTATGGGCTGCATTAATGATGGAAAAAGTGACCTGGCTCAGAATAAAATCCTGCAGCAATGACTGTAACATGACTCCTCTGTACTGGCCAGTGTTACCACCAAGTCTACCATGCTTCCCGGAGCCACATCATGCCGGTAGGAATCACATTTGCTACCCTCTGGCTGGACTCCTTGCATGTCTAAAGGCTATTCTCAGGAAGGATCAGCGCAAGAGCAGGAGCACAGGGCTTGAGGGTCACTTGCTGGCTGAGTCACAAAGTGTCTTGGTCATCCTGCCTATAACACAGCATCCAGCAGCTCTGGGTCTGCATCTGCCTCCAGATCCAGTCCTGCCTGCTCAGGGTGTGGGAGGACAGCAGGGCCCCTGGCTAGGGCTGGATGCTCAGTGCTCCTGAGAGCAGGTGAGTCAGGGGCACAGCCCTCTCTCCATCTACCATGTGGATTTGCCTACAGGATGTCTCAGGCCTCGGAAGTGCACTGTATTTACACAAATATATAAATAGAAGCAGCATCCAGGCTGTGCTCTGAAATATTGTTTGCACTCTCCAGCAGTTACACAGGAAGCAAAGGGGTTCGTGTTTTCCTTTATGTTATTCTGAGATTCTCTTGCAGAGGGATCACACCAGCCTTGTGCTGGAGCTGCTGCTGTGCTGTGGGGCTGGGAGTGCAGTGCTCTTGCTCTGCTCTTGCACTCTCTGCTGGCCTCCTGGAACTGGCCTCATGAGTCTGTGTAGAGCTGCACTTTGGAGCAGAATAGACTGACTCTTGGACAGAAAGTGCTGTTCAATCATGGAGCTTCTTCTTCCCTGCCTTGGCCAGTCCCTGTGCTGTGTTCCCCAAATGTACCCTGCTGTCACACCTAACCCCGACCTTCGCTGTAACACCCAGGGTGTGCACAAAAGTAGCATACACACAGCTCTCTCTACCTCCAGCCACAGGGGTATTCTAGGTCTTTGAGTTCATTCTCTTACTCAGATTAATCCCAGGGTCCTTCCTCTAGATAATATACGAACAAAGACTGATGTCCTGCCAAGGGCTCCACATTGCCCAGAAGTCTAATGACCAAGCCCAGATGTCCCAGGAAGCCTCAGCCACCTTCCAGTGCCTTGAGCAGTCCATAGCCAGCCAGTCTCCCTCCATAGCTAGCAAGGCCAAATTGACAAACATGCCCAAGTTGTGCAGGGCTGCCAGGTCCTTTGGTTCCATTGTGAAGGTCTGGATGTACCAGATCTACTCTTTCTCCCACACAGGGTCACCAAATGAAGCCCGTTCAAAGCAATAGGCCACTTGTGTTGAAGAAGGCTCAGCCTGCCCTCCCTGAGGCAGGTGTCACCTCTGACAGTGGCACCACTCCTGCAGATGCAGGATTGCACCCCAGCTCACAGCCCTGCCCAGGGCCAGTCACCATGCAGCCCTGTTTACTCACAGTGGTTATCAGTGTGACCTGGGAACAATTCCAAGGTCCTCTTGTGTGGATCCTCCTCCTCAGGACCCATGTCTTCTGCCTCCCACTGGCTGGACACCCTGAAGAAGCTGCTGCAGCTCCCGTAGGCACAGCACTGGTAGGCGTAGGGCACCTCCAGGACTCTGCACAGAGGAAAGCAGAACTTTAAGGTGTGTCCCCTCCATGATCTGACTCTCCATTGCTTTGTACTTTTTGCTTAGTTCCTTCAGTAGTTCAAAGATGAAACTCATCTATACAGAGTCACAAGATATTCTGGGCTGAAAATGACCCACAAGGATCATCATGTGCAGCTCTGAAGTGAATGGGCCCTACAGGGATCACATCCACAATGTTGGTGCTATTAGCACTGTACTCTAACCAGCTGAGCTAATCTCTAGAGTCAAAAAAATGTGGAATACTCCACAAATTTCTGTGCAGGAGCCATGCTGATCTTCTCTGTATCATTCCAGTTTTGGTACTTGTGCTGCTGACATGACAAAAGCTGATCTGTATGGTGATGGTTACAGTGGAGAGGGACTTTGCTTTGGTGAAGGACTCCATGTAGGACAGGGTGTGGACCCAGGGCAGCCCATGGTGTCTCTGCACCAGTTTTAGTGCTTAACACACTTGTCAGTCAATACAATGTTGTCAAACACCAGGTTTGGAAATGGCTCTGAAGTTCCCAGATAGTTCCTTGTCCTGGTTCCAGCCAGAACAGGGTTAATTTTTGCAGTAGGTGTGAGGGAGCATGGCCAGGACCCAGAGGTTATTCTATACCATCTTACTCATTGCTGGGGGCTAGGGGGAATGGAGAAAATGTGGTGGGAGAGCCATCTGGTATTTGTTTGTTGTTGGGGGCTTTCCATGTAAATAACTTTCTTTTCTTATACTTTTTGTTATTAATATTGTTGCTGTTACTGTTTGTGTCTTATCTCATTGCTGTTTCCAGTAAATTGTTCTTATCTCAACCCATGATCTTAGCCTTTTGTGCCTCCAGTTGGGGAGGAGCGAGTGGTGCATGGTTTTAGCAGGCATACTAAATTGGAGAATACCATTCCTAAACCACCACACTTCTAAAAATCCTTCTCCTGTTCTCCTTCAAATAAACTAGCTCCTCTCTCCAATATGCAATGTGCAGTCTTGAATTTTTACCCCAAGGCCATGTTTCCCCAGGCATCCTTTCTTTCCTTCAAGGGGAGAAGCTTCCCTAGAGCAAGGCTTCCCTTGTTTGTTCAAACTCCAGTTCCAGGAGTCCCAGCTCAGGCAGGGAATTCTCAGGTCTCCCAAGTGAAGTAAGTTACTTAAAAACGTCTGATTTCTACTTGAAAGTTGAATTGTTAGTTGCTAATTATAGCATGTATTACAAGGTTAATTCAACAGCAGCTGAGCATCATCTGGATGCAATACCAGGCTGTCTGTCAGCAGCTGCATTTTTGGCTTTGTTGTAAGTCAGGGAGACTGCTGATGAAGGCAAAGGAACCCCAGGTTTTCCAGACAATTAAGGTCCTCTGACAAGATCAGTAAATATGGTAAAACTCTATATTCTAAAAATACGCTTTTGTTTTATGTTCCCAAACATTTCTGGCTGAGCCCTGGGAGGGTCTGGAAACTCTGTATACAAGCTTGTTTCCTGTTATAAGCTCCAAATTAGATCCTATTATTGAAAGGTGGTAGGGAAGTGCAGATCCTCCCAGCAGGGCTAAGGACTGCTCGCAGATGACTCCTCCAGACATTTGCCCCAAGAGTAAGGTTACTTAATGGCAATACCCAAAATTTAGGGAATGTTATGGGTCCATTGCCTGGCATGGATCACTGAAGCACTGCTGCAGGCTCAGTTTTTCTGGTACAAACACAAACCAGCTCAAGAGATGCGAATGGAACTAATTTAGAGGAGAAACACCCTGGAAGTGCTGAACTTGACCCACCCTGCACAAGGGACTGCCCGTTGGAGCAGGTCCAGAGGAGACCACAGAGATGTTTTGAGGGCTGGAGCCCCTCTGCTCTGGAGTCAAGGGGTCTTCACCTGGAGAAGAGAAGACTCCAGGGAGATCTCAGCGCCCCTTTCAGTGCCTAAAGAAGCTTGGCGCTTGTGAGGGTGCAGCTTGAGTCCTGTGTCCAGTTCTGGACCCCTCACTTCGAGGAAGACATTGAGGGGCTGGAGTCAGTCCAGGAAGGGGAAGGGGAGCTGGGGAAGGGTCTGGAGAGTAAATCATATGGAGAGTGGCTGAGGGGGCTCAGCCTGGAGAAAAGGAAGCTCTCCCCCATCAGTGGGGACCTTATCACTTCCTACAACTGATGATTTGTAACAAGGTGGGGTTGGTCTCTTCTCTGGGCACTAAGAGGCAGAGAGAGAGAAAATGGCCTCAAACTACGCCAGGGGAGACTCACGTTGGAATCAGGAGGAATTCCTTCAAGGAAGGGCTTGTTAGACATTGGAAGGGGCTGCCCAGGGAGGTGGTGGAATCCCCATCCCGGGAGGTGTTCAGGGAACACTGGATGTGGCACTGAGTGCTCTGGACTGGGTGACAAGGTGGGTATTGGGCACAGGTTGGACTCGATGATCTCAGAGGTCTTTTCCTACCTTAGTGATTTTCTGGTTCTGTGAAGAAAGCTGGAGAGGAACTTTGGACAAGGGTCTGAAGGGACAGGACAAGGAATCCTCATTTCCTACTGGAAAGGGCAGGGTTTGATGGGATATTGGGAAAAAAATTCTTCCCTGTGAGGGTGGGGAGGCCCTGGCACAGGGTGCCCAGAGCAGCTGTGACTGCCCCATCCCTGGAAGTGTCCAAGGCCAGGCTGGGTGGAGCTTGGAGCAACCTGGAATAGTGGAAGGTGTCCCTTTAATGTTTCTGTCCAACCTACACCATTCTATTGTTCTATGATCTTGGGTGTAGAAAACCCTCCAAAAGCTTCTGGAATCCCCTGCCATTTGGAAACCAGTCATGCTGCATTTCCTAGCTATGAGTTAAAAAAGTCAGAAAGAGAGAGCCCTGCAGGCACCACTACTGGGGCAGCCTGAAGGGAGAGCTCCACATTTGTCCTCAGGCCTGAGCTTTAAGCCCTGTGTTGGTCCAGTGATCCGTAACCCCAGCCCTGTGTATAAACTGGCGAAGCTCCAGCTTTGGGAACCCATCCTGGATGAGTGGGAGCATCAGCTCATGCATTGTTGGCTTGAAGGGAACTCCCTGGGACACCCAAACAAGAGATGACTTAATATGAGAGAAATTTGTGTTCTCTGGACCATGGGTATCTAAGCCCGAAGGCAGGTGCTACACTGAGACCCAGAAGCCAAGGAAGGTCAGGAAAGTCTGAGCCTGCAGCACAGCACTCTGCTCTGAGCCTTTTGCAGCCTCTTCTTCATCAGTTTGACTCCTTCAGGCTCCTCATTAATCCATAACAGACAAGAGACGGCCACACAAGCAGAGTTTATGGAAGAAAACCTGGATGTCATTAGGTAGGACTGCTTCTGGGAATGTTTTCCATTGAGAGGAGCCCTGAGCTGGGCCTGCTCCACGCTTTCCACTTGTGTGTGTGTTTGGGGTGGGGGTGGTGTCCTGGGAGCACATCACTGCTCTCCCGTGGAACATATTAAAGATGAGATCTGTTAGCAGCAGATGGATCTTACTCAACCCATGGGCCTGGAAACATGGAGAAAGCACGAGATGGGCAAGGAGAGCAGGAGGCTGAGTGCTGTGAGCAAATACAGCCTGTGCTGAACACCAGAAGTGAAAGAGCCAATACTCCAAGTACCTCATTTTGGGGAAACTCTCCTTGGTGAAGGGCTCAGAGAGAGCTGGGTTGCCTTGGAGCTTCAGATGAGTCAGTCCAGCCAAACCATCCAGGGGCAGTGTGACCAGCTGGTTGTCAGTCAAGTCCCTGGTGAGGGGAAAGCAGAGAGGGAGACTCGGTCAGGGCTCTGCTGCCAGTAGTATCTCAGTCAAGCAGAGGGCACTGCCTCAATTGCTCCCTTGATGTGATGCTGAAATGGGGCTGGGTGCTGCCCTGGGGCCAGGAGCCTCTGGAGGCTCTGGGAGTCTCCCAGGCACTGCAGTCCCTGGGAAAGTGAGGGGCTGGGGTTAGTGGCCATGCTGAAAGCTCTGGGTGGTATCTCCGTCGCTGTGCACGTACATGCCCCACACATCTCTTCCTCCACTGTAGGTCAGGGATGACTGCAGATCCCAGCCCATAAAATACCCAAGAGTCCTGGAGAGGGGGCTGAGAACTGGGGACCCTCCAGAGCCAGCACAGATGGTCTGCAGTGACTCTTGCTGAAGCAGCCCATCATGCTCATCTCCCTTAAAGGCATCTAAGGCAGCTATGGAAGCATCAGGAAATGGAGGTTTAGTGTTCAGGATGAGAGCAGCTTGAAGATGGCCCCTCCTGCACTTCATCATCCCTTTATTAATAGTATTAATAGGAAGCCCTGGGACTTGTTCTGTCCACATCAGTGCTGAGACATGCACCTCAACACATCAGTCTTCCAGCATCTAAATCCCAGGTGTTCTGGTAGCCCTCAGTCAGTCCTCAGTCAGTCTGAGGTCCTCAGATAGCTCCCATCCATGTTCCACTGTGAAAGAAATATCCCCGCAACTTACAGCTTGGTGAGGGAGTGCAGGGTCACAAAGGCTTCTGGGTGAATAAACTGGATGTAATTCCAGCTCAGGTCTCTGCAAGGCAAGGACACAGCAGTAAGAGGAGAGCAGAGCAGGGCAGTGAAGCTGCTGACACTGGCCTAGCCAAGGGCCCTGGTGGGAGCACTTGGGGGATCTGTAGCCCTTGGTCAGCAGCAATTTCTGTCCCATAGCAGCTCCCCACAGACAAGTCTGGGTCTGTACATGGGTGGTTTCCAACAGAGGGCACAAGAGTTTGCCTTGCAGGAGCTCCTCTGGTGAGACCAAAGAGAAAGGATCAATGGAAAATGTTCTTTTCTGGCTTAATTTCTGTAAATTTCAGAATTTTTTACCAACATGCCAAACAGGTCATACCTTAGTGCCAGAGCATCCCCAGTGCAGTCACAGTGCTGGGTGCAGCAAGGGCAGATAGGGCCAGGGATCTGGGAAAGGTGATTTTAGTATGTCTCCTGCCATGTACAGGTGCTTTGGATTCACTGAGTCTCCTCAATAAATTCTGCCTCCATCCAAGTGAGAGAGCTCCACTCCCTCTGTAAGCAGTGTAGAGGAAACCAGTGAACTGGGACACATTTCTTGCCCTAAGGCTGGCTACAGGACAACCTTCATCTTCATCTAAGGGAGCAAAGATACCTGCTCAGATGTGTGTGACGTTGGGTGGGATGAATCCTTTCCACAGGGACCAGAACAGACCCAAAGCTGCCAGAGCTTTCTCACCTGTGTGTGTGTGACTGGGCTGGGGCAGCATGCTCATGTTTCCCTGGGTGTCTGCAGTGTCACCTGTCACATCTCAGGTGTAACCATGGTGTCTGTGACATTCACAGGATCACAGGAACTATTAAATGGCTCTCACATTGCTGCACCATGGAAACAGATGTGGTGGGATTTAGTTCACTTCCTAACAGAACAGCAAATAAAGACTGTCAGGGCTCTTCCCACATGTCACAGAGCCAGTCGTGCCCTTCAGGGCCTTGCCAGCTCTCCAAGGTCCAGGCACTTGGGAGGTGACTGTGTGTGGGAAGTGCTTGGGTGCACTTGTGACATGAAACATGAACTTTTGAGTGGTGGGGAGGAGCTTTCAAACCAAATGGGATGCTCTGCAGGGGTGTTCCAGGAGTGCATGGCCCAGGACCAGCCTGTGTAGGACAGGGGTGCTGGAGCTCAGGTACACTCAGGTACTGCCCTGAGTTCCTCCTGGCATTCAGGAGACCTGTCTGTGATGTGGGCTCTGCCTTGGCAGAGCTGCAGCGTGTGGTGAGAGCGTCTGGGGTGTGGGCACGAGGGGGCAGGTAAGGAGGGGGGGTCTGCAGGCACAGGGGAAGCCAAAAGGATGGTTTGTGCTCTCCTCCTTCCTAAGCAGGAATGGAAGAGGGACTCGACAGAAAAGTCTCCCAGTAGAGACAGAGGCAGGCTGGGAGCTTCCCCCAGCCCATCTGGCTTCACAGTCCCCCTCCCCAGCATGACCCCAGCTGGTCCCCTGGCAGACAATACTTGCATGGAGCGCAGGGCCATCAGCTGCACAAAGGTGTCTGCTCTAATCTCCTGGATTTTGTTGTGCTGGAGACCCCTGGAAAACAGAAACTGGTTTGAGAAGAGAGCTGAAGGCAGTTATGGAGATCTTTGTCCCAGTGCAGCAGACTGTCACAGTGGAAGTTGCTGTGCTTGGGAGATCTACTCTTATTTGTAGAGTTAAACACAATAAGCAGCAAAACATGTCAAAGTAATTCTCTCCTACAGGCAGCTCCAGGGCTCAGACAGCCTCTGCTTTTGATGCCATCATGACTCAGTCAAGAACTGCTGATGTGGAATGGCCAAAGATGCCCTGTTATTCTCAAATCCACACTGGTTTCCCACTTTGCTCCTCCCTAAGCCTCCAAATTGCTTTTTCCAGAGGAAAAGCTGAGAGCTTGAAGCCAGTGATCAGCAACCAACTCTGTGTGACCCTGCAGGAAGGACCATGTGGTGCTGCCCTTTGCTTTGGTGAGGATGAAGGTTTGAGGGCTGAAGGTATCTCAGTGTTTCATGAAGAAATATCTTGGTATTTCTTGTAAAACCCACGGTCCACATCTGCACATGAAGTGCCTCAGCCCTCCACATCTTTCCAGCTCCTTCATCCCCTGGGGAAGGGGAAAAAGCAGGGTGAGAGTTCACACAGACTCTGCTGACTGACCTACACACTCCCCACATCCTCAAGAGACATCCTGGATGCTCCAGCCATGCACCTTGTGGGAAAGGTTCAGTTCCTCAGGTCTGTTTTCCCTGGTGTGAAGCAGTGGTGAATACTTGCTAAGACTCCTGCAGAATGCCCATCCTGAATTCCCAGGCCTGCAGAAGCAGTGTCCCCTCCTCTATGACCTTCTGCAAGGGGACACAGCCACTGCCTGCTGCTCCACCTACAGCAGCTCCCTGGGCATTTTTCAGGTGGTTAACCTGCCTTTAGACTCAGAAATGATCCTGAGAAAAGGAGACTCAGGGCTGGGTGACCTTTTCACTCTCTACAACTTCCTGAAGGGTAGTTGTAGTCAGGTGGGGTTGGGCTCTTTCTCCAGGCAGCACTGACAGAACCAGAGGACACAGTCTCAAGCTGTGCCAAGGGAAATATGGGCTGGATATCAGGAAAAAATTTTTCACGCAAAGGGTGATAAAGTTCTGGAATGGCCTGCCTGGGGAGATGGTGGAGTCACCATCCCTGGGTGTGTTTAAAAAGAGTCTGGATCTGGCACTCAGTGCTGTGGTCTAGTTGAGGTGTTAGGGAATGGGTTGGACTCGATGATCTTGAAGGTCTCTTCCAGCCTTGTGATTCTGTGCTTTGTGATTGACTCATCTCACACAAGGACCCTCCTGTGCTGGCTATAGTGTCTCAGCTGGTATTTGGCCACCTGCTCCTGTTCCAAAGGTGGGCACTTGAGCTGCCCTGTAGTGCCCCAGGCTGGCATTGCTCCTACCTCCAGCCAAGATTTTACCTGGGAGCCACTGGAAGATCTGGGCACAGATTTGGGGGTCTCACTGATGGGAAGAGGTGGAGTTTGGGCAGAAGGGGTTTTGCAGCAAGGCTGAGAAAAATAATTTAGGGGTGTTTAGCTGTGAGAGATCACCTGTGTGGTGCAGGTAAAAGTCTGCACACCAGCAGTTGCAGCAGAGCGAGGGCACAGCTGAGCTGTTTGTGTGCCAGGTTGTACCACCAGCCACCACCAGACTTGTTTTAAACCATCAGGAATACTGATGCTTGGTGGGGATGGGGCTTACAGGACAAAAACTTTGGGGTTTATATACTCATTTTGGTCCCTTAATAAGAAAAAAATAATATTTAACATTAATTTGATATTAATATTTTTATGGGTATATAGGTATAATCTATTTGACTTCAGTAGCCAAAAACTGGAATTTAATGTGATTCTATGTTAATGTTAAGTCTGAATTTGGCATATTATAAAATTTTGTAAGAAGGAATTTAGGCAGAATGTGTGAAACTACAGGTTTGAAATTCTGAACGTTTGTCTTTTTTTGGTGTATTTTCTATTTTTTTCAAATGTTTTCCTTGGGATACTCTCACAGCTGCCATAAAAAGCAGCAGGGGCTGTGTGTATTTGTTTCCATGTAGTTTCACAGTGTTGTAATGTCCAGTTTGCTGACACTGGATAAGCTGGTCTGACTATCCAGGCTGAGGTGCTACAGAGAGCAGGGACAATCTCTCCTGTGGGGTTTTGTAATGGGGATGCTGCTCCCATACATCTGTTCTTCCAGGTAGCAGAATTCTGTAAAATATGGAGTCTAACTTAATAGTTTTTTAAAAAGTTTTTCTCAAAAAGGCCAAGAACTTGTGTTCTGTTTGAAGTGTAGGGCCAGATCTCCAGACGTTTTGAGCTGAATGTGAATAATTTTGTCTCAGAGCAACAGCAGTGCCTCCTGGGGCCTGGAGAGGACCCACTTCCAGAGCTACAGCTGAGGAAAGAATCCCCCTTCTCTCAGGAGGGGTGGGCCCTGGGCAGGGTGGATAAGATCTGCTTTGTGCCCATGGCATGGGGCCCCTCCTTGAAGCAGAAGACATTTATGGTGGATGTAAACCCCATTCTTGATTAGCTCATAGTGGGACTGGAGTTAGAGAAGTGGATTCAGTGCTTACGTCCTACTTCTGTTTGAAGTGTCTGGGATCTCTGACAGGACCTGACTGAATTAAGCTCCTGTGCAGAAGGGATGTATTTTTATTCTGTATGTGCACAGGGGCAGAGAGTGGAGCTCTGGTCCATTTGCACTCCAGTGAGTTACAATGCCCAACTTCCCCAGTGCTTAGGGAGTTCTGTGTGGGAACCTCCCCTCTCCTCAAAGCAGCCCTTTTCCCCCAGAGCACAGCACAAGCGAGGACATTTCCATACTCACAGCTCCTCCAGCTGCTGGCACCGATGGAAACTGGGCAGCTCTTCAATTTGGTTGTGTGACAGCTCTCTGCAGGGAAAGGACAGCACAGGAATGTTGGGAGACCAAAAGCCAGTGCCCCTGAGCCCTCCCTTGCAAGGCAGGTACTGCTGGAGAGCGAGGTGACCTCGCTTCATCCTGCACAGCTCTACTTTTGGTAACCCCAGTGAGTGGGATCTCCACCCTGCAGCTGCTGCTGGCTCTGGGTGTCTCTGTGCAAGGCAAGGGTTGCCCCCTGATTTCCCCACTCATCCAGCCTGCTGCAACACAGCCCGTGGGCTGATGGAGCTGCTCATACAGCTGGGGTGGGCTTGTCCTCCTCAGCCTCAAGTCAGCTGTGAAACCCTCCCGTGCCACTTCTGCCATGCACAGCCCTGCCTTCCGTGGGCACAGCACAGAGATATTTCTGCCAGAGCTCACAGAAGCTGCAGATGTGCCTGCAGAGCCTGGGGAGGATTTGACCAGCTCCCTCCTGGCACAGCAACCCCACTGCCCATTGCCTGCTCCCCATTCAGCCTTTCCTAGCTTTCTCCCAAGTTTAGGGAAGGGGTTGTGACATTGGCAGGGATTTGGTTCAGGACGTTACAGACTTTGAAAACTTCTGGTCCTTCTTCTTTCAAGTGCTGTCACTCGAAAGCAGTTTGCAGCAACCCCCTCTTCCCACTGGTTCATGGCTCAGTGTCATGTCTGCATCTAGAGTGGCTTAACAGTCAGAGGAAAACCCACCCTGGCACAGCTTAATGAGAATTTATTGAAGCTGAAACAGGCTGGGTAAGGAGTAATGTTTAAACCCAGCTCTTTCCTCCACCAGCAGAGACTGGATTTGTGGTTGTTCAAGGGAAATTTACCCCAGGGTAAAGTTTTGTATGTGGTTTCTCTGCCGACTTTCCAAACTCGGTTTCCATCTTTCTGCCAATAGATTGCTCCTAAAATATTTCAATTATTTTTTTTTGCCAACCCACTCACCACCAGTTTTCCATGGTGGAGAGGAGGAGGGAGGGAAAAGCAAGCAAAAGGTTTGTGCTTGGCTCTGGAGGCTGTCACCCAGGATGGGGAAAAAACCAGTCACTTTTCCCTGATCCTGGTGTCAATACATTGGGCTTGACAGGGCTGTAGCTCAGCTAATAGTGATAGGGGAGAACCAGCCCCAGGAGTTATTTCTGGTTCCTCCAGAGTGGGGGTAACCAGGTGCAGCCCAGAATCTACAAACAGAGCAGCCTCAGTCACTCATGCTCTGTTCGGAACATACCAGGATAAAGGTGCTAATGGCACCAAGGGACTTCAGCTCTGCTCAAGGGAGTTTCACCTGTCTCTGCTTGAGAAGAAAGACAAATCTTCCAGAGCCCAAGGAGCATTTGGACTACTCTGTCAGGCACAGGGTGGGATTGTTGGGGTGTTCTGTGCAGAGCCAGGAGCTGGACTCAATGATCCTTGTGGGTCCCTTCCACCTCAGGATGTACCACGGTTACATGATCTCTGTGCCCTGAGCAGGAGCTCTGGATGAAAGCAGCAGGATAATGCCAGGTTGATGCCAAAGGCTGCCCTGTCTGTGTGTGGCATCCCAGGATGGCCGTGACCCTCTGCTCCTACAGTGGTTCTGCAGTCCCTGTGCAGGATCCTTGCAGAGAATCCACACCTGGAAATGCAGCTTTACCTGTGTCATCTATGGCCAGATGTGTCACAGTCATAGCTCCTATATAGGGCTGCCCAGCTCCTATATAGGGCAGAGAACAGCCACTGGCTCTGAGGGGACAGGGGGCCAAGGCATTTCAAAGGCAAGAGAGATGTAAACATGCACAAACATTGGCCCTCATGCTCTCTCTCCAAACCCTGAAAGCGATGCAGTTTATGTCAGGAATGTTCACTAGGGAAGAGGAAGAGGGGGCAAGGAACAAGGTGGTGTGTCCCAATAAAACTCTCCCACATGTGGTGGGGGGTAGGCACAAAGAACAGGCTCTGCTGTGAGGGCTTGCAGTCTGATAACTGCAAACATAAACAAAGGTCTGGGACCCAACAGCCTGGGCCAGCCCAAAGGCTGCACTTTCGTAGCAAGTCATCCATTGAATTGGTCCAGATGTCTAAAGATGAGAGATCTTCCCTACAGGGACATCTGGAACCAAAAGCCTGTAATCTCCTAAGTTACAAATTGTCTTATTTTATTTTTATGTTTTACTCTTGTTTCCAATTTCTGTGATCAAGAATTCACTCCTGTTGCTTTCCTGGAACAAACTTGTTTTCTTTTTCAGCTTGCTTGTATAAAGACTGATGAGAGGCAAGCCTATTGTTGCCCTAAGGCTGCAAACTTGTATAAATCTGGCTCATGACTCATTTCCTGAGGATGTCTTTGACTGCAAACATAGTTGGGGATCTCAGGAACCAGGGGTGTGATTCCTGAGAGGATGCAGAACCTTTCTGAGATGTTGATTTCATCATGTACCAAGCTAAAGGAGAAAGCATGACCCCCCAGCATCATTCAGTGCCTGGCTAAGCAGGGAGAACCAAAGAAACAGAGACCGAGCAAAACCCTGATCTGGCTGTGCTGCCCCACGTGAGGAAATGTGGCCTTGTGGCCTCACAGGTCTCCATCAGGTCAGACCTGATCCCTCTTGGGGTGTGAACAAGATCCTTCCTCCAGTTGATGGCACTTGCTGCAGCTCCAACTGCAATAAGCCAAGGCTGGGGCAGAGGGTGGAGGTGATTTCCCCCTTGTTTTTGGGCTAAGAGCTTCTGCAGAGCTGGGAGCTGTGAAGTGCTGTGGCCATTCTTACCCATCTCCTTTTGTACTCTCTCTACTCCCTTTGCATGGGGAGGGGGCAGTTCCTGCTGGTGCAGAGCAAGGAGGATGTGCCTGATTGCAGCCCTGGGACCAGAGCAGCACGCTGGGATGAAGCAGCAAGTTGAAGAATAAGCAAGAGCTCCAAGTAGTGATTAAGAAGGTGGTGATTTCTGCATGGAAAAGGTGATGGGAACAAGAACCACAGGATGGTCTTCCACAGCTGGTTCTTTTCCTGAGCTAGACAAAAGGAAAGCCCAGTTTCTGAGGGCATTTTGTAAGGACCAGGCAGGACAGAGACACGGGTTACTCACAGGACTCGGAGGCTGGGCAGCTGCTGGCACATCCTTCTGGGGAGGAAATGGATTCCTGCCCGGGTCAAGGTCCTAGCGGGAGGGAGGAGAGAGAAGAAATGGTGTTGCTGACAGCCAGCACCCAGACTTTGTGACCCAGAAGCCCAGCTGCCAGTCCCAGATAGTGGCAGGAGAGACAATATCAGTAGGACAATAAAATACTTGGGGAGGATAAAATCTGTCTCGCAGCTTTGGAAACAAGCAGTGCTGCTGGACCTGGCTAAGGTGAATGTGCCTTTGAAGAGTTCTGGGCCACTGCTGAGTACTGAATTCACAGCTGTCCTTGGCCTTGCTGGGGGCAGGTGGCAGTGGCCTCTGTAGCATGCTCTGCCATCCCTGTTCCCACTGTCCAGGCTGGACAGGCCTGGAGCCAGGACTGCCTCAGAAGCTGTGTATGAGGGGTCGATGGTGTGTCCCTGTGTCCCTGAGACATGGCAGGGCCAGGCCACACCCCGGCCAGGGGTGCTCCCAGTTTGGGCTCAGCGTGGGGACCGGTGTCTGAGAGAGGAGAACCGTGTGTGGCCAGGGGCAGTGTGTCCTCCAAGGCCCTGGGGGCGTGGGGAGGGGACCAGAGCAGCTGCAGGAGCCCCAGCCTGGGTGGCAGATGTTTCCTGAACTGCTGGTGCTGGTTCCAGTATGGGCAGAGACACTGGGGTGCAGCAGAAGCACTGCACTCAGAGGTTCACTCCTTCACAGGTGCAGGAGGGAAGGAAGGAAGGAAAAAACAAACAAACAAAAAAAAAAGAGTGGAGCACATTCAAGAGTACCAAGAGAGCCACTCACAGGGAGGAAAGCTGCGTTCAGGAGCCACAGGGGTGAAACGAAGCAGAAGGGTGAGCGACCAGGGAGAGGCAGAGCTGAATACTGCACAGCACTGGGGAAGTTGTCCTCACTGAAACAGCCTGGACTGCCTTGGAGAAGGAAGAGCACAGCTAGCAGGGTAAAAGAGAGAGATGCCACTCACAAAACTTCTAGGCTGGTGGTGCCTTTAAGGTCCGGGAATTCCCTGATGTCCGTGGCTCCATTGAGGGACCTGCAGAGAAAGGAGGGTGAAGTGAGGTGGGCAGAGCACCTGGAGGCACGTGCAGCTGCTCAAATCCAGGCCCATCAGCCATGGTGGCAAATCTGCTTCCTCACACCCAGATGTGATCGAGGCCCAGCTCCAGCGTGTCCCTGTGGCTGGAGCAGACGCCGTGTGGATACAGCCAGATGGAGCTGGGCACTTCCATGCAAGGAGACTTGGCAACCTCAAAGCCTCTCCCAACCACTGACATTCTTGGCACGATCTCTACCCAAATTAAATAAAAAACCCCCAAACAATTACCATGGGGAATGTAAGCAGGACATCCCACCCAAGCCTCCCTGGGTCTATGCATATGGATCTAAAGAATGCAGGGCTATTTGAATGATTTATTTTATGTGCCTGGGTGAGGCTTATAAATAGAGATTTATGAGGTTGCCTCTGCCTCAGTATTTTTAGTGCTGTGCCACAACAGGTCGGCTGAAATGCCAGCGTGGGGCAGCTGTTGTGGTTCAGGTAGTTCCCAGCCTGTGCTGGTGGCCCTGGAGCAGGCTCAGGGCCAAACATGTGAAGGAAGCAGTGGCACTGCTGGCTGCCCAGTAATACGATTTGTGCCATGGTGCTGGGACGTGTTCCTCCACTTCTTCATCTTGTGGAGGAAGGCAGATGCCTTCAGTGCCCTTCTGTTTAAGCAATTATGCAACAGCAGAAAAAGCTGTGGCACTTGTGTGGCACTTGCTGCTCCTGGCACAGCTGTGGAGACCCTGGAAAGCCTCAGTGCCTGTCAGGTGTATGGGGAGGAGGAATTAGTGGCTGCCTCCAAAATGCCCTTTTCAAAATTATCCTTCCTCAGAAGAAAACATCTGCAGTGTCTACTCCTTGGAGTAGCCTTTGGGGTTGGGCAGTAGAGTGGCTTCATGGTCCTCTATTGGCACAGGGGCTCTTGGAAAAAGGGAGGGAGGAGGCCACAAAGGTGTCCAGTACACATGGCTTGGAGCTTGGATGTTACCTCTCTGGAGATGTGCTTGGTGAACTTACAGAGTGTGGAGCTTCGGCAAGTACTGGAAAGCAGACTGTCCAACAAACTGGATGGGATTGTCATAAAAATGGCTGCAATGGGAAAGAGGAACGGGTCAGAGTCTGCTGCACATGAAGAGAAGATGCTGTTACAGGTCAAGAGCCTCAGAGCTACCCGCAGCAATCCATGCAGGAGGTGCTGCTGTGCTGTGAGGAATTCTTGTTCCCAGATAAACACAGGCTCTCCCACTGGCCAGTTTTGGCTGGACATTTGGTACAGCTGAGGTCTCCTGCTGCTCTGAATGGGCCCTTTGTGGTCCTGCTGAACCAGATGGGCTACAAAGGTGTAAAGCCCTTCTTCAGTCCTACTGAGAAACACCTTGCACTGGAGTACACCTCCTGAGTTCTCACACACAGCACCAGCACCTTTCCCACTTGTCAGAGTCAGTGAGCTCTTCTAGGACCCAGTGAGACATGGGAGGAGTTGAGTCACCTCCTACAAGAAGCACTTCCTCCCCACTAACTGTGGAAGACTTCAGATGGGCAGATTCAATGGAGAAATGAACATTCTGGGAGTATGGGCCCCCACCATCACCCTGTGGATGCTGCCTAAGGGAGCAGGTGTTCTGGCTGGAGCAGTGAATAGTTTCACCTAGTGTCACCATGGCTTTCCAGATATTGGTATTTCTATAATTAAGTCCAGTTTGGACAAGCAGAGCTTTTGTCACACAATTTTCAATATCTGTGTGGTTCAGAGAAGTATCCAAAAATCACTGTCTGTGCCTGGGTCAGAGCAGAAATGACCTGACAGCTGGGTGTGTTTATCTGCAGAGCTTTATGTCCCAGGTCTGGGCAGACACACAGGGAGCTGGAATCCCAGCTCTCTGACATGTGTAGCTGCTGCTGTAGCTAGCCAGCAGCTTTTCTGAGCACAAGGAATAAACACCAGCAGATGTCAACCAGGGTTTAGGTGTTTTCTATGCAGACCACCTGTGTTTTGTTCCTTCCTTGCTATCCAGCCTGTGCTGCAGCAAATGTCAGCTGCAGGAAAAGAAGGACCCACAGCAGTTCTGAGAAGGAGCTGAGAAGCAGCAATTTCAGCCTGCTTTGGCACATGGATAGCCAATATCAGATTGTTGTCATTTGACCACTGTCAGAAATCCCAACTAAAGACATCAGGAAATGCTCCTTTCTGGACAATATAAAGATGTAGGAAACATTACTTAAATTTCTTACATTGTTTGGAGGAGGGGATTCCCAACGAATGCGTTCTCTGGAATAGCTTTGATGTTGTTGTTATGAAAACCACTGTTGGGAGAAACAAATATCTTGGTATTAATTAAATTAACCTTCTTTTCTCAACTTTTAAAGCCAGAGAGCCTTCAAAATATTCATCAAATAGGAGATCTAGGCTCCTTCCCAGGTGCAGCATCATCCCAGCAGGTGAACAAGATCTGTGGTTTGGCAGGACAAAATCTGCTGCATTTACTCTGTGGGTGCTCCATATGTGCCTCCACCAACCCTACTGAGGGTACAAGGACTTCAGGTTTAACACTTTACAGATCAGGAAACAGAAACAAGCCAAATACAAGATTTTATATCCACCAGGAACTAAAATTTTTGTGGATGGTTTCCATTACAGCTCCACAGCTGCCAGCCAGAGTGTGCCAGGAATTATTGGCCCACATGACTTTAAAGGATTTGTAGCTCTAGCTGGGATATTTTTGGTTAAGCTTGAGAACCAACTGACAGAACCAGAGGACACAGTCTCAAGCTGCGTGAAGGGAAGTATAGGTTGGATATTAGGAAAAAGTTTTTCAAGGAAAGAGTGATAAATGCCTGGAATGCCTGGGGAGGTGGTGGAGTCACCATCCCTGGATGTGTTTAAAAACAAACTGGATGTGGCACTTAGTGCCGTGGTCTAGTTGAGGTGTTAGGACATGGTTTGGACTCAATGATCTTGAGTCCAAACTCTTCCAACCCAGTAATTCTGTAAATTCTGTGAATTCTGTGGCAGCCAAAGAGAGCTCTGTGGCCACAGTCTGACCTCCTGTACAGCAAAGGCAGTCTCAGGTTCCTGTGTCCAGGACTAAGAACAAGCTTGGGGTGATGCCCAAGTTGTTTATCCCAGAGGAGTCTGAGCTGGTGATTAGTTGATGACTGTTTGGAATTTGCCTCTTCTTTAGTGAAGGCATTTCAAAAGCCATCTTGAAGGGGATTAAGGATCTTATTCTCATTTTGAAGGTGAGAATAATGATGGTATCTGGGCTGAACAGAGAAATCTCATGAGAATTCTTCCAGTTAAGAAAAAAGTAGTGTCAGATTTTTACTCCAAGGCTCCCAGAAATACGAGAGCAGCTGCTTTTGTCCCACCCCAGCCTGGCACCAGTGATGCCCAGTTGATGTGGATCCACACTGGAACTGTGGATCCACATGAACTCACCCCACCCTGGGGCTTCTACCTTTGTGGGTGATAAGTGGAATGGTTTCTTATTTTTGGTGTCTCCCAGGCTAACCAATTAGAAGAAGGAGAACTATCCACTAAAATTGTCATAAACTTTGGTAATTCCCCATTATAAATTTATCCTAAGGGAGATAAAACAGTTTCTTTGCATTAGAGGAGGTGGCACAGTGCCTGCAGAAACTGTGGCCTCACAATAACACAGTTAAGTCCAGGTTGTGGTCCCAAGCTGGAGAATGGGCATCAGAAGCAGCCAGAGAACAAACAGATGGAATTTGAGCCCCTGAGATGCCACAGGAGAGTGAGGAGCAGTAGGAGGAACCTGCTCCAGGGCTGGCAGAGACTCCCACTCCCCTCCAAGGTGTGCAGGCTGATGGGGAGGTGGTCAGGGCTGATGGAAATCGAGGGGATAAACTGCTTTGATGCAGTGGTTAGGGCTGGGAAGGAAAAGAAAGGCTTGGACTGAGTGCTCTCCTCAAGTCAGAGCACACGCAATGCTTTATTGGTCACTCTCCCACAGGGAGTGGTTTTGAAAAGGAATAAATGGAAAATCTCACAGCTCCTGCAGTCGGCCCAGTGTCCTGATAGCCCCGGGGAATTCCAGCAGCTCGTTGTAGTTCAGATCCCTGAAAGACAGAGAAGGGAAATACATTCATTAACATTTCTGCAGGAACTCAGCCTTTGAAGCCAGGGAAACTTGGTCGTTAACGTGGGAGACAGGTTTTTCCTACCATGCTGATCCAGCCACTGCCTGGAAACACAATCTCACCCATTGCTGCAGCAGGAATATTCTCTGTTGGGAGCACTGTCAGGTGAGCTGCTGCCAGGGGGCTCCTCCCTGCCAAGTGCCCCGTACCCAGCACTAGGCAGTGGAGCTGCTCCTCATCTCCTGAGGGCCCCGGCCCCTTCTCCCAGGAGCTCAGCACCGGGCCTTTGGCTCTGAGTAATTTTTCTTGCCTGACCAGGTCAAAATGGTGTCCTTTGAAGGACAAGAAACATGAGCAGCGTCAGTTGTGTGGGGCCCATAAAGGGCTTCTCTGGGCCTCCTCCCCCAGGGTGGTGTAGGAGGGATCAGGGACCATTCTCTCAGTGGGGACATTCCTCATTCCCCCTCTTGGGGACACTGGGTCTCCCTGCCACTGGGACATGCTGTGACTGGGAACAGTGAGGAGTCTGTGGGAAGATTTAGGTCTTCTTCTGATGGTTGGAGCCAAACCCACATTGGAATCTGTGAGCCAAAGCTGGAAGTGATGTACAAAAGGTACTGACACTGTTGAGCATTAAGTCTAATTTGCTGTGTAGTAAAATAAATAAATATACTATGTTGGTTGTAATGATGAGTGTAGAATTTACCCACCCTGACTTGGCAACTAAAAGAGGCATCTGAGTCTGAATGAAATCTCAAGAGGTGCGTTTGTTCTCCAAGGATGGGCTTAACCTCTGGAAAAGGATTTATTTGACTTCTGCGGCACTGCTGGCAACCTGGGAGGAGCAGCCCTTCAAAGGCACCAACCCTGCTGTTGGCTGGAGGGTGCCCATGGAGACTGGCTGGGCTTTGGGTGTGCAGCACTTCTCTAGCACGCCCAACTTTCTCCTTGGAGGGCAATTTCAGCTGTCACAGTAACATTTGAAGTTAACATTTGACTTCACTGAAGTCTGAAAGCCATGCGACTGCTTCCTACCTGCATGACACTCACCAAGTTTTAAGTGGTAGATACTTTGGAACATGATTACTGGCTCCTGGAGATTACTGTATAATTACACTTAATGAACCTCAAAGTAATTACCATGTAACCTGGATTGTGGTTTATGGAACAGAAATAACTGAGCATTTACACAGCAATGGGCTGCTGCCCAATTACCCTGTATTTCTCATCCTCTGGGCCCAGGCATGGTCATTATGTTATGATCTCTCTTGGCCCCTTTGTCTCTTACATCTTCTCTCACTACCAGTGCCCCTGCTTGGGAACGACTCCATGGCACCAGCTCAGCTTAGCCCTGGAGGTGTTTACATGGGAAATCAACCCAGAGAGTCTCTCCAAATAGGTCCTTCCAGGACTTCCAGTTTATATGGTTTATGTCTTAGGGAATGCTTATCACAGAATTACAAGATAGGGCACAAACCCAAGAGAAAAATATGGAATGAGGTTGCTGTGGGCGTATTTTGTCTCGTTTAGCTCTGACAAGGTCCACACCAGACCTTGCTGCTGGATTCCCTGAGAAGCCCAGGTGCTGTAGCAGGTCCTGGTTTAGCAGGGTTTGCCCCCTGACAAACTGAGGGCAGTTTCCCCTCCTCCAATTACACAGGGATCTGGATGCTGGTATTCTGTGTAGAGATTTGAGCAGATGAATCCTGCTCCTGTAAGACCCAGGAAGGGTTCATGCTGTCTGAGAGTTGGCAGTGCTGGCAATCAGCAGGGGAGGAGCACAGGGCTGGCAGTGAGACCCTGCGCTCTGCCTGACTGTGCCCACCCTGCAGTGTGGTGGCAGGGTCCCAGCACACCTGAAGCTGCTGTGCCTGTCCCAGGGCCCAGGAGTTGAATAGGAGTGGTGTCCCCTCCTCACATCTATTAGGCAGGAGAGCTCTGCCTCTCCCTGAACTTGCTCTGACACACACTGTTCATCTGGCTCCAAGCAGATCAGTGGTTTTCCTCAGACTTCCCTGCTTGAGCCCAAATTGATCTGTTCAAGGGTAAATAGCCCAACACATGACTGCTGATAGCCTCACTCTTGGCTTGTAGCTCCCTATCAGCTGCTTGGGTGCTCTTGGCCAGTGTCTGTAGATGGCACCTGCCAGGTTCCATCAGGGCCTGGCTGAGGGCTCTCACTGCACAGGCTTGGTTACCAGGGGCAGGACTGTTAATGGCACATCCCTTCTCTGCTGCTCAGGAGTGGATTTCCCAAGTGAACAAGCAATGGGAAGTGCAGGCAGGACCTCACTGGGCATTTTCAAAGCATCAGTCAAATCTGATTTACCTCCATATCCCTGCACTGGTTGAAATCAGAGGCATTAGCAGCCTAAGTCGACTGACAGCCCCAAATTATGCACATAAGGTTCATAATGCCTTTAAAAATTTCACCCTGCAGTGACTCCCTGAAATTAGAGGGAGATTCCACAGGGAGCAGGAAGCTGCAGAGGTCATTTAGGGCTGGGTGTCTGCCTGGGCCACTTCCCTCCCCTGCACCACAAACTGGGCCTGGGATGAGCCTGTGTGATGCCAAGGATGGTCCCTGGAGAAGAGGCTCTGTGAGCCCCAGCCCGGGGTGACATGCAGCCCATCACTGCAGTGTCACTGCCACTGTGGAGGCTTCCTGTGATGGCACAGGGCTGTTTCTCTGAGCTGCCAACAGACGGAAAATATTGCCCAGCAGAGAGGAGGCTTGGCTCACCTGTGATTCACTAACAGAACAAGGGATCTTAGATCTGCAACCAGTATTATTTACAAGGAATAATTCATCGTGCTGTAATATTTGCTCCTGTCTTTAAAAATGTGTTTCCTTTCCAGCCTGCACCTCTTCCAGGCAGGCTGGTCTTTCATCAGCAGATGAAGGTTCTGTTTGTACCTCCGCATGTGTGCAAGTACGTACAGGACCAGCTCTTCCTGAGCGAACACACACCGTTCCCAGCCCTGGCAGCATCCTGGGGCCTCCCTCCCCTCTGCACTTGACATATACAAAGAGCATTCATTGTGTTCAGCAGCTCCTGCTGGGTGAAAGCCCATCTTGGAATGCTGGCAGACATTGGGCTTGTTGGAAAGTGGAAATGCAACCAGGTGTAGTCATGCTGCTGCATCCTAGCTGCCAGCGACCCCGTTCTGCTCAGAGGAGACAATGTGCCTGTGCTCGCTCCTGCCCTGCTTCCTGTGTTTTGGGGAGGTGAGCCTCCCTGCTGGAAAGAGCCCAGCTGCTGTGGGGAGCAGGTCCCTGAGCGCTGCTCGCAGGTGGCTGCTCTGGATCTCGTGCTGCTCTCACCGCCCTGACTTGTCCCCAGTGCAACTCCCAGCCAAGCTCTGCCCAGTTCATGGGGTTCAGCTGGCTGGAGGGGGCTGGAAGAAACTAGCACTCAGGATGGTTTTCAGGTGCCATCTCTTCCCTGCAGTGGGGCCACTCTTCCCAAAGCAGAGACCCAAACCATGATGTGAAAAAAATTCCCTGTTCCTTCTTCTTCTTTCACAGAACTGGAGTTGGGCTCTGGTCCAAGCAATGACCCAGAAACAGCATTCAACCTCCACCATGGTGCTCCTGACAGTAGGCAAGTTTCTGTTCACTTAGTGAAATCCAGTCCTCAGGTCTTTCCACAGGTGCTGTCAGGCTCCACCTGGCCCAGACATCTCCTCTCTGCCTGCTGTCCCATGGGGAATTTGGCCCAGCCATGTGCCTGCTGGTGGCTCTCCAGAGCTTCTTCCCCAGCACAGGGTCAAGGCAGATTGGAAGGACTCACGGCTCAGTGGGTCAGGGATGATTTTGCTTTTTGATTCCAGTGGCAACAAAATTTCCTCTCCTGAGCATGTCACTGAACTGTCCATCAATCACAAACCCTCTCCTGGAGCTGGCAGATGTAGGAAATGGAAGTGCTGGAACAAACACCTTGAAGGGTTCCCTTCCTCTCCCTGCCCTACCTGAGGTACTTGGGAAATGCTTTGCTTCCCTAGCTCCACACTCTGCCACAATCCCACTGCTTCCAGATTTGGGATGAAGCAGGGAAAGCTGCAAAAAGCCGCTTCACTGCTCCCACTGCTCTGCTGTGGCATGGGCTGGGGAGGCCCAGGAAGCCTCTTGGCCCAAGGGAGCTGGACCTGGCAGTGCTGCCCCAGCTCTGGGGTCTGACCAGTCCCTCCCAGTGCAGCTCTGATCTCCATTGAAAATCCCAGCAGTGTCCAGAGCGTGGCTGTTCCACCCAGGACTCCTGTCTGCTCTCCTGTCACTTTGTGTGTGAGGTGTGGGGATTCCTGGCTGTAGAGTGCTGTCCTTTTTGGCACAAAGGAAATCAATGGTAGTGTCACTTGGTGGAAGGATGGCAACACACCATGGATGTGGCTATGCCAAGCAATAGGGAAGCCTCACAACAACAAAACATAAAAAGAATAAGCATGACATAAGGGAGTTTTCCCCATTGTCAAGGGCCTTTGAAAGTGAAATCAGTCAGGCAAGAGGTTCAGAACTGATGTGCAAGAGCAATGGCTATGCATAATCCCTTTCCTCAGCTAGGCTCAAAGTTACCAGCTCTAGCATGGCAGTGGGATGGCAAGAGGAGCCTTGTCTGTTCTTCTACTTGAGATGAAAGCCTCTGAAAGGTCACCCAGTCTGCCCAAGACACAGTGAACTGGCTGGCTTTCCATTGTTTTTATTGCTAGAGGGAGCCTATAGCTTCATATTTGGAAGATCTTAACCAACACTGTTGTTTATTTAGAAATAAAAGTAAGTTGACATCAAAGGCCCAGTTATTTTGGGCTTTAACTGCCAGGGTGATTTGAAACTGACAGCAAGCAGCCTGGAACTATTAATATCTTCAGTCATGCCAAAAAGAGAGAAGGAGGGGAAAGAGTCTCAGGTCAATTTTCTGCCTGTTAGGGACTATTAGTGGTTCCACACAGGAAGCCAAAAAAAAAAAAATTATATAGTACTATAAATTCTTCCATAAGCCACAAAACACCACAAATTTGCAGCTAATAAACCTGAAGATGAAGTGAGATTAGAAGTTGTAGATGGGACATTTGCTGACTATTTCAGTCCCAGTGGAGTTGGAGATGTTACCATGGAGCCTGGAGGGGACTTTGTGCAGCCTTCTCTGAGGACCTGTATTTCCACCTGTCCTGTGCTGGCACCTCATCAAGCTGCCAGTAAATGTAATTACTGCCTCTGCTAGTTGTGCTGGTTACTGTGGGCAAATCAAGCTCTGGAAATGATTTAATTGGTAGTCTGGAAGCCCAAGGGGGACTTGGTGACCATGTAGTTTGACCTCTTGCCCAGTACTGAGCAGACAGCTTTACCCAGACTCCATACATCCAGTCATGGCTTGTGGCTGAGCTGCCAGATTAGTTTAAATATGAAAAATGACTGCTCAATCTGGTGCTGTATTTTATGGGATCACAGATTCATTAAGGTTGGAAAAGCCAAGATCCTCGAGTTCAAGCATTAACCCCACACTAGAACATGTCCCTAAGCACCCTAAGTGGATTTTTGAATGCTTGCAACACTTCCTGTTGTGTAGCACCAGCCCAAAGCCCACTCTCCTGGCAGTGGCAGCAGTGTGTGTCTGCCCTTGGCCAGCTTGGCCTGGAGGATGAGATGCTGCCAGTGCTATAGTAAGTGAGAGAAGGGAAGTGGGATGTGGAGGGACCCAGAACACTGGCTCCAGGCAATGTGCCCATCTCCTAAATGAAGAGGGAGATGTTCACATGCACCACAGAGAGGCAAGACCCACCATGGGATTTATCTGCTAGGGTCAGCATTTTCATTTGGACATTAATCATGTCCTAGAAAATCTTTTTTTTTTTTTTTTTTTTCAAGTTATAAGGAAAAGTCAGGCTATGATGGAACTTGAGAAGTGCATCCATCCCAAAGGAGCAGAGATGGGCTGCCCACTGTGGGAAGGTTGTCAGGTACTTAGGGTACATGATTCCTGCCAGGAGCAAGCAGCAGTCTCTAAACAAGGATTCATTCTGATAGCCTGGAAACGTCTCAGCCTCTCACTGATAGGGTGCTGCAGCACTTTACAGGGCTTCTGTGGCACTGACAGTCCATTGCTGAGCAGGGGGACTGTCTGTGGCTTGTGCCTTGCATCCCTGCAGCCACCAGTCCCTCCCAGTGCAGCTCTGATCTCCACTGAACATCCAGCAGTGTCCAGTGTGTGGCTGCTCCACCCAGGACTCCTGTTTGCTCTCTGACTGACAGAGGTAATGGAGAAACGTTTGAAGTCTTTAACGCTCTGCCACGCACATTCAGACACAAAGGGACCTCGGTGCTGGGACACACAGAAACACCCACGGAGCTGATGGCTCGGGAGGCAGGCAGGGAGGAGGTGGCTCTCTGCCAGGCTGGAGTGGAAGGCAAAGCTCAGGGAAGCCTGGTTTACAGCAGAGCATTCCCCAACTGCAGGAAAGAAGCTGGGGATTTCTACCTGCTCCCCAAGGTGCACAAATGGCTGAGGATCAGCCCCTGGAGCTCTGCTGCTGGCAGGAGGGAGCATGGGATGGAAGCAGAGCTCCTGTGCATCAGCACATCCATGGTGACAATGTGCCCCCAGCTGCCTCTGCTGCCCTTCTGCTGCCTGCAAGGGCTGCTCCTCCTCTGCACGGGCATCACTTCACATCACTTGCCTCGGGAGGAAGAGGCACGGACAGCTGCTCCAGGAAAGGCTCTGGCAACAGGGAAAGGCTTTGGGCAAAAGGAAGCCCAAAGACCCAGAGGAGCTGAGGACCTGTGATGGGTCACAGCATGTCTGCAGACTCAGGTTGGAGCTTGGAGAGAGCAGTGCTGTTGTTCATTGCAAGATCAGTGGCTCCAAGGCTGCAAGAACAGCAGCAGGGGGAGCCAGGCTGGAGAGCTGGCCAGGTGCACGAGGGAGAACAGGGAGAGTCCTGCGATGGAGATGAGCCTTACAGTGGAGCCATGGAAAAGTCCAGCACCTCCAGAACTACCTTTTCACCTGAACTGCCTTCACTTTCTCTCTTTTTTTCCTTATAAACCTGCAAAATATCATGTCAGACTGGGCTTGTATAGTGCCAAAACTCAGCCTGGTTGCAAGGTACCAACTGCTTCAGAGCTGAGCTGCACCAGGGAGGGCACGTTCCTGGTAGTCCAGGCTCCTGCCTCAGGGGGAGAAGCTGCAGCAAACTGGGAGGAGGGCCCAAGGAGACACCTAGTCAGTGCCAGGTGTGTTTGCCAGTTGAGTTTTACAGGTGACTCTCACTGTTTGGAAAAGTCACTTTCCACTTACACAATAATCAGAGCAGTCAGTGAACTTTATAGCTCTGTTCTTGGGCCAGGCACAGGGACCCGTGCAACCAGGGCCCTGAGCTGTGGCCCTCTTTCCAAAAAGCCACATGTCCCCTTTTCCCTGTCCCCTCAATCTGGGTACCTGAGTGTCTTAGGTTGCAAGATGTGACTGGGGGAGTGTATTCTATCACATTCTGCTAGAGGTGGGGCAGTTACCTTCTGTTCATTGGGCAGTTTTCTTTATCTCTCCCACAGCCAATCCTCCCTCCAGGAGATCTCTTCTGATAATGGGCCATTAATTATTAATTATCTTCTGTTCATGGGCCAGTGAGTGTCCCTGCATGGCTGATCAAATTCCAGCATCCCTTTGGGAGAGGCTCTGCCCAGGGGAGGAGCCAAGCATTCCTACCTGGATCCAATCTGACTTTGGGAACACCCCAGCAGCCTTTGCCCCCTGCATTCCCAGAGGAGCAGCTTTCTTCTCCCCTGCATTCCCAGAGGGAGCCCAGGCCCATCTCCAGCAGCCCTGGAGCTCCAGAGGAAAACTCCCCCCTTGTCCAGGATCCCTGCTCCAGCAGAGCCACAGCTGGCACTGCAGGAGGGNTGGAGGGAGGGGTTTTACATTTTCCATTTCAGGGGAGACTCCTGCCTTCCTTAACAGACACCTGTCTTTTCAAACCGAGACACTGAGCCTCTCCTGAAGTCCCTTCCATCCTCTGGCAGGGCAGCTTGGGATCGCACAACCAAGCTCTGATGAGCTGCCTGGGGACCCATGCTGACACTGGAGCATCAGGATGCTGAGGAAGTACCAGAGCAGCTCAGTGCAGCAAACAGGGTGTTCTTGAGGGGTCAAATCAATCAGCAGCTTTGGGAATTGTGTATATTTGGGATTAATATCAAGAGACTACACAAAAGGCTTCAAATTAAACGTGCTGATGGAGAGAAATCCACTTGAGGAGTGAGGTACCATTCGGCAGACAGTTTTCTGGGAGAACAGCAAAGCCTGCCTGGCCCTTAAAGTGTTAAACAACCCTTATATGAGCTGTACTGAGATATTTCCCATTTCCTTCTTCCAGCCTTCATTGCCCAAGGTGCACTTTATATTAATTTTCTTACCTTTTTTTTTTTTCTCCCAAAGAAAATCCAGCTCTCCAGAGGAGTTGGTAGGTTCCAGCTCTGCTCTGCATTTACAGACTCGACTAATTACCCAGATAATGGGACGGGTGCTGTGGTAAGGGCATTTCCTGTGAGGCAAGGTTAGGCAGATAAAATGCCTGGAGCCAGAGGGTTTTGGATTCAGCCATTCTGGGAGACGTTTCTAATTTATTAGTGCTATTTTTTAAAAATAAATTAAAAGGTTTTTAAATGAATGGAGATTTGCTCTTTCCAAGTGATTTATCTCCTTTGTGTGATGGGCGGAGGAGCTGGCAGGGATGCGGATGGGGAGGGAGAATCCAGGGAGATAGGAAGCAGCGGGGTCATCTCAGGTGGAGGGGATGGGCAGGGCTGCGTGGCCTCTCTGAGCATGTCCATGTCAGAGACAGGCTGAAGATTTCCCAAAGGAGCAGCACTTCTGGGGCAGATTGTTCCTATTTTGGCTGCAGCCCGGAGGCCTCCTGCAGGTTGAGCTGCTCCTGGGGAGCAGCCGTTCATTTCCCAGCCCTGCCTGTGCCCCGGGAGTCACCTTGGCCCTGCTGGGGACTGGCTGGGAAGGCAGGACACTGCCAGGACAGGCTTCTGCTCTCTGCCAGCACCAGGGTCTGTCTGTGTGAGTGTGCCGAGGCAAGGGAGCCCTGGCCCCTGCCCTCGCCCTTGCTCCCTGGGACTCGGCCGTGTCCATGACAGGGCCCACTGGCAGGGCCACAGCTCTTTTGCATTTTTCCCTTTGCCTCAGCAGCTCCAAACAGAGCTCTGAGCAGGTGTTGGGGAATGTGAGGTGGCTTTTGTGGTGGGGGACCCTGCACATTCCTTGCCAGGGTGCTGCTTTGCACTGCCAGCCCAGCTGACCTGAGAGCACAGACCTGCCAGAGCCGCTGCTGCTGCCCACCTGCCTTGTACCAGAGACCCCAGGGACTCACCTCATCAGGATTCCTGCTCTGAGTGTGTGTGACAGTCAGCCCCTGGGGCCACCACCCCTCTCCCTGCTTGGACAAAACAGTCTGATGGGAGAAAAAATGCTTTCCCTTTTTCTTCAGAGCAGAGATCCCATCCCAGGGACATTTTCAATGAGTCACTTCCACAGCTGCTTTGGTGGAGGATTTGGGAAGACCCATGAGGAGCCTCTGTCCCCTTCCAGCTGCATTCTGCACTGGCTGTCTGGGGTCTGCTCTGCTCTGCTTGGGGACACCGAGGGCTGAGGGCTGCCTAATAGCAGGGAAGGTGGCAATGCTGAATGATGGTCTGTGTGTCTTGGTGTTTGGAGATGGAATGTGGGGCCAGCTCTGAGGTTCAGCTGCCATGGATGTCTCTGAGGAGCACACACACACTCCAACACCTGTGGCTGCACAGGTTCAGGTCAGCTTCCCCTTCCATCCCTCTGCACACAGCAGTGACCTGGAGCTTGGTCATGCAGGGAGGCATCACTCATTCCCCTTCAGCTGTGATCCATGAAATATTCATACTTCAGGGACACAGAGGGATAAATTCAGTGTTATCACAATCTACCTAATGAGGCTGAAGTTGAGCACTGCAAGGTATGAGGCAATTGTTCATCAGCCTTTAGACTGTGCTCAGACTGGTAGCAAAGTTCAGGGACCTTGGAACACTGCTCAGCTTTTCAGGTGAAGGTGGTGAGGAGGAAATCTGGGCATGAGACCAGCCTCCCTGTGGAAATTGATGTCACAGATACACGAGAAATCATGAGATTTCTCACCTCATGAGAAATCCTTTCCTCACAGCAGAGGGGAAGCTGGCCCCTGTGTTAGCACCATGCAGGCCTTTGGCTGGCAGTTTTCCCTTGCTGTTCCTCTGAAACCACAGCTACGCTCTCCTTAGAACTCTGCCCTAGCCCTGAGCATAAGGTCTGGTGTTCCCAAGAATCAGTCTCTGTCATTGCAGGGATGCTCCTGGCTGCAGCTGAACTGCTCCTTCCATCAGCTTTCCCATAACACTTCTACTCACTTATGATACACAACAAATCTCATCACAGAATCATGGATGATTTGGGTTGGAAGGGGCCTTAAAGATCATCTCATTTCAAGCCCTTGCCATGGGCAGGGACACCTCCCACTAGAAGATGTCTAAACCCTTTGTCCTTCTTGCTGCTTTGTTAAAGACTGAGAAATTAAGTCTAAGATAATCAGGAAATGTAGATGTCAGGATCTTTCCATGCAAATGGCAGAAGTAGGCTACGCTGCCAGATGTTTTACAGCAGATGTCAGACATCCCAAAGGAGGATACACCATGGGGCAGGACTGACAGGGCAGATCTGGAACAGGGAAGCAATGTAAAGAGCATTGTGTCTGCAGTCTCAGCTCTTGGCATGCCTTGCACCTACTTCTTGCAAGAGATGGTGCCTCTCTTGACTCTTTTTCATTTCACCTTCCCTTTCCTTACCCTCCCAGGATACCCTCACCCTGCTGTGCCAGGCCATTTACCATGGTCCAAACATTCACCTTGGCCACGGGCCAAGCCCATGCCAATGGGTGATGGATGTCTTTCCCTTGGTATTTATGGTCTCCATGCCCAGCAGGGCAGTGCTGGCTCCTCCCTGCATTTCCTGTGGCCATCTCCTCACCTTACACCTTGTGTGGAGGATCGAGGCTGTTACCCAAAGGGGCTACAGGAAGAATGTGTCACATCAGGATATGTACACTCTTATTTACTCCATGTCTTTGGGAAAGGGCTAAAAAATGCCAAGCTTCTCCCACTCTGGCCATCTAATCCCTGGTTCCATGGCTCAGCTTGGGGCTTCTTCCCACAGCCCTGCAGGGTTGTTCTGTGTCATCTCTCAGGCTGATGGGAGCTGGAGAGGGAATCTCACTGGTCTACAGGGCTGTTTCGAAACCCCTTTGGAACCTGGCCCAGGCTGCTCTGACTTGCTTCCAGCCTACCTGCCAGCTTTCCTTCCCAGGAAGAGAAGGCTGGGGGGTGGCTGGGGAGCAGCCAGGTCTTGCCCTGACAGAGAAAATTTTCTTGGAGCTGCTTTCTCCAGTTTCATGCTAGTATTTGACTCATTGAGGCCTGGTGGGTGCTGCACATCTGCCTGTCCCCCATCAGTGTGGAGAACACAGAGCTGCTCTTGCTGTGCACGTGGCAGAACTGACTTGTCCACAGAAGCTGCGGGTCAGTGCAATGGAAATGTGAAGTAATTCATCTGGCTTCACCTCTTTCTAGATCTGCTGCCCTCGTGAAGTATCAGGGCCAAGCCCTCTCCAAGAAAAAAGACGCTACACTGGGATCTGTTTTTTGCAGAAATGCTGGGACTTGGAGCAGGTGAGCAGTGTGGTTGTACTCATGCAGCTCACACATTGCTGAGACCTGCACGGGGCAGTGCCTGCTGCTTCTCTTAGGGTTTTGGCATTTAATAAAAATAGTTTTCCTGTCTAGCTGAATATGAGAAGAAATATTTCCCTTAGGGAGACAGAAGTTTTTGCACCTAAAACTTCCCAGGCTCTTCTGAAAAACCTGAAACAATGTTTTCTACTCAAATTTTACAGTTCTTCAACTATTGTGCCTGGTTTATAATCAGCATCTGGCCACAAATACTCATTTTAGGAACCCTGGAGAAATTTCTGTCTTCACCAACCCTTACCATCCTGCTGCCTTCCAGGAGGTAACACCCACGGGGTAACTGAGAGCATGGTTTGGTCTCCACAAGCCAAGAAAATGTGCTAAGTGCTGTCAACAGAATGTAATCATAATTTGAGTTAAAGGATAAATGTGGAGACTGTAATCGTCTCCACATGCACAGGAGCTTGAGACGTGGAAGGTAGATGCAGGTCTAGCAGCTTGGCTGGGACAGTGCAACCAAAAGCTTGGCAGTTTTTAGCCCCAGACCTTTCCCAGCTTTGGTCAGCAGACAGGTGGGTGCTAAGGATTAACATGGGGGGTGGCTCCACTTGAGGAACACCCATTCCTCAAGGATCACTGAGCTGGAATATTTGCTGGCCCAAAGGTGAGAATTGGATGTTCAGACCAAGAGGAGCAGAAGGCCTCTCATTGCTCTGGAGGACACTTCTTCAGAGCAATCAGACATGGAGGAGAGTTTGGAAAGTCTGGAGCTCCCTGCCACAGCACCATCCTTGCTGCAGGCAGCTGTGCAGGGTGGGGCTGTGGGACCCTCACACCAGTCCATCCTGCAGGGCCTGGACACAGGCAGAGCCCTGCTCCGACAGGACCACCCTTGGAGGCGGGATCCTCCCAGGGCTGCCTGATCAGCATCAGCAGAGACAGGGCTTGCAGAGCTGCAGTGCTCCAGAGTCCCCACATTGCTGCACAGTCCTGACCCTGCGGGCACTGGGAGCAAGAGCAGGGGACATGGAGCTCCCCAGGTGCTGGGTGGCACCTCGGATGGGCAGCAAAGAAAAAAAAAAAAAAAAAAAAAAAAAAAAAAGCAAAGAAAGGGGGAGAGGGGGGGAAGAGGGGAAGAGAGGGA
>VZRH01007009.1:28895-68021 GCA_013397555.1 Urocynchramus pylzowi | reverse complement strand
AAAAAAAAAGAAAGAAAAAGCAAAGAAAGTGTGAGAGTGGGAGCAGAGTGGAAGAGAGGGAAAATGAGCATTCAGCAGAAATGGCTGTGGAAACAGAATTATCTCCCAGGGCTATGAAACCCTTTAGTCTTTCCCACAGCCACCTTTTCCTCTGCAGCTCCATCCTGCTTGGGATGGGCAGCAGCATCTCTAACCACCCTGGCTGCAGAGTAGGGTTGCCCAGGTGCAGACTGTGATGTTGCTGCATGTCTGCTACAGCTGTAGCCCAAACAAGGTTTTCTTTCATCAGCGAGTTCTCTGCTTCCTCCTGCAGCTCCCTGCCTTTGTGCTGCCTGGGTGCCACAGCTCTGCCCTCACATATTTGCCTGTGACCACCAGAAATGACTGGGGAGAAAGCCAAGCTGGGACCCGTGGGTCACCAGAGGAGACTATCCATCAGCCTCCCACTCCTGGCACAGTTCAACCTCTCCCCAGCTGAGCCCTTCTGGGTGGCCCCAGGATCTGCCAGTCTGCAAGGAAGAGACAATGCGTGTCATGGTCCTGCCCTGAGGAGTGTGTCTGGGGACCAAGGGTTTGCCTGCTGCTGCCACTCTTGCCCGATAGCTGCTGTTGGCACCATGCTGGGCACAGAGGGGCCCTGTCTCCTTGAGTGGCACTTGAATGCTGGGAAGCAGTATCTCCTTCTGCCATGACCTGGACCCCCTAGTTCTCCTGGCAGGAAGCAAGGGCCTGCCTCTGACCCCGAGCCTGCATGAAGGGACATATTTATGCACAATTGAAGGCATCAAGCACCTCTTCCAGTCTTTCAGAGCCTCAATTTATTTGTTTGCTTGTTTATGTTTCCTCCTGGGCCAATGCACAGCACATGAGGCCCAGGCCACTCATGCTGCTGTTACAGCACAGGGAATGTGTGGCCAGGCTGTGGGATGAAACTGTCCCTGAATTCAGGGTGAGCCCCATGCTGCTAATCACAGATGGTTTGGCTTGGAAGGGACCTCAAAGCCCAACTCGTTCCACCCCCTGCCATGGCAGGGACACCTTCCACTATCCCAGGTTGCTCCAAGCCCTGTCCAACCTGGCCTTGGAGCAACACACAACAAGGGATGGGGCAGCCACAGCTGCTCTGGGCAACTTGTGCCAGGGCTTCATCACCCTAGCAGCCAATAATTTCCTACTATCCGATCTCAATCTACCTTCCTGAAGGTGTGTCCTGGAGGTGAGTTCATTCCTGATTCCCATCCTCCCTGCAGTCTTCTGATAGATTGTTTCCCAGCCATGCCAAGCACATGGTGCACAATGAAATCAGCTGGCTATGGGCTATGCCAGCAGACATGAGACCTCAGAGATAGCTCACAGACCCCTGAGGACTTTACAGGCCCCAAACTCGAGCCAGCCTCTCGCTGTGGTGGTCAGGTGTTGGGGGGGCTTCAGGACCATGCCCGTGTGCTGAGGAAGGAGACACAGTTCCTGAATAGGGAATGCATCCAAGCTCTTGGGATTGCACCTGGATTGGAATGGTGTCCAGGACCTTGGAACCTCTTGCCAGCCACACTGCCCACATGCACAGATGCTCTTGCAGCAGCAGCACAGGCACAGGAGGAAAGCCCAGGCTCTCACTCCCCAGTAAGCATCATGCCCTGGGCATCCACTCGTGCCTGGAGCCAGCCCTGCTGCTGCCCTCAGCGCATGGGGACCAGTGACATGTGTGGGCTGACCCTTTTTCCTGCATGTGGGAAATGGATTTGTAGAGAATTCTCAAAGCTTGACAGAGGCTCATATAGTGTGTATCTGTATGTAAACTTTGAGATAAGAAATATTGACTTCTAAATGCCATGGAATAAGACAGACGTTGAGAGAGAAATGGAACTAGAAATAAGTTTCAAGGGATGGTTTTGTAAATAAGACTAGATACTTTGGAGAAATAGAACTATGAAAGATGCATTATAGTAGGATTATGAGGGGTAATTTTAGATGGTTGGATTTAAGGCATTTGCACTATAGTGTGGCAAAAGCTGATAGGCCAAGAAACACTTATAGTGTATTGTAATTAGGAAATGGTTGGCTTCTGATTGTGATGGCGTGAATTATAACATCTGTATTGCCTCACCCTTCACGTGAGACTGAAAATAGAATAAAAGTTTTTAAAATGCCTCTCAGTTACCCCATCTCTAAGTCAGAAAAGGGGTTAATTGGACAATACATGCTGTGCTGGGGGATGAACACACCCCTCGTCTTTAGGACAGAGAATGAAACGGGGCACTCACAGGGTTTCCAGGCTGTGCAGCCCATCAAAGCCGTTGGCTCCCAGACTTTGGATCCGGTTGTTGTGCAGGTGCCTGTGGACAAAACACAAATGGTCAGTGGGGGTGCACTGACTGCACCTTTTCTAAGGCTGACCTTTTCCTGTGGTCTGAGCCATGGTCCAGAACATCCTGTAAGCTGAGCACAGCCTGGGCTGGGATGCCAAGGGCACTTATGGGTTCCCTCTCTTATCCCATCAGACACGTGTTGGGTGCAGTAGTGCCTGCAGAGAGCTACAGAGCTCCCATTCCTCTCAGGAATTCCAGGCTAATGTAGGAGTTTCCCTGAGATCTCCACCTTCACAGATGCCAGGTGGCTGTGGATGAACATGCTTAAGCAAGAAGCTTCAAGAAACACCCTAGAGCTCACCTTACACTGGGCTCAGCCCACTGTGTGGCTTCACCAGCTGTTCATGGGCACTGGGTGCTATCTAAGGACACAATCGTATTTGGACTCCTTGGAGTCATAGTACCAACAAGAAGACTTTGAGTGCAAAATTATCCTGTTAGTCACAGTTTATTATCTTTACATGTGAAAGGAAAAAAAAAAAAAAAAGAAAAAGCAAACACTGCCAGTTCCTGGACTGGCTCCAGTTTGATTGCAATGAGAGTTGTCTTCAGTTCAGTGCTTCAGAGTACCTGGCTGAAGTGCTGGGGCTGTGCCACAGGCTGATGCACATTCTCTGCACCATAGGAACAGTTTTTTCCAGTTCCCCTTCATCCTGCTGCTACATGCCACAAACATCTAGTGCTTACAGGCTTGGGAGCTCCCAGCCTTAACGTTGGCACTGCAAAGCCATATGCTGGGGGCCCCTGCAAAGCTGCCTGGGGTAATTTTGCCTTGGAAGCTCTGTAGGTGATGAGTTTCTGGAGTTCTGGGTTCTGTGTTTCCATGGATCCCTCACTCCCCCGTCTCAGTCTTTTGGCAAACCCAAGGCCTTAATCCCTGGATTCTTTGTCTTGGATTATCAGAGACTCTTGTGTATGTGTGCACATCTCAGTGCTTCTTCCATGTCACTTCCTTTACAGTTGTGAACTTGTGGCTAATTGTGCACCTCCCTCTGATATCCCACTCAGACACCTCTGAGTCCATGGACAGAGTTCTTGTGAGCAGTCTGATCAAAGTCTGCTGAAACCCAGGAGAAGACAACCCACTGCTGCCCAGTCTGCACTTCTACCAGCTTGCACTTAACCCCCTTGGTGATGCCCGTGCTTGCACTGCCACGCTCTGTGTGCTGACTGCCCACCAAGGAGGGGCAGGTCTCTCAGGGTGGGTTTCCCCATCGGTTCAGATTCTCTTTTGACACCAAGTCCATGTGGTGAATTGCTGCCATACCACTCCCCTTGGGGGTCCTTTTGTCCCTTGCCCATGATAGCACTAGCAAGGGATGCACCAGCCTTTGTCCAATGCTGCTGCCTCCTTCCAAGAGCCTGGGGGAGGCTCCATCCTGGCAGGTGGATCAATGATTTTTTCATTATTTGCTGCTTGATCTAAATGTGTCTCAGCTTGAAAAATCTCTCACTCCACCTGGATTTGAGCGTGAGCTTTTTGGCTGAGCATAGGCAGCTGCTACTGCCAAATATTGTAGGGTAAAACAGGAGGAAGCTGGGAGTGGAAGAGCAGCTGGGCTCTAGGGCAGTTTGGTAGGGGTCTGCAAAACAGAAACCAGCCTGAGATGGATGTTTGTTATTGGGATGAGAACATATAAACATTTCAGAGGAAGGGGAAGGGGAAGATATCTGATAAAATATGTTTGTTCCTTTGAGCAAATGGGAAAAATGAAAAGGATATTACCTGCAAGAAAACTTGGATTGTGACTTTTAGAGGAGAAAAGAAGCCTGAGATCAAAGTGAGAAATCTTATGGGAGAAATCTTCTCTTTGTCACAAGAAAAGAAGTTTGTGCCCAGATGGTTTCCTCCATTAAATGTTAGCATTTAATGGTCATGCTGCCTTCTCTTCAGTTGGTGGTGCAAACCACTTTGAGTTCCTTTGTCACTGGATACTGCCTTTGGCAAAGAGAGGATTGGGGTCTGGAGTTGCTGTGGGATCACATGAAGAGGTACAACAAGGACCCCATGCCCCAAACAAACCCCTGTCTGCTGTGAGGGTACAGTGTGGGGACAAGGCAATGCTGAATGCCAGGGAAGGTGTGAGCTCCCTGGAGCTTTGTCAGGACAGTGTGACTGCACACCTTGTCTGAGCACACGAGTCTGAGCTCGGAGATGCTGCCCAGCTGACTGCCATCACTGCAGTCAGGCACGGAGACAGCAGAGAGAAGCCATCACCTGCTGTGTTTATATTTGGCTCTAGAGTGCTTTGTTTGGAGGCAGAGTAATGAAAATCATCCGAAGGAAGTTCTTTGTTGGTGAGAAAATTATGAACGACCAAAAAAGGGAGTTATAAAAAAATTTGCTGTCCAAGTTGAACTCTAGAGTTACCCAACCACATGGCAATAATAGAAACAAGAGAGCTGGGAAGGTAAACACTTGAAAAGACGTTCCTGTCTTCCATCCTGCCTTTTTTTTTCCTCCCCTGGTAAACAAATTTTAACAAGTGGAATTGCAACATCTCCAGTGCTTGTCAATTTGAGCTCAGCCCACACAACGTTATATTCTGCCCTGTAAATTACAGGTCAGCTGGTTTGATAGCAGCTCAAGGTACTTGATTCTGGGCTATAAACAACCCCTATGATGCAAAAACATGGGAAGTCTTTAAGCTTTTGCTGTAACCCACCAGTCACCTTGGTAAGGGCAATGGGCTTCAGGATCTGGGTCTCTTCCTTTGCAGGTCAGTGCCATGGGGTGAGGATGGGTTTGGGCAATTACCCATGGAAGGCTGTGCCTGGGATGAGGACAGTCACTGCTGCTTTGTGGGCAGGCCTGCAGGCTGTTCTCAGCCTTACACTTCCATCAGAAACAGGAACAGCAATTGTCACACTGAACCCTGGCAGAGTGGGACCCCCTGGGACCTCCTGCAGCAGCACAAGGGCTCCCACCTCCCGTGGGACAAGCGAGCTCCTCTGCTGCCAGGTGAGCCCTTGCTGTGCCTTGCTGAAACCAGCATCAATGACAGGGCTGCAGAATCCCCATGCAGGCTGGGGAGAGAGGCTGCAGCCTGGCTGGTGCCTCAGGTGGTGAGAATTTAGAAACAAAAGAGAAAAAATCAAATCCTACAAGATTAATTCTGACCCACAATAAGAAACATGCAACAGATTCTAGAAAGAAGATTTTCTCTCCTCGCCAACAATTTCTTATCATAAATTGGGAATAAATGTGATTTTCCCCCATCATTCATGCAGCACCCTTAGTCAAATTTGTTCAGTTTTCATCTGACTTTCTTTTCCATTTAGTTTTTCAGTGAATTAAAAGGTCCTGGAGAATAGTCTGAGAGACAGTCCAACACAGGCAGTAGCTTCAACTCTGGCAATGCCACCTCCAAGGGGACTGCACATTTGTCTTACATAGAAGGGAAGCAAGCTGAACTAGTGTCTAAATACTGCTTTAATGAAGGTGCTTGTCTATATGGGCAAGGAAAGGGAAATTGTATCAGCATCTGCATTGAACACTGGTGAAAGCAGATCTGGCAGGACAAAAGTGGTGCTGATACCCACACTGGTAACTGGATGTCAATGAACTGAAATCAGTGCAGAGAAGAGCAACAAAAATGATCCAAAGGCTGGAAAAAAAATAGGAGGAAGACTTAGAGAACTCAATCTGTTTAGCTTATTAAATAAGATCAAGGGGATGAGTGCAGTGTAATGTATAGGATTCTTCCTGGTTAGAAACTGGGTACTAAAATGGTTCTGTGATTTAGCAGAGAAAAGAATAATAAGAACAAATGTCTGAAGTCAAAGCCAAAGAAAATTCAAATGGGAAATATGAGTGGGGTTTTTTTTAACACTAAGGATGATTAACCACTGGAACAGACTACAAAGAGAAGTGGTGGATTTGCCATTGCTTTCATTTTTAATGACTCCATTTTTTTCTTCTCAGAAAGGACAAATGCAAACATTTTCCATCAATTATTTGCATTAGATGATTTGAACCAAGCTCAAATCTGACATCATATGAATTCTTCCCTGACGAGCCACTGCCATGATGAGCTTCCATCTTTATTGTGGCAGAATTGTCCTTTTCCTCAGCTTGGCCATGGATAAGTAGAGAAATCTAAATCATAAATGGTGCAAATTCCATGGATTGTTTCCATTACTGGAGGACCAGCATGAGGCTTGTCTGGTGAAGAATAAAGCTCGATCAGAAATGACATTCTCAGGGTGCACTGGAGCACGATTTGCTTCTTCCTCAAGTGCTGGAGAAGGAAATCCACTTTTGCCAAGGCAGCAAGCTTGGTCCTCTGAGAGAAAAGGCACTTTTGCCAATAAAAAGGCTCATGAATGGGACCCAGATGTTCCAGGCAATATTGTTCTTAGTGATAATGAATTGCACATGCCTGGCACTCCCTGCCAACTCCAAGGTTCCCAACAACTCTCAGAGGCTCACTGGTCACCCCCTTGCACAGGTGAGGGCTGGGATTCACATGCTCATCCTGCACCAGACTGGGCTTTGGGTGCTGGGAAGCCCCAAGTCCCACAGATGTCACTGAAATGACTGGTGATCAGCTTCCCTGGAGAGCTGGGATGTGTTGGTGTTTGCTCCTAGGCAGGGAAGACACTGAAGAGCAGTGGTGCCTTCTGAAAGTCTCAGCCAGAGTTACACCAGAACAAGGACAAAATGGGAATGGGAACCCAGGAGTCTTGCAAACAAGTTTTCTCTTCTAGTCACTAAACCATTCTGTTAGAGAGAGGGCTGCATCATGTCCTTTAATGAAAAAAACTGTAAGAAAGAGGAATTCTACTAAAGAGCCTTCATTTACTGTCTTCACACTTTCAGCTGGAAGGTCCTGAGTGACCTTGACAATAAATTATCAGCTGACATTCAGGCTGTGTGAATGTCAAGTGCAGCAGAGGGGAGAACCAGTCTTCTATGAGCATACACACTATCAGGCTTTTATATATCTCCAGGAAAGATGTATTGGTGCTTAGTAGCTATGAAAAAAAGCAAATGAAATGACAGGGATAGCTAGAAGAGGGAAAATGGGCACAGAACAGCATTGTACCATGATATAAACCAGAATTAATTTTTGTCTTTGATGCAGTGTACAGAGTTGGTCTCTCCATCTGAAGGTGTGAAGGAAAAAGTAAGTGTAATATGAGAACTAACTTTTGATTTTACACAGACAGGTAGTATCAGGACAATGGGGAAAGAGGGTAATTTTTTTTTTTTTTTTTTTAAACTGAGAGAGGCTAGATTTAGATCAGATGTTGGGAAGAGATTCTTCCTTGTGAGGGTGGTGAGGCCCTGGCACAGGGTGCCCAGAGAAGCTGTGGCTGCCCCTGGATCCCTGGAAGTGTTCCAGGCCACTGGATGGGGCTTGGAGCACCCTGGGCTAGTGGAAGATGTCCCTTCCCATGGCAGGGGGTGGGACTGGATGAGCTTTAAGGTCCCTTCCCACCCAAACCATCCTGGGATTCCATGTTTCAAACCAGGTAACTGGATGGGGACTGGAAGAGCTGAGCTGAGGGAAGGGTGCAGTAGACATAACAAATACAGCAATGGCACAGAGGAGATGGACACAGAGCACAAGAATTAGAGGGCTTAAAGCAAAACTAACTGGTAATGGCACAAGCACAACTTTTTCCAGAGTCCATTTTTTTTGACCAGGTAGGCAAGGGTGAGGGTCAGGTCAGAGGAGTGGAGCTTCTCTTTTGCTCCCATTATGGGGCCAAAATGATTCCTGGAGGTTTCCAGGAGCTAAGGCTCCTTGTGGACCCAAACAAGGAAGGATCTGGGTTTTGACCTCGTTTGCTTTAATTTAAGGGGTTCTCTGCTATGTGATGAAAGTAAAACTACTTGAAGATTTTCTCTATCCAGGTCCCTCATTTTGGAAGATTCACTCTGGCTCTGTGTCCCACACACATCCCAGCATCTCTGCTGAGAGCTCCTTTGGTGACATCAGGGAAGAAGGGAACTGCAGCCCACTGCAGAGATGTGGCAGCAAGGACACATCTGCAGCATGGGAGATTTCCTGAAAATGTAAAATTTTACTTGAGTACCCCTCTGGAGAGTGGGACTGAAAGAGGTGCTGTGATTCCTGGCTTGAGACTTCTTGCTGAATTCAGCTGACAGAGGAAATAAGGGAGACTACTGAGAGCTGCTGTCAGGCACTTTATTGGACTGTCAGCACAGCAGCATGGGGGTTTCAGATGCTGACTGCTGAATGAAAAATCTTTTATGCTCAAGAAAGATGATGAGTTTTGTAAAGCAACCTTTACTTCATACAAACCATCAGCTGAAAAGTATTCAGGATTATTTCAGTGTGCAGATACTAAGATACATTTGGTCCTGTACAGATCAGACTGGAAGGTAACCACCATGAAGCATCCTGATTAAATATCCACCTCTCCTCTGCCATCAAAGCACAGTGCCAGCACCTCAGCACACGGAGCCCTTGTTATTAAAGCTGGGAAAGGGTTGTGCCAATTATGGAGAGTCATGGATTTCATGATGAGTGATGTACATGGGGCTCTGCTCACTGAACAGCCTGCAGCCCTAGTTCGAAGCCTACAGCAGCAATAGATGGGAATAAGATCAGGGAATTCCTCAACAAAGGTGTAATTTATTAGCAGACACCGAACCTTTAAAGTATTCCAGATTGAGGCTGTGATGTCAGTGCTTGTGGCCATGCAGGATGGTGAAAGGTTCTGCCCAGGGCACAAAGGGTGTGGGGGAGGAACAGCACAGCTGCACCTGGGAGGCTGCTGCCCTCAGCCATGGTCAGCAGTGGTCAGCCATGTCCCTGAGTACTGACCAGGCTGTATAGGAGGGATTCCCCTGTGCTCAGCCACAGCTGCCCCTGCCTTTCTCCCCCCAGGGGCTCATTTTAACACCCTGTAGCTGGGAGTTCCCAATGTTTATAGCAGCAGCCAGATCCTCCATCTACCTGCAAATCCAGACTTTTGCAGAGGAAGGCACACATACCATCTGCACCCTGCTGGGGAATGTCTTCTCTCCAGCTTGGCTGTCTTCTGGGAACATTTCCTTGTCAGCTCGGTGGGTGAGTCTGGAGCAGGGACATATCCCTGGTTGGGACACAGGAGGGACACTGGGTGACTTTCCACTGGTGATGTGTTGACAAGGGCTTGCATGGAAGCATGGGAGAGATTTATGGGGCCAGTTCTGCCAAACACTTGTGATCCCACAAAAATGTAGCATCGTGTCCCACAGAGCCTGGCAGGATCACACATGTGTTCCCTTCCAATTGTATGTGGTGGGACATTATTCTGTCCCTTGTGACCTAATGGTCAATGACTTTTATTTCTCAAGCTTGCCTGGTTAATTAAGGAGTTGCTTCTTGCCCACAGTATGGGATGAGCCAGAATGAAAGCAGCATGCTTTGGAGGCTGAAATGAAACCCCAAATGTCAGCTCACCCGCTGAGTGAGCTATTAAAGCTGACTGAAGTGGTTGCATTATGGTGGCCAGGGGTTGCCTTAGAGAATGAGCACTATTGTGGGTGAAAACTACTTTTTTGATTTTTCTCAAGTTGCTTTTTGCTTTTCTCCTAAATAAGCCTTTATGCTTTGTCTAAACAGATGAATTTGATGCTTAATAAAACTCTGAACTGTGCTTTGTCCAAGCACTTTCTATGCTGGATGGTCTCAGTAAACACTTTAAATTTTGAAAGGGAAATAATTGCTAAACTTTCACTAAGGCACTACATGCTGAGGTTACTTAACACCCTGCTATCAGTACAAATTACCAAACTAGAGGTGGCATTTCATGTGGATAGAGGAGCTCTAAAGCATTTGGCAATCACACCCGAACTTGCTAATCAACACCAAAGAAATAATAAGCATCTAATTTGCACATGTGAAGTTCCTTTTAAAGGGAAGATAATCTGCAAGCCTCTGTTGATAGAAAGGATGCCCCTCCTGAGCAGCTGCCAGAGGGATCAGTTCCCTTTCTGCCGGAGGTTGTGGCTGGGTTGGTGTCTCACTGCCCACGGAGGGAGGGTTTCCATCCCGGAGCAGCACTGCTCTCCACAGCTCCCAGCGCTGGCTGCGAGACGCTTACAACAAGAATTGGACAGCAACCACCGCAGAACATCTGACCTGCAGATGTACCACACTCATGCAAATAAGCAGGCACAGGCTTCGACAAGGTGTTAACGTTAGACCTTTGATTTAAAATCGTATTTGGTAATAAAAGGGGGTGGGGAGAGGAGAGGGAGTGAGCTGGTATGTTTTCCAAGAAATTAAAATATTACTTTTTTGACCTGACTACAGATTGTTGCAATTTAATTATTTTTTCCATGTTGGTGGAAATTCCTGTAGTTTTAACACAGGTATTGGAGGGAGGCAAAGAAATGAGAAGGTTTTTGTTGCTTAAGTCTTCAAGGAAAGTAATCTGTTTTTTGTTTCCAGTTACTGATTTTTTTTTTAATACAAAACATTTTTTGAATTATATCAAGGAGCTTTCTAGCTCATCACTGAAAAGTGGGGAAAATATGACAGAAATCAAAAGAGGCAAATTTAGCATTTCATATCAAATGAGGGGGAACAAAACCTCTGCCCCTCGCCCCAGGGGCAGTGAGCAGCAGGGCTTCCCACAGGAGGAGGAACCCAGGGGCAGCACCTTGTCCCAGCCAGAGGGAATAAGAAGTGGAGAAGGCTTACAGCACCACGAGGCTGCTGAGGTTCTGGAAGGCGAAATCAGGGATGTGCCAGATCTGGTTGAGGGCCAGGGTCATGGCCTGGAGCGCTGGCAGGTGGTTCAGGGCCCGCACGGGGATCTCCGTCAGGGCGTTATCGTCCAGCCACAGGTGACGCAAGGAGAGCAGCCCCTCAAAGCTCCTGTCGGGCACCACGGAGATGAGGTTTGCATCCAGGCGTCTGGGGGGGAGAGAAACAGGGTGGGGATCAGTGAAAGCCCTTCCCGAGGTGTTGCGCAAAGGGAGCTGCCAGGCGGATGGATTGATGGCCAGGGAGATTGGACTGGGCTGTAAATAGGGGATGGATTGATGGCCAGGGAGATTGGATTGGGCTGTAAATAGTGATTAACTTGAGAAGGTATCGCTGATGCTCCTGCCCTGCTGGGAGATGTCTGCCACCACCAAGTGATGCCTCAGGTTTTGGCTTTTCTATTTTTCAGATTCTGTGCTGCTTTAGTGTGTGGGTCTGGGCTTCTTATAAAGGGATAGTAAACTCTCTTCACAGAGTAGGGAGACAAAACAATTCCTTCTCTAGCTGGGGACCAAGGACAGCTGATCCAGATCTCAGGCCCACGAGCATAAACAATGTAGACTGAAGAGAGAAAAACAAGAAGGATGGGACTTCATAACCAAAAGCTATAACTGTACAATTAACTCCAATATGCAAATTGACCAAAAATTATAAAAGGGTGAGACCTCTTGACTGGTTGTGCATTTTGTGACAATTTTGGGTTCATCTTGGGTGTAGCCCTGGCTGGGCTCTTGTGCTGCCCAAGGCGGATCCATTGAGGCCTCCTAATAAATCTTTACTTTATTCTTTAGTTCTGTCTAGTTTCTGTTCTAGGTCAGCCTTCACAAGGCATCACAAGGACCATCCCCCCTTGATGCTCATTTGGTGCTGCCAGCTGATGGCAGTTCCTGCAGCACAGTGGTTGGGCTGAGTCCCTCGGGGTGGCCCCTGGGCCAGCTGTGCCTCGCAGCCACCTCCTGAACTCGGAGCACCAAAGCTGCATCTCCCGGGGCTGGGCTTGCCGTGGATCTGCCTGAGCAATGCCAGCCCAGGCTCACACCCACAGGTGTGCAGGGCACCAGACCGGGAGCCACGGCCCCATTCCAGAAGGAAAGGATCTGTCTGGAAATGGGAAATGTGTCACAGCCCTGCTCTGGGTCCCGTGTCTGACCCGAACCACCAGGGGTACCCGTGCAGGAGTCAGACCCCGTGTCACGGGCAGGAACTGAGCCTGTGCTCTGCTATCACACCTTTGGGCCTGTTCTCCCCCTCCATTTGCCAATTACTTCTTTTTAATCCTCATGGAAAGCTTAAGGCAGTTGAATTTGAGGTTTAATTTGGTGAGAAACTTTAATTTTGAACACTTGTTTTTGTTTCAAAATAGAATGACAAGCCAAAAAATATTAAGGTTATTATGAAAAAAAGTTTAGAGTTTTAAAGACCTTTTATTGCAATGATGGTGAGCAGAATACAATGTGTTATCTGTAGATTTTGAAACCAAATTATAAGAGGAAAATACTTCAGATTTGGATGAAATACCAGGAACCAATTATATAAAATTTTAATTTCCATCCACAGCCAACAGAGCTTATTTTATTTTTCCAAGCTATCTAAGGCAGAGATCTCTGAATTCAAGTTGCAAAGAAGAAGCACTTTGTCTCTTATCAAAGCACGAGAGAAGGAAGTTAACAGAGCTTTGTTATCATGGCCCAGCCCTCAGATCAATGATCCTCCAGAAAGGAATGTGGTAAAGAAATTAATATTCTTGACTATATAAAGTAATATTTTTGATGAAAGCTGAACACTAGAGCAAACCCCCAGACACTGTTACCCTCCAGGTATGACCCTTCTTCAAAGAGTACCAACATTTCTTAATTCACAGAATGAACTGCAGGAGGAGGAGACCAAAGGCCCCATCATGAGTGGGAGCAGGGGAGAGGCTGGGTGCAAGCCTTGCTTTCTGCAGGGGGGTGTGGGTGGTATTTCCTGGGTGAAGTTCTCAGCTAATCCTGGGAAACAGTCCTTCCCTACATCACATAAAGAAGCATTTCCTGCCCTGGCTGGCCCAACCTGGATGGACAAATCTGGAGATTTGTACCTGGTTAAGAAATGCAGTCAAACCATCCTGAGAGCTTCAGAAAAATGTCATTGAAATGCAGAGTACAAGCTCTGGTACAGCATCACCTTGGACTGGAATGATAACCCAGGGTGGGTTAAATCCATATTCCATTACTCCCATTTTGCCACATTAATGTATTAACCTCAGAGGGTTAATACATTAAGAGGGGAGGCCCTGGCCCAGGCTGGCCCAGCTCTGGCTGTCCCTGGATCCCTGGGAGTGTCCAAGGCCAGGCTGGATGGGGCTTGGAGCAACCTGGGCTAGTGGAAGGTGTCCCTGCCATGGCAGGGGGTGGAACTGGATGGGCTTTGAGGTCCCTTCCAACCCAGACCATTCTGTGATTGATTCTGTGATTCTGTTCAGTTGAGAGGATCACCAAAGCACATCACACCCAAAGCTCCATTCCCACAGGTGTTGTGTCTTTGCTCAGATGGCCAACACAAGACAATGGATTTTGATTTTTCTTGTTGAGAGAGTGGGCATCCCAAGTTCTGCCTCAATTTACTTACTGCCCCCCCCAACTACAAACAAATCAGAGAATAATATAATTCATCTTCTTGAGACAACAACTCCAAAGAATAAAGATCAGGAAAGCAAACCCTGCAGCAGCTCAGAGTAAGGCTAAGGAGTCTATTTGAAAGTTTCATCAAAATGTTTTGGGACAAACAAGAACTTTGTAATCAAAATTAAAACTTCTGCACGAAATGTTAATCCTTGCTTATTTTTTTCCATTCCTTCCTCAGCATAAGAATTCTGTTAGCTTTTGGCATCATAAACTGTTGAAAGAAAAAAAAAAATAGAAGCAGCATTGCTTAGTTTTCCCAGAGATATTCTTTCATCCAAATCCCTATAAGTTTACTGAAAATTGTTTTAAAGTGAATGCTCAGTTTCAAGTTTAATTAATTAAAGAACAGACGATGAAAATACCCATGAGAATAGTTATAATTTCTCAAACCCAAAGTAATGTTTCAGAAATGGAGATGCTAAATCAGAACCAGGGGCTGGTATACCAGCTGTCCTGGGACAGGGACAGGAGCAGGGACAGGGACAAGGGAGAGAGGTGAAGCCCATGGCTGTCCAACTTTCCATCCCACTTGCTCATGAACTCCTCATTCTGACCCACAAAGGAGTTTGGTTTCAGTGACGGTGCCCCAGGACTTGGGGGAGCCAGGAATGCTGCTGGCTTTGCTCTGTGGCTGTTCAGCAACACCCAGGAAAGGCCCTTTTCCCCCTAGGGGTGTCCATGGGTATGAGGAGGGCAGCACGGGTCCTTGGTGGAGGTTTTTGAGGTACTTGGATCCATCCAAGGTGTTTGTTAACACTCCTGGGATGGCTTCTGGCTGTGGACATGCTGTGGACATACAGCCTCGTGTGTCCACACCTCTGTACCTCCACAGCTCCCTGCCAGTGAGAGCTCACCTCTGCAGGGCTCAGAGAACCCCAACTCTGCTGCTCCTCAGCTCTGCAGGGGCTGCCTGGTGACCTCCTGGCGAGGTGTGGCAGCTGTCCATGAGACACTCTCTGGGGTCACCTTCTGGGGAGGTGTTGGGAAGCTCCAGCCATGTGATTACTGTGTTTGCTCCAGTGTGTGGAGACCAGAGCTCAGAAGATTCCTCAGTGGAGCAAAAGGGAGACTTTCTGCTGGTACAATGAGCTGGACCTGAGAAGTCTCAGAATCAGCAGCCTGCTTGGACCACAGCCCAGCAAGATGCACCTATCTGGAGCCAGGTAAGTTAAAATTAGGAACAAGGAAGTGCCCAGGTGAAAGCATTTCACATGCAGGACTCTGTATGTGCCTTTGCAGCACTGATGAGGGGACATGGGCTCAGTGACAGCTGCATTCCTGGCACCAAGGGATGGTTAATTGCTCCTCAGGGAGCTGCTGGCTCTTTCTGCAATAGATGTGCATTCTTTCTAATAAAAGCTGTGCATGTGGGGATTGCTAATTGCTATGGCTTTCAGACAGCTCTCTACTCTCTTCTGGAAGCAGAAAAGCTGAAGTTCTTGGCACAGAGTTGTTAGTAATTATATCAATTATACTAAACAAAAACCAACCCAACAGTTCTCTCCTTTCTTCAGTGTGTGACTCTGGCTCTGTAAGTGTTTTGTGTTATGATTTATACCTGAGGTAATTGGGCTGATTAGTGGGTAAATGAGACAGCACAGGTCAGGGCTGGCTCCTCACCTTCCACGGAGATGTTTTAATCTTTATTTCACCAAATCACTCAGTTGGTTTTCCTTGCAAGCTTTAACCCTTTGCTTGCTTGCAGAGGAAGATGCCTCTGACAGAGCTGCTGGATGGCTCAGGAGAGGCACTCATCCCACGCCTGCTGTTGAGCAGTGCTGTGGGTCTGGAGAGAGGATCACACACAGGGACTCCAGATGTCAGCATGGCCAAGACCTCCAAATGACTTCATGGGCTCAAGCAAGGCTCTGCAGAGTGTTGGCCTGTCTGTTGCATGTAGAAAGAGGAGATTTTAAGTGGGACATTCAAGAACAGCAGCTTATGAAAACCAGCAGCTGCTGAAAGTCTCAGTTTCTGGCTTTAGAGCTGCATCTGCTGCTGAGAGTTACAGGGTGCTTATATGACTTCAACATGACACTGACTCAAGTCCTAAAAGTGCCTGCAGTCACCTCAGACTTGGGGACCACAGGGGTAGTGAGAGAGGGAGCTGCCTGGAAAGACATCCAAAGTCCACTGGTCTGAGGCAGCTTTTTCCCTGAGCAGATGTTCACATCTTGCAGAGCCAGGTTGAGAGGACCAGGTCAGCACCAAATGTGAGTGTGCCTCAGCTTGCCAGTTGCTTCCTTTGCTGCTGCTGTGGAGTGACAGCTCTGGTGAGGCAGAGGAACCATGTGGGATGGAAAAAGAAAGTGTTTCCTTGGGCAGGACATTTTCAGGCCGGCTGCATATTGAGTTCCAGGGCTAAGGGCCTAACATGCCTTGGAAGAGCCCCTTCATGGCTTTGAATGTTGTCTGTGTTTGATAAATGCTTGTGGAGAAATCAACTGCCTGCTTGTCAGGAGCAGTCCAGAGAGGATGGTGGGATCAGGAACACTTCTAGAAGGAACCAGGCAAATAGGGAAGTCCTTTTCTAAGGAGAAAAGGTCAAGAGTGGGAGATTCCTCCTTTCCAATGAGCAGAAGGCAAACCAATGCCACCAGTGCAGCCACTGGGGAGGTCTGGCCAGGGGTGGGGTCTGTGCAGTCCTCAGTGCAGTGAGTGAGTCGTGAGGTTTGTGTTAATCCTGAGCTGATCTGAAATCTTGTGTTTTCTGTGTCACAGACCCAGCAGTTTCTAAGAACTGTCTTTTCCCAAGAAATGCTTCCAGAGTGTTTCAGAGGATGTACAAATGTGTTTCTGACTGTTGGTAACATAACTGGCAGAATAACCAGAATAACCAGGGGATAACCAGAACCAGTCTCTCTGTCTCCTAGCAGATGTGGTGCAAATCTCAGCCTATGACTGGCAGAAGCAAATTTACCCATCTCTTACCATTTCCTTCTGGCTGTGAAGCATTTACAGGGGGAGCTGCAGCCTGGAAACCAACAGAAATGCTCAATACCACGCTGTCAGGACATGTCCCAAATTTTGCTGCTGTTTTTTCCTTCCTCACACACATCAGAGCCAGTAAGAGCTGTCTGTCTGCATGTCTTAGGCCACTCATGTGCAGTAACTGGCCTGCAGCACAGTCTGGGATGTTTCCCACAGCCCGGTCACCACAGGGCACTGGGACCTCAAACTCCAGCCCATCCTCACAATATTTTTTGTAACACATTGGGTTATTATCTCCCTCAATAAAGCTGGAGGAGACTTGCCACTGAAGGTCACACACAGCACTGAGTGGTGCAGGGCTGGGCTGTGCTCTCTCCAGACCAAGGAGCTCCTCTGTGGTTCCCTGTCCTCAGCAGAACACAGGACACAAAGAAAGGACATTCTGGAGGGAGAGCTGTGGCCATTGAAGGTGTGAGGGCTGAGCCAGCAGCACGGAGAGAAAGCCCTGGTTGCCCACCCCTGCCACCCCACCCCTGGGACACCAGAGAGCAGCTCCTGTCTCCCTGGCCCCAGCATACACGTGTGTCAGCTGAACAGAGCTGAGCTCACCAGAAATGTCTAATTGGTGCCTTCAGGCAATCGTGCCTCTCTTCCTGTCTGAGTTTATCTTGAAAGGCTCGATTGAGTTACCTCCTCTCCCATAATAGGATCTAAGTTCCTTGTAGTAACATAAGAAGGAGATGATGTCATTGCAGCTCAACTTCTCCGATAACTTACTAATGACTGGGGCCAACACCTCAGCTTCTTTCTCAGGCAGGGCTCCCAGACTGAGTCAGTACCTGGCTGGTGAGCTCCCGGGGAACTGCTGTGCAAGGAGCTGAGGGCACGGCCAGGGAGGGCGGCTCCGGGGTCACCCTGCTCGAGGCCACTCTGTCCCCACTGCCACGCTGCCCCGAAGCCAGCTCCACACGGGCTGCTCTTTGTGCCTTGCTCAGCACTTCTGGGGCCTGACACACAGAGGCAGGAGGCTCTGGGTCCCTGAGGCTGCCCCAGGAACCCAGGGGAGGAGTAGGGGCCTTCTACCAACTGATACCAGCTGGGACAGGGCAAAGGCAGCCAGGGACTGCAGTACTCACCTGGAAAGGGGAAAACTGGGTTAAAGTTCTGCCTGCCTCTTATGTCTTTGCTGCCATCATGAATTTCAGATTCAGTGGGGAAATGGAGCTGTGGGAGTGGTCCCAGAGGAGACCATGCTGAGGGCTGGAGCCCTCCTGTTCTGGAAACAGGCTGAGAGAGCTGGGGCTGCTCAGCCTGGAGAAGAGAAGGCTCTGGTGAAACCTCAGAGCTCCTTCTTGTGCCTAAAGGGGGCCTACAAGGAAGATGGGGACAGACTTTTTAGTAGGGTCTGTTGCAATAGGACAAGGGGTGATGGCTTTAAACTAAAAGAGGGGAGATTCAGACTAGATATAAAGAATAATTTTTTTATGGTAAGATGGTGAAACACTAGGACAGACTGCTCAGAGAAGTGTTCCTTCCCTGGGAACATTCAGGGTTGGATGGGGCTCTGAGCAGCCTGGTGTAGTAGAACATGTCCCTGCTCATTGCAGGGGATTGGACTAGATGACCTTTAAAGGTCACTTTCAACCCAAAGCATTCTATGATTCTGTGAATGACACATTATTGTCTTGTAGGCCAGCTCCTACACCTGGGATCTCTGCCGTGCCACAGAAAGACTCACAGCCCTCAAGCAGGACTCACAAGTGGTGCCTGGCTCCATTTCCAGCTGGAAACTTGTGAAAACCATCCCAGGCAGTGCATGGAGGTTCAAGACACAAACATGTTTGCAGTTGGCTGTGGAACAGGACCCGGTGAGAAAGTTTGCAGGGCTCTGTTTGGACTGCAATGAGTCTTCCCTCCTGACTCAATGGGGCATGTTTCTGTGGGAAGCTCTCCACGAGGGATGCTCAGGAAATGAAATCAGAGCAATAGCTAGACTCCACACAAAGTGTCTTTGGTGTAGACAAGAGGGCTTTGTTATCCCCAGTTGCAAACACCTCCAAAACCCCTCAGGTCAGAACGGTGCAAGAAGGATTGCCAAAATCTCTGTGCAGCTATAGAAGCTGCTGAAAGCTGGGCAGCTGTGCCAGCTCCCAGACCAGCCTCTCCCTGGGCCCTGGCATTGCCCCCTTGGCCATGGTGCCAGGCCCAGGGAAATGAAGAAGGTACAGGAAGCAGCTGGAGGCTGAGCAGAGTGGCTCAAAGCTCACCAAGCAGCAGGGCCTGCATCTGCTGGGAAACATGGTGTTTGTCAAGCATAGGACAGCTGGAAAAGAGAAGGGAGAACAGCCCTTGGGACAGAAGTAACAGGACATGCTGTGCTCTGGGGAGAGGGGCTGTGAACAGATCTAGGCACACTTCATGCTGGGTCCAGCTCTAGGGCCCTCAGCAAAGAAAGACATGGGTCTGTTCGTGTGGGTCCAGAGGAGCCCATGGAGATGATCCAAGGCCTGGAGCCCCTCTGCTCTGGAGCCAGGCTGGGAGAGCTGGAGGTGTTCACCTGGAGAAGAGAAGGCTCCAGGGGACCTCAGAGCCCCTTGCAGTGACTAAAGGGGCTCCAGGAGAGCTGGAGAGGGACTTTGGACAAGGCATGGCAGCACAAGAGGGGAATGGCTTCCCACTGTCAGAGGACAGGGCTAGATTGGTTATTAGGGAGGAATTCTTGGCTGTGAGGGTGGGCAGGCCCTGGCACAGGGTGCCCAGAGCAGCTGTGGCTGCTCCTGGATCCCTGGCAGTGCCCAAGGCCAGGCTGGATGGGCCTTGGAGCAGCCTGGTCTGGTGGAAGGTGTCGCTGCCCATGGCAGGGGGTGGAACGAGTTGAGCCTTAAGGTTTCTTTATACGCAAACCATTCCAGAATTCCATGATTCTTTGATAGATGTTGCCAGTTTAAATATGTCCATTCCTTGCTCATCTATCTCCAGTTTGCCTGAAGCTCCTCTGTGGTTCATCAGGAGTTGATGAACCACAACTCCTTACACACATGAGCATTGGTGAGCTTACACACCAATGCTTGAACACCTGGGGCCCATCTTCCTTTGGCACTGACATGTCTATTGTATGGAACAACTGTTGTCTCTCATTTCTATTGAGCCATCACCATGCAGCATGCCCTGGGTGCTCTTGTGGGTGAGTGAGTTCAGGTTCATGACATTTCATGGGTTATGCCATGACAAAGGTTAATGGAAACACATTGGAACTTATTTTATGGCTCTATGAGGCAGGAGTGTGGATGTGAGCTGTTATTGTTATTTCTTCAGTGCTCACAACGTGCCCAGGACACACACTGAGGGCAGCCAAGGCAGCAGAGTGCCTCTTCCTGAAAGCTCTTACAGCCTGAGATGGGAAGTGACAGTGTGTTGGAGAAGGGTATGAAGCTGGAGTCCAGTTTCAGTGTTTGTCAGAGTGAGTTCTGAGGGACCTCTGCTCATTGAAAGGTGGGTTCTGCAGTCACTGCAGTGTGGGCAGAGAAAGGGGGAAACAATCTGGGGAGATGTGAGACCACCAATGGCCCTGCTGGATTGGCACAGTCACACTGAGAAGCTTGGAGGAGACTACAGTACCTGGTGGGCACAGCCAGGCAGGAACAGCCACTGCCAAGGTGCTAGACAAGCTCAGCTCCAAACACCCCCTGTGCTGTGACCTCTTCATTGGCAGCACAAGTGGGAGTTCTGGAGGTGCTGAGGTGTGGCAAGGGAGTCCCTCACCATCACCCACTTCCAAGTGCTGCCAACCACCAGCTCAGTGAATGGGGAAATTAGAAAGTGAAGTCTCGAGAGAGAAGCTGACATCATGGACACGCTGGCCCAAGTCAAGGTCATTGGGACATGAATGACCTACTCTCTGCACATTCCAGGAAAAGATTTCAAAAGAAAGGAAGCTGCTGCTTTGTACACATTGTGAGCACAGATGAGGCAGCTGATGCAGCTGGGGCAGTTTCTCTGTCTTGTCTCTCCATACACCATGCTTGGAGGAGATACCAATTCATTCAGACATCTTTTTTTTTTTTTTTTTTTCTGTATTATTTTCCAGTTCTTGACTGAAGTTTGTTAAACTTTTAGCTGTTAGCCTGGTAAACCACATAACACTCTTGTCTTCCTGGGAGAGGAGTCCTGGGATCCTTCACAGCATTGACACTTACAAGCATGAGATACATGGACATTGCCTTTACATAAACTTCACAGCAACTCATTGCTGAAAAACAGCAAGTAATGAATGAAAAACAAATGCAGCAAGGATTTGTTGTGGCACTGCTAAAGTGAAGTGCTCCTTGAGGATGATACATTCAACAGCTTGTGTGTGGTCATTAAGTCTTCCTCTTAAAAATGCCATTGAGACCATTGTACTGGAATAACCACATTGCATTTCATGGTTTTTACTGCTAAGCAGAAAAGACTCTAATCTGACCAGCTGAGTTCCTCCTACTGACAGGAAAAAATCCATGTCTGTGATGTACCACCAGCCATGCCTCCTTTCTGACTTGCTCTGAGAACAGCAGTTGCAAATCCAAATACCTCCAGCTCTGGAGTGTAGATAAATTCCTCCCTGTTTAGAGGGTAAGCTGCTCCTTGCATTTGTATTTTTGGGCAAGATGATCTCCTCTGATAGATTTCCCTGAGGGCTACACAAATGTGTGCTGGGTCATGTGCAGGGGGCTGTGGGGAGCAGGGATGCTCAGCTCTGCTTTGGTACCCCTGCTCTGATGGGCTGTGTCAGCCTGGGGGGCTGATTTTGATGGATAAAAGTGAGAGGTGGGGACAGGGACATTTTTCTTTTGCCTTCCAAGTGTGGGAAAACCACATTTCATCCAGCCTTATTCACACAGAACTTGAAACCAGTTATAGGGTTTTTCTATAGCCAGAATAGAAAACCAGGTTCCTCCAGAGAGTGATTCATCCCCCAGAGAGGGCTCTGAGATAACAGAGATGATTCACCCTCTGCAGATGCTGATCATTTTCCACTGCTCCAGGGGTGAGGTAATATCTAGACAGCCACGGTCAGGGGAGACAAATCCACCTGGTTTGCCTGAGGGAGACGTGGGCACAGCAGAAACTGATCCAAAGTGGAGGAAGGTTGTGCAGTGAGGCCATGGTGGTGACTCAGAAGAATTTGATCTCCTTCCTGGCAGTATTTTAGGATCCTCCACCATGAGGGAAGGATCCAGCACCCCAGTCACAGCAGAGGCACAAAGACACCAGTCCCCTGGTCCCAGGCACTCAACATCCCAACTACAAACCTGGCCCAGGCTCCTTTGCAGCTGTGTCAAACACCACGGTGGCTGATGCCCCTGCTGTCACCTGTGGGCTGCAGGGAAGCTGCTTCTTGGGTCCTAGCAAGAGCACAGTGACCAAGATACAGGTTTTGCCTGTATAATAAATGAGATTATACAATAAAAAGTACTACAATAAAAGATAGTGATGTATGTTCTGCCAAGTGGATCTACCAACTTTGGCTTTTGAAAATACATTGCTGCTCAACATTGCAGTAAAAATGATTTTCAGAGGCACTGGGGAGCACACTCTAAACAGCATGGGGAGATGAGCTGAATGGCAAAGAAAGCTGCTGGAGTAGGAAGTAAGGTCCAGCCATGCACTTTGTTTCCCAGTCAGGGATACTCTTGAACCCAGACCTGGGGTTTGGATCAGGCCCATATAAACAGAGGAATGAGTCCAAAATCGGAATGTTGAGCAGCATTTGTATTCAAATGAACCTTTTTCTCCTCAAACCTGGTCTGTTCTTGCTAAGCTATTGTTGCCAGTCCTGTGACAAACATGGATCTCCAGTGGCAGCTCAGACTAGGTGGAGGCAAGAGCTAGGGCACGGCAGGTTGGAGGACAGTCCACGGTACACAGAACCAGAAAAATGTTACCTGTTCAAAGTCTGTGCCAAAAAGCAGTAATTCCTCTGAATTTGCTTTATTATTGATGGACCAAATTATGAGAAGTGGCCTCAGGAGAAGACATCAGTCCCTTCCAGGGACATAGCCCACCTGAAACAAAATTGTATCATCTCTTCCCTGTCTGTGCACTGGCTCAACTGCACAAGCCACAGGGGCCACTGTGCCATTTTCAGGTGACTCCAGGCTGTGCAAGCTGTACCTGGGAGGCAGCATCATGGCAGTGCAGCCAGAGGGGCTCCTGCTTCTACACAGCTTTGAGGAACATTAGCAGCAACCAAACTTCAGCAAAGACTCACCACACCATGGCTATATCAGTGCCTGAAAATTAACTTCAGTACATCCAGATGTGTGGCACATCTGCCTGCAGTGTTCACTTGAATGTGGTAAATGTCTGTTCTTGGGCCCTCCCAGGCTATCTCCTTTGTGGAAATATTATTAAAGCCTGAAGTGCCAAAAGAGATCAGGCTTGTGAAAACAGGAGTGGGGACAGAGCTCCCCTGACTGGGTTGTGCTGCTGTCCAGAGCTGGCTGCTGGGAAGAGGGGCCTCAGGGAAAAGGGGATTTCAGAGCTGGGACAGGAAGGTTTTGAGCAGCCTGTGTCCTCAGAAGTGGAAGGACAGCATGCTGCTGATACCCATCTGTGACACCCATCCTGGGCTCCTTTTCCAGCTGCAGGAATGCTTTCTGCTGCAGAGGTGTCCATAAGAGGGGAAATCCAAGGTCCTGTGTGCTCAGCAGCAGCAATCACCAGGGAAACACTTGCAGTCACTTTGCTTCAGTCCATCTTCATACACTCCATCAGAGCTACCTCACTGCTCTTCCCTGACCTCCTTTTGTGCTCCAGAAAGACTCTGTAGCCAGTAAATCAGAGCTGAGGTGGCCTTGCCACAAGACAGCCCCTATGCCAACAGGCTGTTAGTCACTGCTATGCTGTATTGACTTTATAGCTATCAGTTTGTCTATAGCTTTTATCCTCTAAACAACCAGTGGAAACAACACCTTCCCAAAACCTCACAGCATCACATGTGATTTATAGAGAAGAATATTGCTGTGAACAGCAAACTGTCAAATCTCAAACAGATCAAAGAAGTGAAATGAGGAATGAACAGACTGAGCTCTTCAGGCCATGTTGATTCCAAAGGAATTTTTTTCTTCCTTCTGTCATAAGAATTTATATGCTTGTTAGAATCTGATCTGGTGGGAAGAGCCTTCCTCCTTTGTCTACATCAAAGTCCACATGTTCTCAAATTCCTATAAGTCATTTTTTGCATTTTAATCTCTGGCCATATGTATGAAAATAATTACCTGCCTTAAGGGACAGGGGAGGAAGCAGCCTTTATTGCATTTCCACAGGAGTCCAAATGGTGGCAAACTAATGGGATGGAGGAAGTGGATTGTTTTAGCTTGAGGTACAATTAACCTGTGTACAGGGAGTTACATGTCAGGCTGATTTAGCACTTACTGATTATGGGTCAAGTACAGCTGGAGTGAAATCAGAATATAATGGGATATTACAGCTTTAGCAAACAGGAAAATGATTTCAGTATTTTTAAGAACAACGTCTATGACAGTTTCTCCTCCAGATTGCATCCCCACAGCTTGTGAAGGCCAGAGGAGCAGAGGGGGAGCACTGCTGTCATACAAGGGTCACAAACAAGAATGTGCCCTTGGTGGGGATGGTGCTGATGGGACCAGAGTGCTCCTCAGGGAGCCCGTGGCTCATTTCAGCTGGGAGCAGCAGGTTTGTGGCACAGTGGCAGAACACTTCTGCAAATATTCCAGAAGGATGCAAGAATGTGATGGAGAAAGGGGAAATTAAATGAGAGCAAGGCCAGGATCACAGGGAATGGGGCCTGTGGGGCTGTTGCATACTGGCACTGACAGTGGCTGCCTCTGCACTGGGTGCATTAGCCACAGGGTAGCAGAGGTGGTTGGCTGCAGGGGACTGGCACATGCTGGCAGGGAGGGAACCAGTTACTTTTCTGTACACAGGAGGAGTTGCCAAGAGACAGAAGACGATGGATGGAGACACAGACACAGGTTGTCTTCCTGGATGCCATCAAGCCCTACAGCAAGGGAGACAATCCTTGTGGGGTACAGAGCTAGGGAATGAACCACAAGGCTTGCACTCAAGGGCTTGCCAGCAGAATGGAGCATCTTGCCAGGGGCACAAGAGAAAACCCAAAGTGCAGTGTGGAAAGGGGATAAGTGGAGCTCAATCTCATGGTGCAGGATCTTGAGGCTTTAACTCTTCTGCCTGGCAGTAAATCCTCCCTACCCCCACCAGGCTGCTACAGACAACACTCACCCTGAAGAGCCAGACGCATGCTAAACACCTTCCCAAAGTGCTGATCTGCAAGAAACTCCCAAAAAAGCTTTCCATATGCATTTGAAAAAGAAAAACCATGAGTTTATCTTGATCTCTTAATTCACCAGGTTTCTTTTCTCTCTGCTTTCTCTACCTCGACAAGCTTGGTAATTATAATTTATAGCACCTGCTCACTTTGAAATACCTTGGACTCTTTCTGCCTGGCAGAGGAACAGACACAGTGCCCATCTGCTTTAGGTAAGTGCTCACAAACCACAAAGTCGTTAATTAGACTGACACACGACTCTTCCAGAATGCACATGGTATGTTGTTACTGCACCTACAAACCACCAGCAGCCAGACACTCTGCCAGGGGATCACAACTGCATCTGAGCATTATGTAAGGCCTTGGCACCCCTAGCAGGGCTCAGAGCATTGCCATCAGGTGTGCGTGTTCTTTCTAATCCTCCCCACTGGCCTTCCCAACATGCTTCCCAGATAAATCAAGCCTGCTGGGAAGCAGCTCCCTCATACTTGGTAGGAGGCTTGATCTCCAGAGCTTGGACTTTCCTTTTGAAATCCAAATTCCTCTTTGTATTCTTCTAGAGAGAGCTGCCAAGGTCTCCTTCCTGACAGTTGGGGCTCCAGACAGTGATGTCTCCACATCCTGTCACTGACAGGGAGCAGGGCAGGTCTGGTTCTGGTCTGGGCATGGCTGCAGCTTTGGAGGACCTGGTGAGGGGTTTCTGTGAGCACAGGGGTGTCAGATGAGGATGGGGCTGTCTGGGTGGGTTTGACACTTGCCCCCTCAGGCTGGCTGACATCCATGGGCAGAATGACCCACGGACACCTCTGGCTGGGAAAAGCCAAACCCTTCCAGGGGGGATGGTGCAGATCACAGGAGGTCCCTGATGGCCAGTGCTCAGTGATACCCAGTGGTCCAACCTGGAGCAGCCAAGCTTTGGGTCAGCACATGGTGTGATGGACAATGGGCATCCCAGACCTACCAACGCCCTTTGGGCACAGAGTTTGTTGGATGAATGGAAACCTCCTCCTGGCTGGCCAGGATTCACAGCACCTGTGGGAGAGTCTGCAGGAGGAAGCCCTCTTACCATGTTTGAAATGTTATTTGCCAGAACTCAGAGCTGCATCTTCCTTGGTTAGGAAGGGTATGGGGGATCACACAGGGCAATGGGAATATCCAAGAGAAGGAATCCAAAGGGGAGCACTCTGACTCTCCCATCTCACTGAAACTTGCCTGAACCAATTTTTTTCTGGCTTGCTGTCTGTCTACTTCAGTAACTTGGGCTCCCAGGGAGCCAGTGTGCCTCATCTAGAGTAGTTAAAATTACTGTTCTCCCAGTGTTGGTTCCACAGCATGTCTTTTGTGGGGGACACCACACCTGCCATGAAAAGTTCTGTACACCTGAAGTCCATGGGTTGGCAGCTTTGAGAAAGCTCCTTATGTGAAGACAGGTCCTCATCAGAAGGCAAGAAGAGGGGGAGGCCCACAAAAGCAGAGCAGTGCAAGCATGGTCTTTGTGACACCTGTGTTTGTCCTTTTTTACCTGGTCTTTTAGAGCCAGTTGTGAGAGGACCCAGGTACAGAGAGCTCCTGATCTTGGTACAGAGGGCAAGCTGGAGCCCTGTGTTCAGGCTGCCACAAAGCCAGAGGTGAAAGGCATGGGGGGTGCATGTGCAATGCAAGAGAGCCCCAGGCTCTCCTGGGGTCAAGGCACTCTGGAGCAGAGAGTTCATGCTCTGACTGTGCCCCTGGCTCTGATCACTCTGGACAGGGCACTCCTACTTCAGCCTGCATCAGCACCTGATAAAAATGAGGAATGGCTTTCCTTCTGCCCTCTGAGTGACAGCATTTATTGAAGTTTCTTCCTGCCTGGCCTCCCTCTCCTCAAGCACGTAGGTAAAGCTGATCTCCTGCTGCCAGGGACTCCCAGACTCCCTGCAGGCTTCCAGCTGCTTCATTATCTCAGTGCATGCACCCTGCAGAGCCTGCAGGAGCTGCCTGCACTGCCCAGCACTCTCAGCCAGCAAGCAGAGGGACTTAAGGACAGGTCTGGATACTCCTCCTGCCTGGGAGCCAGGCTTGGACTGCAGCAGTGCTGCAAAGGGACCCTGCAGTTCAATTCCAAGTGCCACCAAAGCTTGGGTGAGGTGTCTCATCCTCTCTAAATGCCCAGAAGCCAAGACAGCTGCCACATCTGGAGACAACTGGAGTTCTTTGACACAGTTTTTTGCTACATTTCAAATATAACTTTGTGCTGTGCAGGCAGTGAATGCCAGCCTCTCTCTGTCCCACAGTGCCTAGACATCCCTTTCTGTCCCATTTGTCTGGTCACCTCGTCTCTTGAACTGATTGGCAAGTTTTTCTGATAGAACTTAGCTGAAAACAATTGTTCTCAGTATCCACTTAGATTTGCTGCTTCTGTTGGAATCTTGAGAAAAGACTTGGTCATTGAGAAGTCTGCCTTTCCTCTCCTGGGTCAGTTTGTCCCTAAGGGATACACACTTTCCCTTCAAATCCTGCCTGAATCCCAGAACGACAAACATGGACACCAAATGTAAACACCTGAAAGAGCAAGAAAATAACCAACACACAATCCCTTTCTGTCTGGTACTGGTTCCACCCCACTCCTGTTGGCTCCCATTTTCACCCCCTTCCAGCTGTCTTGCTTGCTTAGGATGTGTAGTCAACATTCAAACAGAGAGTTAATATTTCACCAAGTGCCATACAAGTCTGGTAACTCATGGACTGTCATGATGTGCTATAAAGCCACTTCCCCTTCTGAATGGAAAAAAGGAGTCTCTGAGCAGCACAAATACACTGGGGCTCAGATGGCCTGACTGGTAATTCTTGAAAACCGTGCTGTGGGTGACCTATAGGTGTTCCAGGCTGGCAAATTTTTTGGCAATGGATACACAGGAGTCTCATAAACTTGTGGAAAATGACTCAGATATTTGAAAAAGGGGGGAAAAAAATCACTCTAATGCAGACCTGCCTGGAGTCTCTTGTCTGAGGTGAGTAGCCACATTTGGAGAAGCCATGGCAGTAGAAACCAAGCAGAGCATCTCAGCCCTGTATTCCCCTTCAGACACAGTGCTGTCTATGCTGTGCCACTCCTGATGGGTGGAGAGCATCTCTGAACATGAGCTGGAAGGAGAATTCTGCAAGCACTGGCTGCTCCCCCAGGGGAGCAGCACAGGGTGAGACCCAGGATGCTCTCCAGGTCCTGCTTGCCCCAGTGTGAGGCACAGCAGTGGTACCACCTTGTAACACACTGTGTGTGCTCAGAAGTGTTCCATCCACCCCAAGCAGGGCTGTGCCTTGCAGCCACGCTGGGCTGTGTCACCAGACATGGTTCTTGGGACTTCACCCAGCCCAAGGGTCTCTGCTGTGCAGCTTCTGTGGGAAGAGGGGAAAGTTGCTCTCTACAGCTGCCTGAAAGGAGGTTATAGTGAGGTGGGGGTCAGGCTCTTTCCATGTCTCAGGTGATAGGACAAGAGGAAATGTCCCTAAGCTCCTCCAGGGGAGATTCAGATTAGGCATTAGAAATTATTTTTTCATTGAAAAAGTGGCCAGACATTGGGATGAGTTGCTCAGGGAGGTGATGGAGTCATTGTCTCGGGAGGTGTTCAAGAGGGGTCTGGATGTGGCACTCAGGGATGTGGTGTGGGGGTCAGCGTGGTGGTGCTGGGTTGATGGCTGGGTTAGGTGATCTTGAGGGTCTCTTCCAACCTTGATGATTCTGTGATTATATGAAAATGCAATTCATCATCTTTGTCTGCCCTCCACATGCCCTCCACACTTCAAAGAAGTCAGGCTCGAGGCAGAAGAAGAGTTTGGTGTGGTCCTAACATGAGGCAGAGCTGGCTGGTGCCTGTTCCCCTGGAGAATAACCATCCAGTGGAACACCCATCCTGGAGAACAGCTCCCTCCTGTCCTCTCTGTGCTGAGGGCAGGTTTCAGTGCAGCCTGGGGTGATCTGTGCTCAGGACCCTTCTGAGAAGCACTTTCTGCCCTTCCTTTAACCATCCCAGACAGGGAAGAGTTCTCCATGGAAAACTTCTGAAACTTTTGATTCCAGAAGAGACTGCCCCCCAGCTGGTTGAAGAGTTGGGCCAGCCTCAGGGGCACAGATGCAGAAGTGACAGCTGGGGATGTGACTGATCTCCTGCTGCTTTGCCCTGAACTCTTGTAAGAGAGTAACAGACAGAGCGGGATGGGTGAGGTGGGCTCACTGATGTGAGACCTACACAAGTTACTCACGTTTTGCTGCTTGCTTTTTGTTACAGACATCTTCTCCTGGAGCTCTCCATCTTACTGGCACAGGTTGCCCAGAGAAGCTGTGGCTGCCCTGTCCCTGAAAGTGTTCAAGGCCAGGTTGGCAAAGGGCCTGGAGCAACGTGGCCTCGTGGAAAGTGCCCCTGGCAGGGGGCTGGAATGAGATAACCTTTCAGGTCCCAACAGATCTGCTACAGGGGGTTGTGCTGTTCACAATACACATCTCTGGGTTTTTATATGCTCTGCCAGGTCTCAAATGGGCCTCCCAAAAAGGATGTTAAGCAGTCATCTATGTAAATCTGACAGGACAAGAGGAAATGGCCTCAGGCTGTGCCAGAGGAAGTTCAGGTTGGACATCAGGAAGAATTTCTTCACTGAGAGGGTTTTTAGGCACTGGAAGGGACTTCCCAGAGAGGTGGTGGAGTCCCCATCCCTGGAGGTGTCCAAGGAATGTCTGGATGTGGCACTCAGTGCTCTGGGCTGGTGACAAGGTGGGGATTGGGCACAGCTTGGACTCGATGATCTTGGTGGTCTTTTCCAACAGTGATGATTCTGTGATTCTGTGTTCTGATTCTAAAGAAGCCTTGGGCACTCTGTGACCATGAGAACGTGTATATAGCAATACCCTCATCCTCCACTTGGGCACTTTAGACCCCATCCCATGTAAAATTTATTTTCCCAGCAGGAGTTTTTCTTGGAACTTACTTGCTCCCACTCTGCCTGGTGGCTGGTGAATGTGCTGTGGGCCTGGCTGGGGCAGCTGGGAGCATTTCTGGATGGGAGCATTTCTGGATGGAGCAGTTCTGCAGGCCAGAAGGTGTTGGTGCCTTAACCATCCTGAGCTCAGGTCTTGTCAGGCCTAACAGTTTGGGGTTTTCTTTTCAAGACAGAAGGAGAAGTGGGAGATCACAGTCCCAGTCCTTCTTGTGCCCAATCTGGGTCTGGGACAGGATTCAGAAACAATGAGGGGCTGGGAAAGGATCCTGAGCCTCAGGAAGAGCTGGGGAAGGCACAGAAGATGTGGCTCTGTTACAGGGAAATGAGGTCAGGTATCTTAAAGATGGATGATGAGAAGAGGAGGACGAGGGAGCCCAGAGGGACCAGGCACGGGTGCTTGTGCACTGCAGGGCTGAGGGGCTGAGGGAAGCTCTGAGGAGCAGTGACAGCCCAGACAGGTTGGTGCACAGGAATAAGGCTGCTCAGGAAAGGCAGGCTGTCCCTGCTTAGTCACCTCGGACCCTGGGTGGGAACCAACCAGCTTGGACAGCATGTTCTGGGGGCAAGGAGGACACAGCTGGCTGCAGCAGCCTCTGGTCACTGTGGCTGCAGCTCTTGAAAACAGTCCTGCTGTGACAGGCACTGGGCATGTCCGAGCCAGACCTGCCCAGATACTCACCCTGTGATTTTATTCCAAGCCTAGTCTCTCTCAGGTTGTCTAAAAGCTTATTTCTTCCAAAAATTTGCTTTTACTCTTCAGTTTCTGCAGGAAGACCACTGGATCCCAGCTGGCCCTAGCTCCCCCTGATCCAACTTTGGAGACACCTGGGAAAACCACCCTGGGTGAGGTGGCCTCAAAGTGCACTAGGAGCAGGTACCTCTGTGCTAATTCACACAAGGGATCCTCCCACCCTGCCCCTTAAACGACCCCCAGAGGGCTGCAAGTATCTTCTTGGGGTGTTTGGTATTCCTCACGTGCCCTGTAGAAGTGTGGCAGGGGCTGTGGGCTGAGGAGATGGAGCATGTGGATCTCCCAGCACTAGCCCAGGTTGCCACCCACCAGTGGCAGATGCCCCAGAACTGGTGGCCAGAGCTGCAGTGGTGGCTGTACCAGCAGCTGAACCTTCAGAAGCCAAGGCTGGCTCTCTGCAGCCCTGGGCTCTGGTGGCACTGGCTGTCACACACTTGCAAGGCATAGGAGAGACAGGCTGAGGGGGAAGGGGCATTCCTGGGGCAGTAACCTTCTATTGGAACCCTGGCTGCTGGGAATTTCAGACTTTCTGTGCTGACAGGCACTGACCCCCAAGAGAACACTGCATTTGACCTGAGGCTGTGGAGAAGGCTTCCAAAATTGAATGATAGCACTGGGATTGTGGGTGTGGAGTTTGATTAGAAGTGTGTAATATCACAGGGTGGAAAATTTAGAGATTAAGGTTTTGGAATATAGTAATATAGATAAAGCAAGATGGATGTTTTAGAGCAGAGGCTGGTCCTTCTTCACCTCCTTCTCCATGGGTTTGGGTGGTTTTGTGTAATTGGACAGAAAAGTCTGCATTATGGCTCATGAGGGATTAATTATTGGGTTGAAAGTGAAAATAACTTAGGTGTCACTTCTTAATTGGATAGTTTTTCCTTTAAAGACCTTGTAGTGATAGATATGGGGCCATTTTTGTAGCTTGTTAGTGAAATACTGCAGACCTGACTGCTTGTGAGACTGTAATATAGATAAGAAAAAATAAACATCTGAGTCTGAACACGAAATATTGTATTGAACACTTTCAATCCTGACCCTACAGAGGCAGAAAAGAAGCCAAGAACCAGCAACCTTCCATGCCATGCTTCCCTTGAAAGAGAAGTCACTTGGAAAACAACCTGATCTCAAAATCCCTGGAGTGAGGGTCTTGACTCTGGCACTGGTGGTGATGTCAACACAATTTAATAAGAACCACAACCATGTGCCAATGATGTTTCAACAACAAATGTTTCAAATCTCTTCTGGCAGAAAGAACATTCATATCCTGCACAGCCAACACCCCCATTGCAAATTAATATTTAAATTAATATTTACAGAAACTCCTACTGGATACTGGGAGGGCCACACATGAAGAACTGTGCCCAGTTTTGGGGTGCCCAGTGTAAGGAGGATGAAGAGGAATGAGACAGGTCCAGTGGAGGGCTAGTGGCTGAGTCAGGGTCCCAAGGCATTTGCCCCATGAGTAGAGGTAGAAGGAGCAGGGTTGGTTTCACTTAGCAGAGAAGAGGCTGAGAGGAGAACTGCCAGGGGCCTGCAACCAAAGATGATGGAGCCAAGCCCTTCAGGGTGGTTCCTGGTGATCAAACAAAGAGTAATGGCCACAAATTGCCTTCCAGGAGTTTTAGGTTGGACTTGAGAAAAAGTTTCTTCCCCAGGAAGAACAGCCCCAGGCTACCAGCAAGAGGGGAATCTCTGTGCTTGGAGAGACAAAGCTGCAACTGTCCCCCTGAGTATTTGGGATAGTCTTGCTCCAAGCAGGAGACTCCCAGAAACTGCTCCCAGCTAACATTTATGTGGTAAAAGGGCTGTGTAAAACCAGGACAGAACTTAAGGGATAAGGTCAGATTTCCAGTGGTTCAGCCCAACTCAGAATGCTCTTACAAGCTTCAGCTGTGCTCCCTGCACCAAACACTCCTTCCCTAAATTCACTGGCACTCCCATGGTCTGGTCTCAACTGTGCCCATACTCAGCAAAACAGCAGAATTCCAAAGTCGTGGGATTTTTAGGGAACACAGGAGCACAGGGACTTTTAGGGAACATAGGAGCACAGACCTGCTGTGGGTACAGCTCCTTTACAGGAAAAGCACAATCACAGCCTCAGCTTCTTCCCAGGGCTGAATTGTTAAAGTCTTTAAAGCAGTTCCACCCTGTCACAATTATCCTCCATTTGGGTAAAACAGTCCAACTTGCACTTTGACAGCCCAGAGTGTCCTCTGTGCTCGCTGGCAGGTCCTTTCCCCACTGTGGTCCACAGTGCAGAGGACAGAGACGCTTTGGGTGGATATTTTCCAATGTTCCTTGAAATATGCATTGGCTCTGGTGGCCTTTTCATCACAATGCACACATGGGGAGCTGTAATTTCAACATCCTCTACCAAGACAGTGTTTCTTCCTTGAAAACTTCCCTCCCCTCCCTTCCACTCTAAGTGACAGTAATCTTTGAATAAATTGGAAAAGAAAAGGAAGAAGGAACAGAACATCCTTGACAAAGGAACTAATGACTCAAATGCTGGGAAGCCTGGGGTCCCCAAGGGACAGTGCAGCTCACAGCATTGATTTTTAATGACTTACAGAGATTGGAGATTTGGAAGATCTCTCAGTGCCTCTGCAGGGATGCAGCTCAGCTGATTGTTCTGCAACATCCTATAATTAGAAAAAAGAAAACTTTGTTAAAAACCCAACAACAACAGCCTGACATGAAATGGAGGATGTTGCTGCTTGTTTCTGAAGTTGTTCTGGGCTCTTGCTGGAAAGCACCACGTTGGCCAGCCAGAGCTCTTAAGCAAGTTTAAGGTGGCTGGCAGGTGAGCTGCAGCCCAGGCTGGCCCAGGAGGTGCAGCAGAAGGGCCAAGGGGTGAGTTTGGGGCTGCAGTGGCAGCAGAGGGGAGATGTTACCACAAAGGGGCCGCTGCCCTGCAGATGTGCATGTTACCCGAGACTGACCCCAGTGCTCTGAGCTGGCTGTCCCACATTTATCCTGGAGTCAGGCATCCTTTGCCCGTGTGTGTCAGTGGTTCCCTCCAGAGGGGATGGAAACCAGCCCTGGGCAGCTTTCCTACCCACTGTGGGCAGCTGCAGGCCCAGCAGGTGAGGAGCTGCTCACAGCTGTTTGCTCAGGGACCCCGCAGCCTTGGCACAGCTGGCAGCAGGAACTGGAACTGCTGTGGAAAAAAACAACTCAGAGACTCCAGAGAGAGCAGGTGCCTGGGGCTGTTGGGCTGAACAGGCAGGACCCAGCAGGAGCCCTCAGAGATGGAAGAGAGTGTGGGGCATGGAAGAGGGCTGTGGACATGGGGACACCTACACAGGTGATGGGAAAGGAGGAGACAAAGGTGACAGTGCACCCGGGGGTGGGTGTCAGAGCAGCTCTAGGGATGGAGGCAGAGTGAGAAACACACTCCAAGGGCTGTTTCAGACCTGGTCAAACACAATCCTCTCTCACTGACCTACTGGAGCACCACACATCTGAGTTTACTGCTGTCATCATCTCAGCATCTTTGCAAAGGCTGTTTTTGACTCTGGACATGCCTCTGTCCTGAACCTACTTGTTCTTTCCAGAACTGGGACATCACTGGCACATGCTCCCCTGGATGACAGACACATCCCAGCAAGGTAGCTGGGCCAGGGGAAGTGCCTAAAAAAGGAAGGTTTTACATATCTCAGGTTACTCTTTACAAAACCTTCTTAGAGTGATTTGACATGGCATGAAAAAGGAAATGGTGCTTAGGGTCCTATCATAATTTACTGCCAGTGTCAAAGGAGCAGGGCATGGCCTCAGTGGTGAGGGGCAGCCCAAAGAGCATGGAGGTAGGCAGGAAACCTCCCCACTGAGTGACTGAGGCTTTCCTGCCAAGGATTCAGAGGTCTGACATGGAAGGAAAATTGGAAAGAGACAACCTTTTAAAAAGGAAAGCTTTAGGGCACAAAACTCTTCAACTTCTGGAAGAAAATGGGGACTTACCAGTAAATTATTTGTATGAACACAGAAGAAAGTGCAAGGAAATGAGGAACTGTCAGTAGCAGCTAATGAAAAATGAGTTGTGCCAAATTTTTTTTCTATACAGGGTAAAAGACCATAAGAATGGAGAAGAAAGACTAGACACCAGCTACCATGACTTAATCTTTCCTTTAGTAAAATGTTAAACGTTGCCATTCAGTACAGGGGAGAAAATGTGCTTGGTACAAAAGGGCAACAGAGAGGCCACACTTATTAAATGGTTCCCTTCCTAACGAAGAACATGATTAAGGATCAACAGCATCTCACCTGGCATTTCTGCCAACAACTTGCACATATGAGGAGGGGTGTGGAGAGAGGTTGGTGTGGAAGAGCAGTTGGGAAATGGAGAATTCCACAGGGAAACTGAGGGAATGGCTCTGTAGATGAACAGGGATAAAAGGCTGCACAAATACAGCTGGACATTGGCTTACAGCTCTGCCTGGGCTAGTGGGAATCACAGGAGAGCCAGGGCAGGGCAGAAGTTCTCTTGGGAAAGAACAGAGACCCTGGGGGTGACTGCAGGGGGTATGAGGAGCAGGACACCAGCTGTGATGCTTCTGCTCCTCTTGATGATGGACAGGCTTTGGCCAGGCCACACTGTCCCACCTGGGATCTGCCCTGCAGGACACAAGGCAGCAGCAGAGCAGCCAGGTGACAACAGGCAGAAGGATGAGGAAATGCCAAATCCTCGCCTGTGGGGAGCCTAGAATAGAAATTGCAGGGCTGGTAGAAGAGTGGGATTGATGTGGCTCCCCCACCCATGTCCTCCTCCTCCTCCTGCAGCTCCTGTGCACAGCTGCTCCCTGGGCAGCACAGGGGCCCCAGGGCTCCCGGTGCTCACAAGGGCCACTCCAAACCTCTGGCCCTCTGACAATCACAGCTGCCTGCCCCCTCAGCTCCTCTGCTGTGCCCCACTCACAGCACCCTGCCCCTCTCATCTCTCCCCCTGCCTGGGGGTCTTCTCCCCTCCTGCTGGCCGTGCTCACGGGGCAAGGGCCGGGAGCACCGAGCACCAGGAGCTGCCTCGCTGCTGCGCCCAGAGCCCCTTCCCGGGGGGACACGCTGCGAGGCTGCTGGCACCCCTCTGAGATGGGTGTCACCCCCGCAGGACGTGTGGCTGCTGGGAATGTGCCCTGGAAGTCCATCACCGTGGACTGTGCTTCTCCTTCCGTGCTGTGCAAGGGCCCTGGAAGCCCCAGTGATGGATCCCGTGGGTGTTCTCTGAGCCCACTGGGATGGAAACCTCATCCACGTGGGCAGCTCTCCCACAGGGACCAGCACAACCTCTGCAGCTCCTGCTCCTGCAGATGGATTTGTTTCTGCAGCCAAAGTGTGCTGGGGAGATAAAACCCTGGGTCCTGCAGCCCAGTGAAGTGGAATAATAATTCATGTCTGTTAAAAATCAAAAAGGTGCAGAGCTGAACACAGAGAGATACAGAGTGGGGCTTCAGAAAGTGCTTTCAGGGTTTTGGTGGGACAAACATTGAATCTCAGTGGCTCTCTGAAATCTGAGCCTGGTGTTTAGTGTTGAACATTGGAAGTATCTGAAGTCAGCACTAAAGCAAAGCCCATTGTCACACTTCTGCTGAATCCTGCTGCCTGCCATTCATTACAAGTCCCTTCTCCAACCAGTAAAACAGACTGAGAGACTTTCCAGACCACCATCAGCATGGACTGGCTCCAGAATGAAGCCATTTTGGTGCAGACAAACAATATTTAAGGAAGATGCTTCAGAGACCTCAAAAACCACTGGAGTGGTGGACAATGCTGTTTTTCACAGCAGCAGGGCAGCTAGAGAAGTTTTCAGATGCTGGGACTGGGACAAGAACCAGTGCTTCTTCACATTGCACATAATGAATCCAATAACTCATCATCAGAGCATGACACAGAGAAACCAAAAGCCAATTCCAAACAGAGTTTGATAATATTCTAGGGACAGGGCCACCCTGGTATTAAACAAGAAATCCTTCATTCAGCCTCAAGCTCAGGAAAGCTCCAGCTTTTCTTACAGGAAGCTCAGGTTTTAGCAGGAGAAGCCATGCTGTGTTTATCCCTGGATGTCCCAGGATGGCTTCTCTTACAGTCTGGTATTAAGGACAACTCCCATCAGGCCTTGCTCACTGCACTCAATCCTTACACATCATGTTAAACCCCCCTTGCATATTACTTATTTTTCATAAACAACATACAACATGATTTTGGGAAGAGCTCAAATAATTGTACCAAAAGCTGGTGGAAGATGCCAGGTGGATGATCCTACACACCTGCAGGATCACACCTCCTCTCTGGGGCACCTCCTTCCTGGGGTTAGACCTGGTTCCTGGGGCTGCTCCATACCAGGGTGCCCAGGCAGTGCTACAACAGGAGCATGGCAAAAGGGTTCAAAGGACAGCAGGGCATCTGAAAAGCTGGGACAGGGCTACTGGGTCCTCTCTGTCTAAGCTGTGGCATTTTGCCCTTTGGGGTGCTGCTCTTGCATAAGAAGGGGGAAGACAATGCTGCAGCTCACTGAGGAGAGCACCTGCAGCAGGAGCCTGGGCTCCAGGCCATCTCCAAGGATGGCCAATATATTCTGCTTCAAGAGGTCACAGCATGATTTATGTCATCAGCATTGAAAAGAGGGAACAACTCTGCAAAACTGACTCATGGTCCTAAAAGCCACCTGGGGCAGACACTGTCCCCTCCCTTTGTTCATGCTCCCCCCAGGGCAGGAAGCTGCTTTCCAGGCTCCTGTGGTCCAGGATCTGTGTGGACCCAGGCCTGCTGCAGGGTGACTGCCTGAGGCACAGGCAGTCTGTGAAGCTGGACCTCAGTCCACAAAATCACAGAGGCCCTGAGATCCCAGATCACACTGGCCTCAGCCTTTGTCTGTCAGCATCTGTCTATTCCTGCCTCTCCATCAGCTCCTGCCTTCCTACAAAATCCCTGGATTTCATTGGCTTTCCTACAGCAAGGTGCTGCTTCACAGCAGCTTGGAGACAACCTTAGTCTGAACTCAAATTCTGGTGCCCATGGAGCAATCCTGCTCTAGCTGATGTGATTTCTCAGTTGCTGAGTCTAATTTTCTTAGAATTTATTCAGGGTGGTGAGGCCCTGGCACAGGGTGCCCAGAGAAGCTGTGGCTGCCCCATCCCTGGAAGTGCCCAAGGCCAGGTTTGGGGCTTGGAGCAACCTGGACTTGTGGAAGATGTCCCTGCCAGTGGCAGGGGGTGGAATGGGATGGTCCTTAAGCTTGCTTCAAATCCAAACCATTTTGTCATTCTATGACCTTGCTGGTTGATGAGCCAGCTTCTGGACAAGCTGAGGACACTGATGAACATGACAAGCAAAGACTGCTCAGACCAGCAGTGACTGAAGCCCAGGTGTGGATGGAGCACTGTCACCTTGCATGGCACTGTTCAGGTGGTACCGGGGCTTGCAGGCGCTGGCAGACCCGGACACTCCACCTGCTACCCACGGCAGTCTGGCTGGAACCAGAGTAAATCACAGCTCCTCAGAGGTCGGGTTTCATTTTCAGAAGTAGGAGGATTGTTTGTTGGCAAGGACCACGCCTGAACGACCAGAAAAATGTTGGGATCGGGTCCCATCACACCAGGATCCTTGCACAAGAGAGTCTCAGCAGACACACAGCCCTCAGAGGTACAGGCCTGTGCATGATAAAATGTCCCCATCCTGGGAGGCTGAAGTGACTCAGCCAGCACAGTCAAAGGGCTGTTATTGCTGGAGGCAACTGTGCCTGGAGCCCATGCATGGGGATTAAAGACATTCCAACCTCTGCACGTTCCTTTTCCCTCCCAATGGGAGCGTCTCCTGCATGTGCCACACCATTCCCTTTGTCTCAAAGCCATTTCTGTACTGCACAAACTCAGGGCTGGCCAAGAGGTAGGGTCTGTCTAGGGATCTCTGAAGTGTCCCAAGCCACCTCCAAACCTGCCATCCTGGGGCAATGTGACTTTTTTGGTGATGTTGTTTGATGTGTGTTCACGCGCCAGGCGAGTCAGCACCTGTCCTAGGCCACAGGAGGTTCTGTGGTCACTGCTCAGGAGGAAAAGAGGAGGGGATGGTGAGGTGGCCACTGGCTAGGGCCCATCCAGGGGATGTGGCTTGTGCTGAACAAGGCCACTCCTGTCAGGCTCTGTCCAGCCTGCCTGTTGATGGAGATGAACCATGGGCAGGGCTGGGCAGTGTGTGGGGGAAGGGGGTTCAGGCAGTGCTGAGTCCACACCCCAGTCTGTGCAGGGCAGTGCTGGGGTCTGCTGGGCTGTGCTGGGCTGTGCTGGGCAGTGCTGGGCTGTGCTGGGCAGTGCTGGGCAGAGCTGGGCTGTGCTGGGCAGTGCTGGGCTGTGCTGGGCAGTGCTGGGCTCTGCTGGGCTGTGCTGGGCTGTGCTGGGCTGTGCTGGGC
>VZRH01007009.1:0-28613 GCA_013397555.1 Urocynchramus pylzowi | reverse complement strand
GCTGGGCAGAGCTGGGCTGTGCTGGGCAGGGCTGGGCTGTGCTGGGCAGGGCTGGGCTGTGCTGGGCTGTGCAGTGCTCACACCCTGGGCAGAGCTGGGCAGTGCAGTGCTCACACCCTGGGCTGTGCAGGCAGGCTGGGCAGCACGGGGTCTGCACACTCCCACAGGCTGGTTGGGGCTTGCTGAGGAATGGAGTGGCAGGGTGGGCCTGCTGCGGGTGCAGGGTCTGCAGCCAAGAGGATGCACCCAGGCATTTTGCCCTCCACGTTTTGGGGTGAGGTTGTGGTTGCACTTGGAGTCTTTCCCCGTGGAGTTTGGTGTGGGATTCCTTCTTGGCTAGTAAGCCCTGCTGTTGCTGCAGCACGTTCAGCCAGGAGTCAGAGCTGGGGCACTCCTGGCTGTGCAGGGCAGAGTTTGGTGAGGGATACCTGAGCAAGGGTGGGATGTCTGGGAAGCTGTGGCAGCACAAGTCAGCCCCATGGCCAGCTGGGATGGAAGCTTCCTGGCTGATGGAGCTCCAGCCAGGACACTTGGAGCTGAGAAGGATCTAGGCAGCTCATGAGGATGTCTGGAAGGATGGAAAAGGTTCCAGTTTTCCAGATACTCTCATTAAGCAGCATATTCTGCCACCCTGGAAAGCTCCAAGGCTGGGAGAGCATGGACCAAGGAGTTGATTTTGAAAGAGAAGGAGCTTGCAGAGGGGTCAAAACAGCCTGTGGAGTGGCTTCCAATGATGCTGGCAATGAAGCTTGCACTGAGGAGCATCAGCTCCGTGGAGAGGATGTGGGTGCACCGTGCTGCAGAGCAGCCCCCAGGAGAGGTGCACTCCCAAAGTCTCTGCACAGGGTTGGACCTGACAGTGGAGAAAACCTGTGAGCACCAGTTACTGCTGCTGAGCATCCAACCTGTCAGTCTGCCCTTGTCTGAGGGGGGCTGAGGGGGCCACATCTCCCCTTGCCCTTGGCTCCAGGCTCCATGCATGAAGATCTCAGCATATCCCAGCAGATCTGCAGCACAATGTTTGGTTGTAGTGGGGCAGCTTGGCTCTTCCCCTGCTCTCTTCCAAGTCTCCACACACCTGCTTCCCTGGGTGTACCCCTGCATGGTTTCTGCACAGGCCTATCTTCATGGCCACTTTCCAGGTGGTTTCTGTGCAGTGAAGCAGCCAGAGGAGGCAGAGCCAAGAATCTGGTCCAGGTTCCAGTACCTCTGGGATTCACTCCGAGGGCAGGGAGAGACCATCTGCACGGCGGGTTGGTGGAGGAATTCCCAGGGTGTTTCCCATCCTTTTTTAAACATAAACTGATTCTCTGGAAAGCCTGGGAAAGCACCAGGCCCCTTGACAGCCCGAGAAGCATGTGAGAGTTTACTTGTGCACATGATTGCAATTAGCCCTAGGGCTCTAGCGCACTGAAATTAAACTAGGAAAATTGTTTCCATCCCCAGATATCAGCCTGCCTCCTCAGGGGACCCCCCTGTCACCAGAGGTAAGATCTTTGACCCTACTGTGTGTCAGCTCCTGAGTACCCCAGGTTTCAGCTGGTCATTATTGGGGCAGCCATTCCCAGCCACAGCCTGTCACTTATCAAACCTCAGCCAGCCTGTGACACAGCACCCATATCTATAAACACAATGTCCTCAATATCCCTGTTGCCATTTACTCCAAAACCTGCTATTCCTTGTCTTCATATAAGGAGATTATGTATTTCCTTACTCACTGCAGCAGCAGCCTGTCCTTGAAGGTCTGTGTCCATCCTCACACCCCTCTCCTCCAGGTTAAGTGACCTCAGCTGACTCATTGTTCATCACCAGCCTCCCAGTCCTCTCACTGGGCTGCAGGACCCAGGGCTTTATCTCCCCAGCACACTTTGGCTGCAGAAACAAATCCATCTGCAGGAGCAGGAGCCCCAGAGGTTGTGCTGGTCCCTGTGGGAGAGCTGCCCACGTGGATGAGGTTTCCATCCCAGTGGGCTCAGAGAACACCCACGGGATCCATCACTGGGGCTTCCAGGGCCCTTGCACAGCACGGAAGGAGAAGCACAGTCCACGGTGATGGACTTCCAGGGCACATTCCCAGCAGCCACACATCCTGTGGGGGTGACACCCATCTCAGAGGGGTGCCAGCAGCCTCGCAGCGTGTCCCCCCGGGAAGGGGCTCTGGGCGCAGCAGCGAGGCAGCTCCTGGTGCTCGGTGCTCCCGGCCCTTGCCCCGTGAGCACGGCCAGCAGGAGGGGAGAAGACCCCCAGGCAGGGGGAGAGATGAGAGGGGCAGGGTGCTGTGAGTGGGGCACAGCAGAGGAGCTGAGGGGGCAGGCAGCTGTGATTGTCAGAGGGCCAGAGGTTTGGAGTGGCCCTTGTGAGCACCGGGAGCCCTGGGGCCCCTGTGCTGCCCAGGGAGCAGCTGTGCACAGGAGCTGCAGGAGGAGGAGGAGGACATGGGTGGGGGAGCCACATCAATCCCACTCTTCTACCAGCCCTGCAATTTCTATTCTAGGCTCCCCACAGGCGAGGATTTGGCATTTCCTCATCCTTCTGCCTGTTGTCACCTGGCTGCTCTGCTGCTGCCTTGTGTCCTGCAGGGCAGATCCCAGGTGGGACAGTGTGGCCTGGCCAAAGCCTGTCCATCATCAAGAGGAGCAGAAGCATTACAGCTGGTGTCTCAGTGCAGGTGGGTTCCAGCCCAGCAGCCCTTTGCTGGCCAACACCCCAGGGAAGTTCAGTGTAAAGCCTGCAGGGTGATTTGCCCATTTGCCCTCTCTGAGTCCTCTTCTGCCTTGATTTTCAGCAGAGCCAGAATGGTTAAGTATAATCTCAATGCTTGGCCTCTGCCTAAAGTGAGGAGACAGGACTTTCCTCCATGCTCCTGTCTTTTAATACCTGACATCCCAGCATCTCTCTGATGTTCCCTGTCTCATGGGGTCTTCAGATTCCCATCTCCAGATATCCTCTGGAGAGGGGAATATCTGTGTGTTTTTGGTGGAAATTAAAGTTCACTATCTGTGTATTTTTGGTGGAGAGTAAAGTGCAAAGAAAAGCACACGACTGCAGGAGTGGTTACACTGGCCCTAAGGGAGCACACATTTGGTCTGGTTGGGGAGCAGTGCAGTGAGCACCCATGTCCCATGACATGCTGTCCTCTCCCAGTGTGGTTGCACAGGACAAGGACATAACTGGGGCCAGTCTGGTGTTCCCCAGTTCCCTGGTGCTCCCCAGTTCCCTGGCACACTTCTGTGTACTGCACAAGGCACCAGTTTACACCAATGACAGCTTTAAGGGTTGCACCCTTATCTCTGTAGTACCCACAGTGTCCATAACAACAGCATCCTGTAAATCACTGCCCTTCCCCAGCACCCCCAAATTCCTCCCAGTCTTTTAGGTTGAGATTTATATTTGCAGTCTCTGAGCTCCAGGATGCAGGGAGATCTTGGTGGAGCCAGCTCAGCAGTGGATTCTGGCCCTCAGCAGGCTTGGATGGGGTACAGACAAGTGCAGCAAAGGAAAAAGGGAACTGAGCTGTGGCTGGGGAAGAGGGTGAGGGTTTTTGGTCACTCCCAGGGCACAAGGAGCAGGGTGATCCAGCCCTATGGCCTCCCTCCAGGCTCTGCTCTCCACAACCAGACTGTGGGAATACCCTTGTTCCCTCTGATTCCTGGAGAGATGGAGCAGATCCTGCTGAGCTGTTGCAGAGTCACCAGCCCCAACCAGGTCACTGCTGCAGTGATCTGAGGGACCTTACTCACAACCTGAAGGAAACACATGGTGGCCTTCTTCAGTACCTTGTGGTTTTCTTCAGTCTTCTCTTAGTAGAGAAATGAGTGAGAGTCCCCACCCTTGCCAAGAGCCCTTCCAATGGGATTAAGCTCAGTGCTCCTAAGATGTGTCCTGGCAATAGTTCTAGACCTGTTCCAGCAATTCCCAGGGACCAGTCCATCTCCATCGTGTCCCTCACTGCTGCTCTTACTCTTACAGTGACAGAGGAACAGGTGGGGGTCCATGACTGCTTTTCCTGAAGGGTGCAGGGATCTGCCACTGCATTCCCCAAAGACCTCGCTCCAGTGGAGCCCACAGAAACACTGCAGAAAGCAATCAGAGCATCTCCTGTAGAGAGAGCACATGGCAGCACAACATTCCACTGCAGACAGGCCAGGAGAGCCATCAGAGTCTTTGGAAAGTGAAATGCTCCCAGTGACATGGGGTCTGGCAGCGCCCCTGCTTTTAGGAAGCAGGAACTTTGTTAAATAAGAGGTTCATGGGTGGACCAGTCACTGTGAGCATCCAGCCTCCTCCCCTTGTGGCTGGGCTAGTGCTCTGCACACCCCCATGGGAAAGGTTTGGGGTCAGGTAAGTGCCAGAGAACAACAGGATCATTAAGAATGGACAAGCCCTCTGAGATCATTGAGTCCCATCATTAACCTGGCACTGCCAGCTCCACCATTAAACCAAGCCCCTAAGCAGACACATGGTTTAGTTTCAGGCAGGGCTTCAGCCAAAGGGACATGACAGCCCAGATGCCACCCTGTGTCACTGGCACAGCCTGGCTGAGAGCAGGCAGCTCATCCTGTGGCATGAGGACACCGAGCCCAGCTCTCACAAGACAGCCTGGAGGAAGCTTCCCAATGCAACCATTTCCCAGATGGAAATCCCTGATCCTTCATGCTTCTCCTCGCTCTGGAGTCACTGGTGAGCGTGTCCCTGCCGGTGCTGCCTGTGGCTGTGTCAGGGAGCTCTGTCCTGGGAAGGGAGGGCAGAGCTCACCCTCCCCTTCCCACTGAGCTGCTGCCCTGGAAGGGAGGCATTGCTCCAGTAAAGCTGCATTTGTCCTCACCCAGGCCTGACACAAATAGAATTGATCAAAAGCACCTTGAAAAGCTCCCCGTCCCCAGAGTAGAAGGCTCCTCTTGTTGAAATTGGGTGGGAGAGCTGCGGTTTTTCCTCAGTTCCTTTGATTTGTTGCCTAATGCAGGGGATGGATAAATCTCTAAGCCCTGAGATTTAGGGCAGGATTCATACTTTACATCTTCAGAAGACGTAGTAAACAGCCTTATACTCTCTAATCCTGGGAGCAGGTTTGTACCTGCTCTCTCTGCATAAACTGGACCAGCTACAACAATTTCACATTGTGGCTGAGTTCAAAACATCCCCTTGGGGATGAAATGTTTATTGCAGAAGATTTTTAAGATGGCTCCTTAGGGAGAAAGGGACTCCCACCTCAACATCCTGCACAGACCCTGAGGACTGTCACATAGACACAAGAAGCAGAGTGACTCCATGAGCAGTGAGACATAGGAAGGTGTGAGTGTAGGTGCCACAGTAGAGACAGCTCAGCTGAGTGGGGCTTCCAAAGTTTCCAGAGGAGCTTCGTCTCTCAGACCTTCCCCACTGGCCAGGGGTGGGTGGCCTGCAGGGGTGGGTGGCCTGCAGGGGTGGGTGGCCTGCCTGCAGTGACCTTTATTGAGCAGGGTGAGCAGATCCCTGATGGCTGCAGCGCTCCTGGGTCCAGCTGCCTCCATCAGCCCTGAGGGCAGGCTGGGATCCCTGAGGTCAGATTGTCCAAGGATCCCACCTTTCCCAGGTCACTCCAGAGCCCTGCAAAGGCCTCCTGGGCCATGAAGGGGTCTGTGGTGAGGACATCTGAGCTGGACAGAGAACAGGCCCTTTCCCCAGCACCTGCCAGAGTGCAGTACCTGGACCCTTGAGTTGCTCCAACCCAGCCCTGACACAGCAGCAGAGCAGAGGGGGCCAATTTGGGGTCTGGACTCCACATCTGGGGGACACCACTTGAGGGGGGTTTGGTGAGTTTTATGCAAAATGTGAACCTCTGCAGATTCTCCCAGGGCACGTTGTCACACCGTGACCTGGGGGGACCTGCTGAGTCTGTGGGGTGGGACACAGCTCCCCAGTCACCACAGGGCACATTTGCCAGGGTGGGTTTAACATCTGACCCCACACCTTGAAGCTCTGCGTGCCCTTGGGATGGCTGCAAGTCCCCGCTCATGGCCAGCGCCAGGGCCTGGGGAGAGGCAGAGACAGGGATTGCTCTGCAGAGAGGAGCAAGTTACTTACAGAATCTTCAGGCTGTAGAGGCCAGAGAAAGCTTCCCCTGGGATCCTGGAGATCTGGTTTCCAGAGAGGCGTCTGCAGTGAAAAGAAGAGCCAGCAAAGAAGAGTCATGTGTCAACATCCTTGTGATGACAGTCCCCTGTCTGCAGAGGCTTAACAACTCGTCCAGCCTGCCACTGTCCCCTCCAGAGCAGGCTGCAGCACCTGCAAGCTGAGCCACAACCCTGAGCTCAGGCAGCCTCTGCACATCATCCCCTCACCCAGCCTGAGGAGCAGGTGAAGAAAATCACAGCTCCTGCCAGACCTGAATCCAGCATTTTCAGCATCCAGAGACGGCTCATGGCTTAAAGCCATTTCCTGGGTAGACACCGAGGTCCCCAGCACAGAAATCACAGCACAGGTAGTGACCAGCATACAGACCCTGGTCTGTGCCAGGCCTTGGCAGAGAGACTGGAGCAGGGGAGAGTTGTTTCTGCTCATGGGAGGACTGTCCCTAAATCCTGGCTATGAATGAGGGCCAAGGGATTGGAGAGGAAGATGAAGCAAAGAACAGCATCACAGTGGAAAATGTCTGGGACATAGAGCAAAGAGCAGGGGAGAACATTCAGAACTTACTGAAAGAATTTATTGAAGGAAACCCATGGGATTTGCCATTGTACAGCATCACCTGATCTGAGAACTCAAAATTTAACAAGGCCCAGAGCAGGCTGGGGATTTAGAAGGTATTTGCATTTTTCACTGACATTAGAAACTGCATCACTGTTATCATCAGGACTATGTTAGGGGCATGTGGTTGAGCCAGGAGTGAAGTCCAGGACTCCTGAATCTAGGCTTGACCTAGAGAAGAGGTGACTTTTCTCTTTCTCCTCCTGTTTCACCCATGAGGACAAACACAGATGAAGTCCCAGTGCCCATCAGCCAGAAATCATAAAAACAGGCTCAATGACCTGATTAAGACTCTAAATTGCTACTAAATTTGGGCAAGAAACTTTCTACTTGGAGTGGAATATTGTATCTCCAAAACAGAGGCAGTGAACATCATTTGTGACCAGGCTCATCTTCACTCTCACAGAAAATCCAAACCAGGCCCAAGAGGCTGTGCACAGACGCTGGCAAAGGTATTCATTAAACTTTGACAAAGCTTGTTTCTTTTTAGGCATTTTGTCAGGGAAGGGGACAGGTGTGGAGGCTGAGCAGTGCAATCCTGGCTGGAGGCAGAGTGCAGGGGAACCAGGGCTCTGCAGAGGTCACCGAGGGGACCAAGGTGTTTTGGGCAGCCACGCTCACCTGTGGCAGAGCAGGCTTGTGTGGGTGCCTGAGCTCTCCCTCCCGTCTCTCCCCCCCTCGGGAATCTGGAGAAAATCGCTCCCATAATTAGGCCTCTGACAGCATAAACAGCACAGGGTCGTCTCTTTAATGTGTGTGAGCAGGTTGTAACCTGCCTCCTGCAGCACACGATCTGCCTGGCAGGCTGGGCTATTTGTCACTTAGGGGCTGTGATTTGGGGTAATTGCTGCTTTTGATTGCTGATTTCCACATGGGAGGGAGTGTTGTCCGGGAGGCTGGAGTGCTTGCCTGGAGGGGAGGTGTTCCTGCACGGCATCCTCTGCCTGCTCCCTGCATCCTCCTACCTGGCTCTGTCTGTCCTCACCTCCCTGGAGCTCCGGGCTGCCGGCAGCTCACACCTACTCCGGGCTAAATGTGCCTTTTCTGGCAGCTCCATGCCTCTCTCTTCACTTTCCTGGGTGTGTTTGAGTGTTTGCCAGGTCCCTAAATGGATCTGGGACCTCCAGGATTAGCAGGAGAGGAATGTGAAGCTTAAATGGAGCCCAAGCTGGGGCTGCTGGCCTCAGAAGGGTGGTGGGGAGCCCCAGATGCTGGTGGGACACGTGCAGAGCCAGCTTGGGGCATCTCATCACTGTGGGTGACACAGGACATAAGGGGGGAAATAACTCTGTGGTAGATGCCCTGTTTCACTGGGTCCTGTCTCAGGTGAATTTAGAGGCCCAAAGCATCCCCCAGGTAAGGGCCCATGCCTCCCTGTCACTGCAAAGGTTTCTGTCCTTGGCCATGTGCACTGAGACTGTGCCTTGTCCCTGGGCCACCTCTGGTCTCTTCTCTCCATACCTTTGCCTCCTCCCTGCCATCGAGGCAGCTCAGCTCCTCTCCCCAGGGTTAGGGGTCCATGCCAAGCCAGGAGCAGGCACAAAGGGAAGCACCAACCACAACCACTTCTCTGAACTCACTTCCCAAGGCAATTGACAGTGTCATTGGGGTCCAAAATGGGCTCTGCCCTCTTCCATGCAGGGACTGGGAGGTGGGACATATCTGTGTTTGTGCACACAGGCTGAGTTTTCACTTTCCTAGAGGGCTGCATGGCTGGGGCATGCACACAGGGGCTGGAGGTGTGGGGTTTGGAGGCTGGCTAGATCTCCCAGGACAGGTGCTGCATGATGCTGGGGGTGGTAGCCAGGTGTTCCAGGCAGAGGAGCACGGCTGTGCCACCTGCCTGAGAGCAGATCAGGAATGGGTGAGCCTTTCAGGGTGTCCTGTCAAGGGTGACCACTGGAAACATGTCATAGAACCACAGAACAGTTTAAGTTGGAAGGGATCTTAAAGTTCATCTTGTTGCATCCCCTGCCATGGACAGGGACACTTTCCACCAGATCAGGCTCCTCCAAGCTCCATCCAGCCTGGCCTTGAACAGTCCCAGGGATGGGGCAGCCACAGCTTCTCTGGGCACTCTGTGCCAGGGCCTCAGTACCCTCACAGGAACAATTTCTTCCCAATATCCCATCTAACCCTGCCCTCTGCCAGTGGGAATCCATTCCCCCTTGTTCTGTCCCCCCAGGCCCTTGTCCAAAGTCCCACCCCTTAGGACTTGGAGCCCCTTTAGACCCTGGAAGGGGCTCTGAGCTCTCCCTGGAGCCTTCTCTTCTCCAGCTGAACACCCCCAGCTCTCCCAGCCTGGCTCCAGAGCAGAGGGGCTGCAGTTCTTGGAGCATCTTCCTGACCATCTTTGCTTCCATGCCATTAACTCCCATGGCAGTTCATGTAAGAGACCCAAGACACAAAAGTCTTCCTGTGTGTGACCATTCCTCTGTCCATGGTCACTTGGCCATCTTCCAAGTGCTTGGTTCCCTCTGTCCCTCTCACTCAAACTCTCCAGAAATTCCCCTGCTTGGCAGACAGGCACCCATTGAATATATCTGCAGAATTCAGATCCCACAGGAAACACAGTGAAATGGTTCCTTCCTTTCCATTTAAAATGGAACAATAACATTTGAAGTGATGCTGCCAGTGTGACGTCCCCTGAGACAGCTCCTAATTTACTCCTTCTGTGGAGGAGGCTTGAGCAAATAACCCCACCAAGGAGGACAGAAAGGCTCTGCCTTTGCCCTAAGCACAGGGAAGAGGAGCTATTCTTGCAGGGCTGAAATTCTGGTCCACAGCACATGAGCTCAGCTCTAGGCCTGCTCAGGGCTCTTTTTAGGACAGATTTGATTCCTGGTATGTCCTGCTCTCCTGAAGTTTACACTGTGAAACAGGGTTGGGGGGAAGGAGAAAGCTCTGGATTTAAAGTGGCTGATAGAAGAAGGGTAGAAGGGGCAGGTAGAAGGGGAGGGTGACAGCTGGATATGGCTGGCTTGCTTCAGAAAGCTCGTGGTGGATTTTAGATTCTGCCCCCCCGCCTCCCCTTCCACCACTCCCGTGATTTCTGGGAACATTCCTCCAGGCTTTGATCTGCATTCCCAATACACTCCAAGTTGGAACAAACTCATGGTTTACCACTGTATGGTTGCTGCTGTTCAGTTACCACAGGCTCAACCCTCCCGTATCTTGGGCTTCTTGGTCATGCTACAACTTCCATGGCACGCCCAAAGGCTGTGCTGGGCAAGATCGCTCATGTCAGGTGCTCAGGCAGCTCGGTGATGCTCTTATCACTCACATTAGGAGGCAGGAACGTTGCCCATTGGCAGGACAGGACAAACATGTGTGTCCATATCCCAGTGAAATTCTCCCCTTGCCAAACTTTTATTGAGTGTGTCGGCCGCCCCTTTGATCTCCTGCTCGGGTTGGTTTCTCAAGCACTCTCCCTCTCAAGGCAGTGTGCCCAGACACTCCATGCTCTTGCCTAAGCAGTGTCATCCCGCCAAGCCTGGGCCTTCCCCTGGGCACACAGGGGACCACAGGCCCCGTGTCATGCCTGAGTCTGTTCTCGTGCTGGTACAAAGCAGGAATGAAGCCAATTAAGTCAACAAGTGAAAACATGGTACATTTGAGAAAAAGGCCAGGCCTGGACTCTTCCTTCTCACACAGGAATCTGCAGCTGGTCCTAGTCTGGTGTCTCCTGAAGATGCCTCTAATGTGGTCTCTGCTGTCTCACTCCATCCCTGAGGAGAAGACTCTGCCTGTTTCCAGCCCTGCTCGCTGTACCCCCCTCGAATGCCTGTTCCAACTCGATAGATTGATCGCATTTGTTCTTTTGTTTATGGTCCTCAAGCCAGTTTTCAACCCACATGAATGCTCAAATGCAAGCCAGTTTGGATTCATTTGCCAAGTACTATTAGTAAGACACAGCTCCTTAATGAACAGGACACTGAACACCTTCACTCCATCTCTTTATATTATAAACTGCAAAGGTTTTCTGTTTGTTCCCTCCAAATCTTCAGAGCAGTTTTCACTTTTGACTCTACTTTTGGTGCTCCACTTGGGGTACCCCAAAACATAGTTAGACATATGGAAAGCAGTTTTCAGGAAAACTGGGGCCAGCTATCCCAACTAGCAAGGATTTTTCAGTTGCTGAACACTCTCCCTGGTCTAAATGGAGTAGAAATAGAATGGAAATCTCTAAATTTTAAAAAAAATTTGAATTTGGTTTGGGCAGCTGCAATATCTTGGCCTCATTGGTCAATGTTCATGATAGACAACCCCTTAGAAGCCCTTCTCTCCTGTCCTCACCTGCACCTTAGCCAGTGCTAAGGACAGCCCTCACACCATGCACAGGGATGAGCTTTGGAAGGCGTCATCAGAGGAATTATCTTTTAAGTCTCTCTGTGCTTTTGCTCACCCACTGAACTGATGAGCAGCACCATCCTCTTCCAAGGACTGACAGGGGGACAGAAAGTCCTGGATGAACCAGAGCTGGTCTCCTTTTTGCCAACGAGTTGTACCCTGGTGCCATCTCTGCACAGGAGCCGTGCAGAACCCTGAGGGAACCACAGAGGCCAAGAATTCAGAGCTGCAGCTCTTTAGCTATGGCCACCTGGAAACAGAGGGCTGTGCCAGGCAAGGTGGCTACCAAGGGAGCAGTGAGTCTGCCTCCAAATCTCAGCATGGCAAAACAAAGTCATGGCCCTACAAGCGTTTGTGTCTCCATGAGACCTCTCCAGCCCGATGTGTCATGGAAACCCACCTAAGCTGCTGTCTCAGGAGTCCCCTACTTCAGACATGTTACTGTGCTGCTCCAGAAGCAGCTTCTCACCACAGTGCCAGCACACGTGAGCATTGCCCAGGAATGCCAGCCCCCCTTCCACAGAGGAGCTCTCACTCCCAAAGGAGTCATGCCCCACTGCCAGCATCACTACAGTGCTGCCTCCTCCAAGAGTGACATTGCCTTGGAGTGAGAGCCTGTGCTGAACAGCCCCCCCAGAGTGGATGTTTCAGATGCCTGGAAGCTGATGAGGGGGTAGGGGTGCTCTAACAGCAGGCAAAGGCAGCCAAGAACAGCAATGAGCTGTGATGGCTCCACTGGATCCACATGGGAAGGGGAGTGAGAAGGGGGTTCCCTCACAGGTGCAAGGCAGGAGAAGAGGGCTGCTGCATTCACATTCCCAGCACGCATGCCTGCATTTTATTTCATTTTGCTTTCGTGCTGTTTCTTGGTCCCCCAGGCTGGCAGAGAAGGCGACAGCAGGTCCTGAGTGCGCGGTGCTGAGCCTGCCGCGCTGCACGCCCCGTGACGGTGAGTCCCTCTGCCCTCGGGGCCCGAGAAGAGGCAGGTGAAAGAGCCAGTGGCTGGGAAGGGGTCTGATCTTGCCGCTGTGCCCCGAAGCAAGAGGTGAATGGCAATGAACACCTGCCTTTGGCTGCAGTTTCTCTTCTTGGCACCGAGCGCTCGTGCTTGGATTCAAAGCGCGGTAACAAAGCCCTTGCCGGCGAACACATTTCAACATGTTATTATTCCCAGGCCGGCTTTCAAGATCTCTTTCTATTCCTTCTGTACTGATTGCTCTTGTTTCTCTTGGCTCCCAGCTCTGGCTTTTCAGGCTTCATTAACTGGAATTTATTAGCAACTTTAAACAATCTTCCTGCTGGCAAAAAGAGAGAAAGAAAAGAAGAAGAGAAAAAAAGGAAAGAAACAAAGAGGAGACATACTAAACTCTGGGCTGCTCCCTGCCTGTGTGAGGCCCAGCTCTGAACACCTCTATCTGTGCAGGTTTTCTTTGGAGGGAAAGTCTGGTGAGTGCCTGGGCTGGGACTGTGCCTGCTCATGCAGCTTCCCCTGTCTCTGGAGGTGGAGGCTGGGGGGCCAGAGGGGAGCACAGCCTGGTGCACAGCCATTGAGGGCCCCTCTCCCATTGCCTCTTCAAAGGCAGCTGACTCTGGAGAATCTGGTCTCTGGGCATCCCCTGAGCATGAGAACTAATTGCACTCACAACACCTTCCTGAGCAGCTCTCAGTAAAAACAAATGGCCCACAGGGCACACCTGAGGGCCTGCTCTCATTACTGGACAATGAAGCTCTGGCAGTGAAAATAACTTTACCCAGACCACACAGGGAGTGAGCTGGAGCAGTCCCTGTACCCTCATCTGTGCCCTAACCACAGCATCCACTCTGATCCCATGGGGACATGTTTGGTGTCCAGAGTGGAGAGGAGCCAGTGCAGAATTGCCCTGTGGGACACAGCCTGGCTGGGTGTCACGGGTGGCTTGGGTGATGGCTCTGCTGTCCTCAGGACCCTCACATGCCACCCTGCTCTCATTTTTTCCTCACAGGCCTCCACCCAGTGTGGGTGTGTGCAGAGGACTAATGTGCTCAGGGCTCAAGTGGGCCCAACAACCTGGATTTGCAGGGCTCCACAGCAGTGAAACAAGGCACGTTTGTCCTTGTTGTCCATGGGACACATGTGCTTCATCCACCCATTTTTGCAGCTGTCTTCCCCTTTCCCATTATTCCTTTTCCTTGGCTGAATCCCAGCTCCATGCATAAGCTCAGCCTTGAGTCCAGCTGATCTCTGACTTCTGTGAAACTTCACTTTCAAGAGGAGCCTGGGGTGATGCTAAAATAGAGGAACAGAAGGAGGAGAAATTGTGAAAGATGTGAAACACCAGCACTCCTTCACAAGACCCTGGGCTACTGGGGCTAAATCTAATGAGAGAGAAGATAGAATCAGAGAATCATGGGCGAGAGCAGGAGGGGAGAACCGTGATGAGGAGCCAGAGGAACCTGGGCTTTCTCTGACTGTTGAAGGAGATAAGGGTTATAGATTAAAGACAAGGGGTGTCAAGAGTTCCTGGGATGTTTCTGAACATTAGATCATTTCATAGAATCTTGAAAAGAAGACTTGAAATTCTGGGTTGAAATTGGCAATTTTTTTGCTGAGGAACAGCTGATTTTTTTCATAAAATCAAGCACCTAAGGTATCTTTGGCAATAAAGCAAATATAATTTGAATACCATTTTCTTTTAGGGCTTCACCCAAAGTAAAAGACTAAATGTTAAGAAGTAACCTGAAGATGAAACAATTTTTTCTCTCTCAGGTTAAAAGAAATTTTTGGGGTTGACCAAAGCCCCAGAACATTAGTTTTGGTTCACCTTGAGCTGAATTTTGTAAGTTTTGTCTTTGGTTGCTCCAGCCTGTTCCTCACCTGGTTTGTCCAGCAGGTAATAGGGAACATAAGACTGTAGATATTGAACTGTTAGAGAGCATCCAAAGGAGGGCAGTGAGGGTGGTGAGGGCCCGAGGGGAAGGCGTGTGAGGAGCAGCTGGGGGCACTCGCTCTGTTCAGCCCCCAGAGAGGAGGACGAGTGGCAGGCACTGATCTCTCTGTGACCAGTGACAGGACCCAAAGGATTGGCCTGATATTGTGTCAGGGGAGGGAACTGGTCATGGCACCAAGCCTGACAGAGTTCAAAAAGCATTTGGACAACGTGCTTGGGACCAAGGTGTGACTCTTGGGGATGGTGCTGTATAGGGTTGGGAGCTGGACTTGATGATCTTTGTGGGTCCCTTCCAACTCGGACCATTCTGTGACTTTGTGACTCTGTGAAGAAGGCAGACTGGGGCCACAATGCCACCCAAAATCCCTGGGGATGAGAAACCTGCTGAAGGCTTTCCATCTAACTGAAGACAGGCACTTGCAGTCAGGATGAGCTGCAGCAGAGTCCTCTTCTGTCTAGTACTTCCCTGCTGGAGGGGGACAGGCAGGAGGGCAGGCAGGCAGGTCTCCCTCCTGCCCAGGAGACACTACCACTGGGATAGCTGGGTTTGGGATACCTGGACTGTCCCTCACTGCTCAGCAGGGGTTTCTGCTCTTCACTCCCTTGGCATGTCCCAGCACAGGCAGTTCTGCCATGGGGGTGAAGACAAAGGGCTTGGTCTCATGTGCTACGTGTCACCCTGGCAGACACTGGGAATGTGTCCCAGGGAGATGAAATCAGCAGAGATCTGAGCTGTGAAACCTGAACAAACTTCCCTTGAGGATGTCTAAACAAGCAGGATTTGTTTGCTTGATTCTTATGCGTGTCCTGGCACAGAGGGTGATCCCAGTCTGAATGTCATGGTCCTGATGTAATGTTGTGGGATGAAAATTTGGTGAAGATATAAATGAAATGAGCAGGGGAAATGCCAGACAAGTTGCATTATTTGTCAATGACAGCCCTATGAATGCTGTACAAACTGTCCCTGTCTAGCTGTTGTTGAAAGAATCACTTTTAATTTGCCACAATATACAAAATCCTTCCTTGCTTGATTTCATGTAAATTACTTGATTTCCATAAGTAGCATTACTATCTTACTGCTATCAAATTCAAGCAGGCACTTTGCTATGCACAGGTACATGATGCTGCAGTTTGCATTTTTTCTCCTAACTGTGATGTTAGCCCTTTCCAAAGGGGCACTTGTGACACATTGAACCTCCAGTAAAATGTTATCTAACAACTTCCAATTCTTTTTTCAGATTTTCCTCTTTAAATTTTTCCCCTTTGCCTGTTTCATTCATAATTATTTTTGGCTGTGGGAAGCTGGCTCTTTTGGAACCTATGAATATTTATTCATTGCTGGTTGAGGCTGCTCTGTTTGTACATGACGTAATCAGGACACGGTTGCTTGCAGCAAGACAACTGTTAATTGTGCACAGCAGAGTCTGGTCTGTGTGTGTGAAAAGCCTCAGCACCCCCAGTGAAGGTGCTGGGTGCCCCCACTTCGTATGGATGCTGATAAGATGAAAGGAGGAAGGCTGCAAGATGGGTGCAAAGTGCTGAAGAGCCCCACTTCTGTGGGCAGCTCTGGCTCCAAAGCCAAAACAGGATCAAAAAGGCCTCCTTGTCAGCCTGTAAATGCCTGCTGGGGAGGGGGCTTGGGTGGCTGGGGTCCTTACAACTCCAATGAATTTGAAATACAGACAGATGATGATTACTTTTTTGAAGTAAAAACCTGTAATATAAAACCACAGAATCCTGCAATGATTTGGATTTGAAGGGACCTTAAAAATAATCTCATTCCACCCCTGCCATGGGCAGGCACACCTTCCACTACCCCAGGTTGCTCCAAGCCCTGTCCAACCTGGCCTTGGACACTTCCAGTATGCAGGGGCAGCCACAGCTTCTCTGTGCACCCTTTGCCAGGCCCTCCCCACCCTCACAGGTGTTAGGGTGATGTCTGTAATTCTGGCATTTTGGAAAATACCATTTATGAAATGTTGAGCCTTGTGGTGGCAGCAAGATCTGATTCAGAGAAGTGAAAGTGTTTCATTTAGGCAGATTAAGTTGCAGTAACTGTTATATACACAGTAAGTTTACAACACACATCAAATGAAGCATTAATATTAGTATTTCATGAATGCAATAACAGTGTTTTGAAGAAATTGTGTTTTCCAACAGAAGCTGTTGTGTTGAAAGTACCAACAGCATGAGAATAACACCTGGAGGTATTTCTCATGGTCAAGTGGAGTAAGACCATACAGGTGCAATTTACTCATGCAGAAATGGTCAACCTCAACATTCTGCCCCCTGGGCTCCCATTTTTGGGGCTCACAAAGGATTCCAGTGGTTTTTCGTGCTGCTGGTTAATTTTCACACTTTCAGAAGTGGGGCCACTCCTTCACTGACACACAGCCACATGCTGATCCCCAGGACTGAGACTGCTGCTGTGTCTGAGTGTGTCTGCTCAGACCTCAGTGCACACTGGGTGCATGGTGGGACACCCCAGCCTCTGGGGAAAACTTTTTGGACTTCAGTTTTGCAGGGTGGGCTCCACCCGGCCTGCGAAGCGCCCAGGGGTTAATGTGTCTCTGGGCTGCAGGAGGCTGGGAGGGGGAGCCTGTCTGCTGGAGGGTGAGTGAAGCTCTCTGTTTGCTGGCTCTGCTCCAGGGTACAGTGTTGATTTTTGAATGAGAGATTATGTCCTCTTTTATTTTGGCTTTTGGCACATGCACCACCTCAGCCTGAAGGTGATGACCTCAGTGAAACCTCTAAGCTGGAGCAGCAAATAAACCCTGTCCCAGCACGCAGTCTGCTTCCACCTCAGCCTGCAGCTGCAGGAACAGCACTGGAAGCTGTGGCCAGTGCTAGAGGACCCTCTGCAGTGTCCCCCCAGCCCCCCACCATCCCCTGCCCGGGCAGCACCCCGTACTCACAGCTCCTCCAGGAAGCGCAGGTGTCGGAGCGCGCTGGGCTGCAGCTGGCTGATGTTGTTCATGCTCAGGTCTCTGGCAGGAAGGAAGGACAGAGGTTTCTGATCAGTCACGCAGTGGTTTGCATAGAATGAACCTCAGTGCCAGGCTCTGTGTCCCCTCTCTGCTGAGTGGGAGGGTGAGGAGCCTCTGCAAATAGCATTTCAGCATTAACATCTGATCACAGCCCGGGCTCTGCCCGCAGAGGGATGGAGAGGAGTAGCCAGAGAGAGCTGGCTCCTTCAGGGTGGTCTGCCTGAGCTTCTCCAAGTTATGAAGCAAGTTAGGACATTTCCCAACAGCATAAGCAGGCTTGCTGTCTCACAAGTTTTGGAGAGTGAACAGGAAGCCCCGTGACACTGGAATAGGACAGCATGTCCTTGGGCCCAAGAGCATCTCTCTGTCACCATGGCCATGCCAGCCCCCACAGGGAGATTTTCCAGTGTGTGGACAGATATCTGCTTTTTTTTGAGACAGCAGCCCATGAGAGAAGGGATCCATCCCTCTGGACTGGCTTTCTCTATATTGTACAAACTAGAGAACCACACCAGGACTGAGGGGCAGAGGTTGCTCTGTGGGTGACAAACTGAGGTCAGGAGGTGGAAGGAACCTGGCTGATTGTGCTTGTCCCACTGTGCCATCTCCAGCTCAAGGCTCATCTCCTCTGCCTGGGTTCCAATAGAGCCTCTGGAGGAGGCTGTGCTGGTACCCAGAGGGTCCAGGGTGGTGCTGATGCCCTCTGCACGTTACAGTCACCGTGAGCTGCCTGTGCAGAGCTCTCCCCATCTCAGGGTGTCTCAGAGAGCAGCTGAGTCTGTCCTGAGTGATTCAATACACAAGCTGGTATTTGGAGAAAACAAGCATGTTTCAAGGCTGTTCTTGGAGTCTGATAGCTGCAACCCTGCCCTCATGAGCAGCTGTATATGGAGAAACCCACGCTGCTTACCCCAGGCTGTGTCCAGGTGAGGAGGGGAGCACTGACCTTTAAAGCTAGGAGGTAAAATGAGGCTGAATTAAAAGCTGGTGTGGTTAAACCCAATGGGAATAGATGGGGCATATCCCCTGGTGGGCAAAGCAATGTGGGCAGTGTCATCTGGGTGCTGCAGAGCCTCGTGGGAGGCAGAAGGGGCTGCTCTTTGTCACTGTGCACAGACAGGGCACAGCTTGGCTTCTCCTTGGACTGAATAGCACAGCCTGATGGGTGTGGTGGGAAAATGAGGAGAAACAACAACAAAATAAAGGCAATTTATTTACTCTTTCCTTCTGGAAACCTCACAGACTTGAGAGCCTGAGGAAGGATGTTCCCTGTCCTCCCAGTGGCACTGGGAATGTCTTGGCATTGGGAGGAGGCTCGTGCCAAGGACAAGGACAGAAGCACAAAGGAGAAAAGCCCCTCAGGAGAACCCAGCAACACAGGAGGGACCTCTCTGAGCTGTTCCATCTGCTCAGAGCACCTGAGATCTCACAGGTCACATAGCAAATGATCTGGAGCATCTCAGCTGGCTTTGGGCTCTGGGTAGGAATTTGCTTCACTGACAAATGAGTTCACTGAAAAATTTACTGAGATGCCTTTGTATTCCTCAGTAAAAAAATGCTGGAATTTTGCTGGTAAAGAGGAGAACACCTGGGGGGGGAATAGGCTTCTACATTTTGACCACTTTCCACAAGAAAACCCAACCCACCATGTTCTAACCAGCTCTGTTTGGCATTGGTGGAGGCAGGTGACACACCAGGAAGGTTGGAAGTTGTCTTTGCATATTCTCTGGGGAGGTGGCCTGTGACAAAACCATGCACTTTTGTGAGCCCTTCTGAAAAATACTCCTGGAGAAGTTTATTTTTTTCTTTATAACTTTCTCTTCTCCAAAGAAGTAGTAGAAAACTCGCCAAAAATCTATGAGAATTCAAAATTCTGTTTTCAGAATGAATGCAAAAAGAAAATTATCGCCTGCACAGTTCTGTGTGCAATGCTGCATTCTATATTTTGGTGATCCTGGGATACAAGGGTTAAAATATTATTTTGTGCTGCTTCTATTTTTATTTTAAACCCCCAAGGGCAGTTGCTACTTAGCACCCATTAAAACATCTTTTTTTCCTACATCAAAGTGTCTCCTGTTTGTGTTGTAATGAATCTGTCTGATGTTTTGACATGTTGTGGAACAATGTGAAAATAACGAAAAATAATGTAAAATGAAAGACTGTGAGAGAAAACACAGATCTGAAACATCCAAGATCTCCTTGAAACTGTGAGGTATATTCCTTAAGTTGCCTTCTGCTGGCAGTATAGAGAATACCCTTTGCTTGCCACTTCCCAAGCCTCATGGAACTGCCTTCTGTGTGCCCAGGTGCTCCCCAGGTGCGCTGGGGACAGGTGGACACCTGGGTGGGTGGTGGCTGCAGGGATGTCCAGACTCATCAGTCTGGACTCATCAGTCTGGACTCATCAGTCCCAGACAACAGCAGGGCTGTAGGTGGCTGGAGATATGGGAGGTCAAATATCTTTTAGAATATCAGGATGGTTTGGGCAGGAAAAGACCTCCAAGCTCATCTCGTTCCACCTGCTGCCATGGCTGGGACACCTTCCACTCCCCCTGCTTTCTCCAAGCCCTGTCCAACCTGGCCTTGGACACTTCTTTCCTCCTGCCCTGATCCATACCTAAAAGGAACAAAATACACTGGTTTCTGAAACAATCTTCCAAAAGGCAGAGGAGAGATGCCATTACCCCATCACTCTGGCAGCCTCACAGCTCCACAGAATGTGGCTTTTCTTTAAAAGCCCCCTTCCCTCCCACCCCCCTCCTGCAGCCCTGGGGCTCTGGCCATGGGCAGGTCTCAGACAAGGGCCTCTCTCCCACCATTTCTTTGGGCAGTGAAGAAGAGCCCAGCCTGTATTTTCAAGGTTGTTACATAGAAAATATTTTGAGTATTTTATTTAAAAGTCACTGATGCTTTGGCTGTTTGAACACTCTGGTGGTTTGCAGTCCTGCAGGACTCAAGTGTAATACGTCTACACTAGCAACCCTGAAAAGGGCACCCTGAAAAGGGCACCCTGAAAAGGGCACCCTGAAAGGGCAAATCCTGGCAGTGGTTTGCCAGCTAATGAACAGCAAGGCAAAGGTTCCAGGGACTCAGTTTTGCCATTAAGTCTCCAGTGTGACATCCTGCAGGGACCCCCCACCAGCTGCTCCAGAGCAGGGGACATCACACCCGAGTTGGTGTGGTGGAAGTGCTGGCCTGGCCCTGGTGTGAGGACAGCATGGAATGTGCAAGGACAAATGGTGTGAAGGAAGAACAAATTCCTCCAAGGGCTGGAAATAAACTTCCCAAGCACAGCCCTGGACCTGGTGATTTTTCTAGCCACAAAAGTACGAGATGTTTCTCCACAGGCTGTCCATGCTTGTGTGAAAGCTGAGGCACAGGATTCTTGCCTGAAGTGTTGTGGGAGTAAATATTTGACTTATTACTCATTTAAAGATGTTGTTGACTTGTTGCTGTGTTTTCCCAAGCTTGTGATTTTCCTCTTAGTAAGGTTTCTTATGTTATGCACATCCCCAACACATGCAAGGGTGGAAATGCTTCCTGTCAGAGCAATCAGAGAAGCTGTTTATCTCTTCAAGTGTTTGGGGGTGGTTACTTCAGTCAGCCACATTCAGTTAATTTAAAAGGAACCCACGGTATTTGAACCTTGTTGGATTATTTTTTTCTGCAGCATCTAGCAGAATAAATAGGGATCCATGGATAAATGGGTCAGGGGCTCCTCTGACCTTTCTCAACTGTGTCAGGTGATCTTTGCTTTCCAAGCTGGGGCTCTCTCCTGAGTGACTGAGCATCCAGAGAAGCCAAACAAGTGCTGGGTCACTCATGTCTGTGCATGGCTCTTGTCATTTGCACTGCAGAAACCATTCCAAAGGTGAGGTCTGTACCAGAGCAGGCAGTGCAGAAATGCACAAATGCATCAAATCCCAAAGTCCCTTAAACTCTAAAAGAAATTAGAAAGGTAGGAGAAGAAATGGGGTGCTGCAGCTTCACCCAGGCTTGCAGTGAAGGACCTGCAGAGGAACTGTCCAGATTCGTGCCTTTGAGTTCATGGTACCACTCAGCAGTGGTGCTCTGGGACAAGCCACCCCTCAGAGCTCCCCTGTTCCTCCTTCCCCAGTGACTGGCCTGTCTGTCCTCTCTACAAAATATCAAATAAAAGCAGGAATTCTTTTGCTGTCAAATCATCCTTCATGGCTGTGGTCTGGAGTGCTGCCAGTAGAGTGAACTCCTCTACTACTCCCAAAACTGAAACTCTGCTCTTGTATCACCCTGCTTCCCCAAGAAGCAATGCCTTTTAATGCCTCTTGCATTAGGTGTAGAATATACTTATGCTTTCAAATGGCACTGCACCAAAGCCATCATGGCTATAATTAGTGTGATTTAACTTTCCCCCCTTCCCCAACTAATTCTAAACATTTATCGTAAGCATTTCTAACTTGTACCTGCAGGAAAACTGAGACACAGTTCATGGAAACTGAGCTCATGTGATTCAGCCTCAGACCTTACAACTCCTCTGGCCCTCGAGGGGTTCCTTAAATGATTTGCTTTGATGTCACCTTCTTTCATGAACAACCTTTGATTATTCACTGATTAGCTGATCTTCCTCACCAAAAAATGAGGTGACACACACACAGTACTGGGCTCCCTGCTGGGACTGCCCGCCACGCTCTCCACCCGTGCTGTGAGATGGTGACCACAGAGTTTTAGCTCAGGGGTGATATGAGCTTTAAAGATCAAAGGGGTTTATCCTTGGCATCACTGCTGGGGCAGGCTGTGGTGGTGTGCTCTGAGCCACGGAGCCGTGGATGTCCCTGTGGGGAGCGTGCAGCCCCTCTGGGAGGAGGCAGGGAAGGCACCTGCAGGGCTTGGTGGACCTGCATGCCCTGGGCCAAAAGGGCAGGATTTTATGCTGCTTGAAGGGGGCTGCACAAAGGACACCCTGCAAGCCTTGCCTGAGATAGGCCTAAGCAACATCCCCAGGATGTTCCTCTAGGGACAGCAGGGCTGATGCCTCTCACAAGCCCAAGGCATCTAAAGCTGCCCACAAAACTGGGGGAAGGAGAGCCCTGGCCATGAGCCCCACGGCTCCTGAGAAGTGTCTTGCAGGCACAAAGCAAAGTGTTTCCTCAGAGATGGGCTGCAATTAATTCATGCAGGCAGAATTAATGCAAGCAGAAGCCAACAGGCCTAAAGCTACACAGGCTGAAGTCCCCCTAGAGCAACACAACAGGATCAGGGCTGCTCAGCCAGGAGGGCTTGAAGGGGAAACTGCAGGGGTAGAGTTTGTCTGAGGTCAGGCAGAGAGATCTCAGAGCCAGATGTGCGTCTGTCCGTAGAAAACTGCACAGCTGGCAGAGAGATTCTCCTACAGAAAGAGCAACTCCTACCTGTGGCTGGGAGAAGACATCCCCCAACCACCTCTGTCTACTCCAAAGGGGCAGAAAGTCTGGTCCTTAGCTTCAGTCCCCTGAGGTGCTCTCCATGGGTCCCTCTGTCACTCAGCAGAGCAAGAAGCCTGTGTCTTCGTGCTCTTGCAGCTGCCTTCAAGAATTTTGTTCTTCAAGGTTTCTGCAAGCTCAGGTTGCTGTTCCTGGATCTTCATGAAGCCCACAGTGGGGCACTCCATGGGCTTCTGGTTTCCCTGGTACCTCACTGAAATCCAGTGTGTGTAGATACAGCTGGAAATGATGGCAGACATGGCTCGAGACAAGACTGGACAAGGCTTCCAGTGTTTTGGGAAATGAACCTCTTGCTCCCTGTTTGTAAGGAGGCAAAGTCACCCCAAAGGACAAATCTGACTGAGATCCTGGTTTGAGCCTACAGGAAGCTGCTAAGAATCCTGGATGGTGACTGTCTTCTCAGCCCCTATATTGCTCTGCTATATGAATATGTTCATATTTTTCAAGATGTTCAGGATATTAACGTGCTCTCTTCCCAGCCCAGGCTCAACCCAGCTCCTCTCACTTTTGGTGCTGAACATGTGGCTTCCTGGACCATAAAAAACTTTTCTTACACCCAGGCAAGTGAGCAGAAATTTTTGTGATTGTGAGGAGAAGCTAATGACCTGGTATCCTTTTGATTAATTAGTTGCACAATTAGTTGCAGCATTAAGGCCTCCCAGTCCAGCATTTCTAGGGGAATTGAACAAACCAGACCAAAATTCCCATCCTTATCCTGGAAAGGCCCAACACTACGCCTGTTCTTGTAAGGAATGAAACACCCTGAAATCCCTGGGTGCTGAGCACTGTCTGTGCCTCTCTCCTGGCCACTCTCATTAGCATCCAGTAAAAATTCACAGTTACACCACCAGAAAATAAGCCCAAAGGCAATAAATGATGGTTTCAGAAATACTTCAGATTATACTAGAGTGATTCATAAAGGTTCTCTCTATCTCTTTTCCTCTTTATCTTCAAATCTCCAAGGTCACCACAAAATGCCTGAATTGCCAGGGGCAAAGCTGGGGCTGATGGTAGAATGGTACCTGGAGCCATAGAACCAGCTGAAATTCTTCCTAAAAGCCTGCAGGTTGAAAACTACACTAAAGGTAGTCTCCATAAAGAGAAGGAGAAAGAGAAGATAAAGAGATCAAAGCACTAAGAGCTCATTTACATCACACCATATCTGGAGGCACCAGCACGGCTTCAATCCCATATCACTGCAATGGGCAAGAGCAGAACGTGTTTCTACTCCCACCTCTCCCCGTTTGAAAATAGATCAGTCATCTTAGATCATCCCCCATGTGTAGGCCCTATCCCAGATCTCCACAATATTTCAATAATAAAGTCTCAGCCAAGGCCAGTTTGCCAGGGTGAGATTAAGCCCATTCCTGCACCAGAAAGTCTTCAGAAGCTGGGTCTGTGCAGTGAGAGCAGCGACCCCGGGCAAGTAAAGCTCTGCCACTCTGCACCTTGTCCTGTACCTGCCCTGGCTTTGTCCTGGGCCAGGTGCCCTCCAGCATGGGAGCATGGAGGGGCTGAGCAGGGCAGTGATGCTTTTCTGTCCCTGGGAATGGCTAGTATGAGAACCAGAAGAAATCACTTCTAGAAACCCTCTGCCAGGTCAGGGCTGTCGGTGGGTCCCCTCCCACCCCAGGGCCACAGGGCTCTCAGGGGAAGTCAGGGGAGACAGGAGGGTGTGGGGTGCAAGCCCAGGGCACTTGGCAGGACAGACTGCAGCCAGATGGAGGAGAGAGGGCTGGGAACAGCAGGCCCTGTGCCAGGGGCAGGAATGAGACTTGGATCAGAGCATAAGGGCGCTCTTTCTAAATCGGCAAAATCGTGAATTTTGCACAGCGTGTCATAGAATCACAGAACCATAAAATACCCTGAGCTGGAAGGGGCCCACAAGGATGGAGTCAACTCCTGGCCCTGCAGAGGACAGCCCCAGGGATCTCCCCATGTGCCTGAGAGTGTTGTCCAAACGCTCCTTGAACTCATGAAGATTTTTCTCCTGGGCTCTGTCTCTGGTCTGTAGCTGTCCTGGCTCCCAAAGAACATGACAATCCCAGGGGAAAGCCCTTGTGCTGTGAGGAGGCAGGGAGCAGATGGCTTGTCCTGCTGGGTGCAGCTCTGAGGAGCATGACAGGCACTGACATCCTCTGGCCTGCACGAGAGCTGTGGTGGCTTCTGTGCCCATCACACAGAGCTGGAGATGGGGAATCTCCCACACCAAACAGGAGGAGGCTGACAGAGCCTCCTGCCATTCCCTCTTTCACCTTCCAGACAGAGCAGCCAGTGCAGCAGTCTGCTTTGAGTTGGATGTTGGGCAAGAATCATGATTTTTCTTTTCTGCTACCATTCCACAAGTTCATGTTTTTGGTGATTGCCATGAAAGAGAGGTCCAGAAGGAATTGGTTTGAGTTGATCAAAATAATAAAAACCATGTTGGTTTTTTCCCCCCCTTCAATGTTGACATTAAAAAAATCATCCCAGAAAGGACATTCTAAACCAGAAGTAATTTGAAAATAAAAATACTTTCTGTCCAGAAAATGTCAAAGCAAGACTTCTCAACCTCTTAAAAACTCTTTTTACATGTTAGCCTAACTTAATAGGGTTCAGAGTTGGCAAGTGGGTGAGTTGGGTCAACCTTAACCTTTTCATTAGTGTGAGACCATCAAATCTAAAAGAACCTCTAAATTAAAAAGAAATATCAGGGCCTGAATGAAAGCACAGAACACCTTTTTAAAGCAAGAAAAATGAGATTGCAAGTATATGTCCTTACTTCCCACCATGTCCTTTGGAGCAGCCACAGCCCAGCAACATCCTGACTTTTGGCAACTAAATGGTCTCCACTAGATCCATGAAAAGAGCCTCCCATCCTCTAGTGTCCAGAGTGGGGGGTTGTTCCCTGTCCTCCTCCAGGTCTCTGCTGCATTTCAGGTCCCCACTTGCCAGACTTTTTGGGGATAAAATTCCTCCTGTGGGAGGAATTATTCTCTTAACCCAGAACAGCTACCAGGGAAGGTGAACCCAGGAGCATCTTCCTCTTTGCTGCCCAGCCAAAGCCTTTTGAACAAGACAAGGAGCAGTAAACAGCAAGCCAACACAACAAGCATCCATAGCATTCCCCATGCAAGTGTCCTTGAAACCAAATGAGTGTTGGAAATGTGTCCCCTCCCAAATCCTGCAAAAATGAACCCAGTTCTGGAACCAGGACAGCAGGTCAAGATCAGCCAGGGATGGTTTTAAGCCACAGGGCTGTTCTGAGCAGCCAGAAACTGCCTGGCAGAGGCTCCTGCCAGCAGACTGGAGCTGTTCTGGTACCACACTACCTCAGAAAGCAGTTCATCCACTACAGCCTGCCCTGCCTGCTCCAGGTCCTGCCCACAGCTCCCAGACCTCTGTGGGCAGTTTACCCCAATGATCACAGTAAAGGGATTTACAGCCCACCTGGTGCCACCTGCATGGTGGTCCAGCTACTCTTGGAGTCCACGTGGTGGGAACAGCAATTAATTTCTATGGAAATGTTCCTGGGAGAGAACTGATCCACCTGGAGAGCAAGGCTTGTTGAAGTGCACCAAAAAAGCAGACACTGATGAAGCAGACAGGAACAGGAGATGGGACAGGGTGTAAGGATATGGATCATGTACACATGCAGATAGCAGGGCTCCTCTGCTTGCAGGGGATGAGTGAGGAGGGTGTGACAGAGGGCATGATGCTGGTTTGATGCAGTAGGAGGATGTACTTTTTTATGAACAAATTGCTGGTAAAGAATTTTATAGAGTCTATCTATACAGACACAGCAAAGATACAAGATAAATTAACATAGAATAAATCTCTCTGTGGCTATTCAGGGTGATTGTTCAGTGCTACATCTGGCTCAAGGGGGCCTAAATCACTGATTGCCAAGACCAGCCAATGGGTCCAGACAGGCTGAGGGCAACACAGAAGCAGAGGTTATTAAAAGTTGTCTTCCTGTGGCTCCCAGAGGTTCTTGGTGAATTTCCATGAGCAAACACCTGAGAGTGACAGGCTGGCTGTGCTGGAGACTTCGTGTGACCCAAGTGCTTCCTGGGTATGTACTTGGCTGGGACTGGCTTTCAGACCATCTTGGTACCCATGCCCAGCTCAGAGAATCTGCTGAGAGCTCTGGACCTCCTTCCAGGAGCAGGCTGAGGGGAGGAAGGTGTGGGTTGCACACTCCTGCCACAGACATCTTCCAGCTGCACACTGGGGGCTCCTGTAGCCCCTGTCACTCACACCCTTCCTTTGAATGCACAAAGCAGATTTGCCCCCACATGTTGTGGAAAAGAATCAGTTGGAAGTCTAAGGAAAGGCAGTACTTGAATTAGGGAGTTCCACCTCTACTGGGAGCTGAAAGCCCTCGTGCACTCTCTCTGTGGTGCCCACCATTAATTTGTGCAAGAGCTCCTTGCACATCTGGCCCAGAGCAGCCACCTCTGCCCTGTTTCTCTTCACTGCACCAATCCCCCTCTGCTGCCAGCCTTGCCCCCCAGGGCTGTCCCATCCCTGCAGCTGATGCCCTTTGTCCCCAGCCCTGCTCCAGTGACCTCCAGCCCACAGAGAGCCGATGGCCGAGCCCGTGGCTGCTGGGCAGGAGCTCCATAGCCTGGAACTGCCACAAGTGCAGCTCAGCACTCTGGGTTCTGAGAGAGTCTGGCAGCACACAACTCTTCCTGCCATTCTCTGGCTGGCAGGAAATTAGAGGAAGTCTCTGACAGGGGTATAATCACTGTGGGTAAGTGCTACAGGAGCGGGGCAAAAGCTGCTGAGATGGAGAAGAATCGGGACAAGGCACTGCTGGGAAACCACTGGGCCAGGCTGCTCTCCCCTTGGAACCCACATTTCAGTGGGGGCAACACCAAATCATGTATAGAATCACAGGGTCATTAAGGGTCTCCAAGATCATCGAGTCCAACCTTTGACCAAATGCCACCATATCAGCTAAACCATATTGTGGCAAAGCACCACATCTGCACCACTGCCCTGGGGACAAGCTGATCCCAAAGTCCTGAGAGTGGCAAGTAAACAGTAAAGGACAACTGGAGGGCTGGAGTAGATGCACTGCTGAATCTTAGTGCAGTTTGTGCCTGTCAATACTTGGAAATAGGTAAAATTTGGAAACTTCTCACAGGGGACCAAATCTGATAAATTTTGTAGTTGAAAATGTCTGAATGGCTGATTGAAGTGCTTTATGCTCACATCAAAACATTTCATTCACTAAAAGCCAAGCCATGACAATGCAATATTTAATGACAGGCAGCACCTGCACAAACTAACCCGAGGCTGAATTTGGAAAAATCAAAAGTAAAGTGAAACCTCAATTGAAACAAAATCCTTCACTTCAGACTCAAACATCTCCAATATGTTTTCATTCAAAAAATTCTACCACATCTCTGTTGCCTGGAAACTTTTGCATTTGATGAAGAGCAGTTTTTGCTCTAGGAAGCTTACTCAGAGAAAAGCCTGGTTTCCCTGGGCATTGCAGGGGGATCCTTTTGCTGCTCACAAGCCAGTTACCATCTTGGGGCCCTGCAGGTGCCAGGCACTGCAGGAAAGGCACTGAGGGAAGCCCAGTCTTGATTCTGAGGTGTGATTAAGCACAGGAGCTGGAGGTCCTGCATTGTATCCCCAGGGGTGTCTGTGACACCACAGGCTATCCCAGACAGCACTCAAAGCCCCTAGGGGGGAAACTGCATCCAGTCCCTAAAGACTTGGCCAAAACTTTGGGCAAACAAAGAGCAATGGTTGTGTCCAGCCCAGAGCTGGCAGAGACACCTCCCAGCTGTGTCTCTTGTCTTTCAATCCAAGTTGTGTCTCTTGTCTTTTGTATGCTTTGAACCCCAGCAGCCAGGTCAGCAGGGCTCTCCCCTGAGCAGAATGGCTGAGAGAAACAGGAGAGGTGGGGAGGAGTTGTGGGGGAATAAGAACCCTGTGCCTGTGCATTTCATCATGGATTCAGGTGCCCTGAGCTCAGGTTATGCTCTCCACCAGCAGGGAGGTGTATCACAAGGATACAGGATGGATCAGGCGGGGTGCAGCTCTGAGCAGCCTGGTCTGGTGGAACCCTAACCCTGACCCTGTCCCCTCCCTCGGCAGGGGAGTTGGAATCAGATGTGCTTGAAGGTCCCTCCCAAACCAAATCAGTCTGTAATTCTATGATC
>VZRH01007006.1:199690-229976 GCA_013397555.1 Urocynchramus pylzowi | reverse complement strand
CGGCTCTCGCAGCCACGGGCGCGCCCGGGCTCGGGGCAGCCGCCCCAAAGCTGCCCCTGCCCCGCGGGGCTGCGCGGGGACGCGGCTGCTCCCGGCGGCGGGGCTCCGAAGGAGGCGGTTGGGGTGGGGGGGCTTGTGAGGCGTGCTGGCCCAGCAGCTCAGCAAAACCAGCCCCACACAGAGCCCTTTGAGGAGCGTCGGTGCCGCCCTTGGAAATCCAACAGGCTGTCTTGGACACGGGGGGTGTATTTTAGGGGCTGGGGAGCCCCCGCTCGGGCTTCCTCCTGGTGTTGGTGCGGAGAATAAATCCGTGGCGAGGGCACTGGGCGCTGGAGACCTGAAGAAGCTGAAGTGCATCGCTGTGTGGGGCGTGTTGGGTGGCAAATAGCGTTCTCCTTTGTAAGATTCTTTATAATGTCCTTGTGGTGTATTTGTGGAAGCTGGAGTACTCTGAAGTACTTGGGTGTGTTTTAAAATCAAATAAGAAGTACACAGATGGGTGCATATAGAAGAGATCTCTTTTCCATCCATCCTAAAAATAACCAGCAGCTTCATCCTCTGGGCTGCTGCCAGAGTGTGTGTGACTGAGCTTTTGGCCTTTGCTTTGTCACCTCCTGTCCCAGGTGAGCATTCACTCACTCAGGAGCTGATTTGTTTGGAGCGGGTATCTGTTTTTTTTCTCCTTTGGAAGCTGATGTTCTTGAAGGCATTACTCAGCAGAGCTAGAACCAGTGAGGTAAGAAGTCCATGTCTGTAATGCCAAGAGGAGGTGAAATGCCCTGACTTTGCTCTGAGCTCTATGAAGGACTGTCTGTGACTGCCAACTGATGTCCCAAGTCCCTCTCTGCTAAATTGTTTGAAATGACGAGCCCCTCTCAAAACCTTCAGTTTTACTTGTAATTTTTCACTAATCAGGAGATCTTTACCCATAGTAAAGCCTGTGATGTGCATGCAAGGGGTTGAGCTACTTCTGATAGAAAAGAAAACTTAGAGAAAAATGTTTCATTTTAGTTGTTCAAACTTTGTGAGAAGCTCTTGTCTGGATGTGGGGAAACTGAAGCATTGAGATGAGCACATTTGTGCACAGGGACTTAGTGGAGAAGCTCAGTGGTTGAGCAATGCTTTATCCTGTGTCAGCCTTATTCTGCAGTGATTGTTCATGTAAGCTTTGTGAGAAACCTTTACAAGATGCATATAAAAGTTCCCTTGTTTTTGTAAGCCGTGGACGTGGAGCTGCCTGTGCAGTATCGAGTGTCACAGCTCACTCAGGGGCTGACTGATGCAGTGATAGCAGTGTCTGGAGGGAGCAGGAGTCAGCATCTATTTGCATGGTGTCTTGGACTCTGTTTCTTCTGGGGCAAACTCTGTCAGTATATCATTTTTTCCCACCATCTCTTTTTTCTTGTGGTGGTTTTTTCCAGTTCTCACATTTCTAAGAGCATCTCTCATTTGTTCCCACAGAGCAGCAGGAGCAGTTCTGCTGCAAAGTCTTAGGTGTTACAGGGAGGCAGTGGCTACTACACCAAAAAGTCAGTATTTCACAATATTTTGGAGATTTATTTCAAGTCTTTTGTATCCCTGTAACTACTCAATCCTTGAACTATTTTGTTGTATTCTCACCTGATTCCAAACATCAGGTGAAGGCCAGAGCTGCTTAGGGAAGGAGACTGCAAAAACTCTTCATGGCAGCAGCACCTGCTTGCTTGTTACAGGTGGTTCTGGACAGAAGGAACAAGATGATTGATAGACTTAAACATGCTGACCTGCTGCAAAACCTTAAAACAGAATAAAAGCACCTTGATTAGGCAGTCCTTAAGAAACCCTAAACCAAACCCCAGACCTTTCCTTGTTCTCACTGAAAGCCTACCCAATACCATGATACTTGAAGTAGACTTTTCCTTCCCTTTCCTTTCCTTCAATTATGAGAGTTACTTCAATCCTTAAATAATATCTCTGTGTTTCACAGTAGGTAAAGAAAAATTAGTTTGTCACTTCTTAAGAAATTTTTACTGATTTTTGAGTTGTTAAACCTCCTTTTGCTCATTCCTGTTTGGGCTTGCAGGGTTGGGAGTAGCTGGCATTTGAGGTAATGTGCATATCTGTCTTGGCAGAGGAGTCAGAAGCAGACTTTGCCACGTAGATGCTGTGTTGCTAATTTTATCTTTTTAGATTGCATTCATTGTCAGAGATGGCTTTGTCCTTTTTGCTTTGCAGTCTCTACGCGGTAAGGGGAAAAACTTTCTCCTGCTTGATGGAAACACGGGTTGCTCACAGGCTCTGAAAATAAGCGAGGACCCAGAGATGCTCCCAGAGATGCTCCCTGGAGTCCTAAGAGTGGTGTGGAAATTTGTTTGGGTTTCTTTGCATAGATTATTCTAATTTGTTCAGCTTTAAAACTCCAAATACTTTGCAGTACAGCTGAGCTCCCAAATACTGGTGGCTGACAGAGAGCTTGGTGTTCAGGTGGTTGGTCTTAAAATTCCAATGCAGTCAGTGTGTGATTCTTTAATCTTAAAAACATTTTGGCAGACCCCTTCTGTGTTTTGCAATCTAGCCAAAGCCTCTAAGGGCTTGTGCCAAAGTGTAGCTCACAGGAGGGTTTGTAGGACCAGTCAGGGCTGCCTGACTGGTTTGAGATGGAGAAAGTGGTTCATCCTGCACAACCTCCTCTGCATTTATCCGTGATTTGGGTTTTCCTATGTCCATGACCATCCTGGAACTCTGATGGAGCCTTATCAGGTGCCCTTGAGTTGCCTGGTTAGTTGTATGAAAGGTTTTATGAAAACCTTTCATAAATATGCTTTTATCACTTTGGGGCACAGGATGGTGCTAGGGGAAGATTTGTCTTGTGGTTTTCAGGTGGTGATTAAAAGGTAACAAGTCATAAGTTAAACAGTTCCTGTTTCAGGTTTTTTTTGGTTATCTTTTTTCATTTTTGGAAATAAGTCAAAGTTAAAGAACATTTTCCTAGTACTTTAAATATCTCTGTGGAGTGCTTGCAGCAGGATCATTGCATAAAGGAGCCTGAAAATAGAACTCAGCTGGAAGGGAATTACTGGCTTCTGTTCTTTCTGCATGTTAAAAGCAAACCAATGGAAGTTGAAGGGTTCCTGGTTTTTTAGCAGACTTTCCCTGTGATCCCGATGGAGATGCTACTTGCCCGTGCTGACTTCAGCTGAAGACCCGTGTTGTGAAATGGGAGCTGCAGGGTTACGCCCAGTGCTGTTGGTATCTCTAATTGCTTTGAAAACAAAGAAATTAAACTGTCTGTAAGTGGGATCTGTTGGATAATAGCTTGAGCAATAGCTTATGGTGCTTTGTTGGTTCTAAAGGGTTTGTTTTGAGCGTGTGCCGTTTGTTTAGCCCCTGTCCAAGGGTTAGCCAGGGCCAGCAGCTGTTCCGTAGCAGTTGGTGCATGGCCACTGTCACTGTGATTAGAATTTGGGGTGGTGTGATGTGGATGCTGCAGCTAGAGGCTGTGACTGCTGAAAGGGTGTATAAATATAGGAGTTAGGATGCTGTCAGCACGATCTGTGAACTCTGTTCTCTTGGGGAGAAGAAACAGTAGTAATTGTTGTTTTCTGTGAAATAATTGCCCTTTGCGTTGCTGTCAGAACAGGCTGCGTGGTGCTTGCTTGGGTTTGGCCTAATGGGGAAAGTGTTGCTGAGTCAAAATGTGCTGCACTAAGCAGGAAGTTTTCACCAAAAGTAGCTGCTTCCTCTTGCCAGTCAGAAATAGCAGCTCTTAATCCTCTTGCCCAGTTTTATGAGGCTTGTACATGATGGGTGCCATTTTTTCCTGAAAGCTGTAAGCATTGGCATGCTGAATTCTGTATCCAGCAATGTGTTTTGGAATTTCACATCCCCAATCAACAGATGTATGTCACTCTGAGTATTAGGGGAACAAAAAGCAGGGAAAGTAATCAAAGTCCCTTATACTGGGCGCTTGTTCTTATCAAAATATTGTTCTGGTGAAAGCCTTTTCCAAGGCTGACTGTCTGTCCATTTCAGATGGATGGGGTTTTTTTCCAAATATATTGGAGCCACACAGGAATGAAGTTGGATAAGCTCATTTATTGGTGCCTGATAGCATTGTTGAAGTGGGTGGTGACACTCTAGCGACCTTGGGAATGAGAAGCCTGTCTGGTGACTTGGGACCTCTTGTCCTCCAGCACCACGACTGTGTGGGTTGGGGACACAGGCGAGGTTCAGCCAGCCAGGAAGGGACAGGGAATGCAGTGCTGCTATTATAAAATACTTTTATTATATTATTGTTGAGAACGTGAAAGCCTGTTCTCTACCTGCTGAGAGACAATATTTCTTTGTCAGCCTCACCTGAGCAGCATGATTTTCAGGGGAGATTTTTAAAGTGTAAGATTGGGTCACAGCGTTTGTGGTGTTTTCATTTATTGTCCTTCCATGTGCACATGCCCTGCTGGAAGAGCTTCATCCTCAGTCACTGGAGTGCTTGGAGCCAGATCATTATTTCCTTTCTGTTACCCTGAGACAATAAATCCATTCCAACATTTTTTTGTACGGGGGAAATTCTAGCTCCAAGGTGCCCCCGAGAAGGTGGCACAGCGATTAAAACCCAAACCGCGCCTCGCACACCTCCCTCCCTTGAAAACAAAGGTGCCGATTGAATTCCTGTAGTGGCATGCAGGGATGTGAGCGGAATACAAATGTGGCTTTGTATTGCTGGCGCTGCTCCTTTGTATTCCGGGGGCGATGGATGGGGGTGCGGCGGTGCTCCGCTCGCTCCCCAGCGGGCTGGCACAGCCCGGCGAGGAGGTGCTGTGCCGAGGAGCGCCTGACTGCCGGCCCCGCATCAGCAGCGTCTCGGCAGCATCCTGGGAATCGCAGGCGATCACATGAGCCTGGATTTCCAGCTCAGTTCATTAGTCAGCCATTTTGGTCGCCACCCTGCTCCCTGCGCACAGCCAATCCCGGCGGCACTCGCTGCCCGGGCTGCGCCGGGAGAGGGGAGCCGCGCTCGGAGCTCGGCACACCGGCACGCTGCCGCTCCGCTCGTCCTTTGTTTTTTTCTGGGGTCATCACCACAGGAAGACACTATTTTTTGTTTCTGCTGCCTCTTTATTTTTTTCTTCTTTTTATATTTTGTACTTGTTTTACCCTGCTGCCTCTGGTGGAGAAGCCAGGTTTTCTGTGGATGCTGAGGATCAATAGCCTCTAGCATAGCTGGAGACGACGGCAGTCGGTGGAAAGGAGGGAGGCAGAGCTAAGCGGGAAGGAGCAGCGTTTTTACCTTGCTTGATCTATGAAAAGGCCAGAGCAGCCTCTGTGATCCTGAGCAATCTGTCCTTTAATCGCAAGGTATTTCTGATTTTCTTCTTCAGAAAGGTTTTGTTTTTAGTCCTTATTTTGCCCCCGTTGTTGTTGTACCAGCTGAGTCATCATGTCTGCTCTGACGCCTCAAAGCGACATGCCAACCCCCACCACAGACAAGATCACTCAGGCTGCCATGGAGACCATCTATCTTTGCAAATTCCGCGTGTCGATGGATGGAGAGTGGCTGTGCTTGCGCGAGCTGGATGACATCTCGCTGACACCCGACCCCGAGCCTACCCACGAAGGTACGGTCCGGCTGTGCCCCGGGAGCCCCGGGCCGGCTTTGTTCCGGCGCTGCACCACTTGGGAGGGGGCGTCTCCAGGACCACATGCTCGTGTCCTGCCTGCGGAGCCTGGACAGCCGTGGGCAGATCAGGAAGCCAAATTGCTGCTTCCGATTGCCCTCCGAATTTGTAACCCAGCCCTTTAAGGCAGATTGGTGACGACTTGTCTTTTTAGCCGTATCAGGTTTGCGTATCTCAGGAAGGAAGAAAACCGTGATGTGTGCGCGGTGAGAACATTTAATCTCATGATTTTGCCCTTAAACCGGGGCTGATAGCTCTGTTAGTGAGCAGCCAGCCGGTACCGGGGGAGCACAGTGGCAGCACCGCAGCGTGTGCCCGGTCGTGGGGAGTTTTGGAAAGCCCCAGCGATTACGCAGCGATGCCCATTGTCAGGTGACCGTGCCATCACAGTGGCCCAGCTCGCCTCTGATGAGCGTGCTGCTGTTTGCAATGGCTTGGAAGCCTGAAATGTGGAGATGGAGCACGTCTTGCTTTCCCCTGGAAAAAGGATTTGTCATCTGGGTTGATAAACAGTTCAATAGCAGGACGAGGATTGAATGCTCAGAGAGTACTAAGAGCATGACGCGACATCTATGCGGTGCTCTGCCAATAAACAAGTGGGGAAGAAGGAGAGGTGATGAGTTTCTGCAGGTGCTGAGTGCCCTTGCTGGATGCACCTTTTGGTTTTAGAGCAAGGAGGCCCCAGCTTCTTGTGCCTGACCCTTTTCCAGTAACTCCTGAAATGCCACTCCACCAAGCAGTCTGGCTTGGCCTGTTTGATGCTGCCTGCTTAAGTCAGCAGTGTCTTATATTGTCTTGCTGAATGAGACAAGTGAAATTGTGGTGGGGATTTAAGCTTTAAAATAAATTTCCAAGGGATAATTTAATTTCCATTTGACAGCTGCTTTCAGTGACAGTAGCCCTTGGGTTTGGATTTGGCTTGCCGAGTACTTAGTCACGCAGTGGGATACCAGACAGAGGTTTCAAAGGGAGAAACATGTCATTCCCTCTGAAGCATATCCCAGGGGTTCAGGGAGGTGAGTACTGGGTGAGCAGGAATTCAGTTGTCTTCCAATTCTCATGTTCTTGTGTGTTACACTGAGACCTTCCTTGCTCTTACTCCAGTGTTTTTCAAGGTGTAATTTACAGTCATTCTTCAGTGGATACCAGAAGGGGGTTAGAAAACGGCATTTGCTCATTTCTTTACTGTATTATTTAATTCATATGTCAAAAATAAATGCAAAAGAGGAACAACCTTCCTGGAGATCTTTATGCATTAAAGGTAAATTAAGGTTGCTGGTTGTTTTTTTTGGGGGGTGTATTTGGATCCAAGTTGTATTTTGAACAGAGAAGGTCAGGAAAAGCATTGACAATAGGAAAGCTGACACAGCTGTATCCCGGTGTTGGGTCTGGTGCTACTGCATCAGCACTGCTGCTGTGTCTGCAGGGTGTGCACAGGTCAGGGGACAGAAGCGTGGGCTCGTGTCCCTGGGAGCATATCCTTAAAAAAAACTGATGTGCAAAGGTAGGCATTATGAAGAAGGGAAAAAAAAAAGCTGTAGAAGTCTTCCAAAGGCATAACAATGGGGGATAATTTTTCCTTAGAAATCAAGACATGTAAAATACATGTTTCAGTAAGTACCAAATCCAGCAGCTTGTTGGATTAAGATTTGAAGCCTTCCATTTGCTGTCCCTCAGCTCTTGCTGCTTCTGGAGAGTTTTGTCCCTGGCCTCTCTTCACCCTGTGATCTGCTGTGCCCCCAGCCCTCGAGCAGCCATCCTGCCTTCAGAGCCAGTCACAGCAATTCCAGTCCTGCACAGAGCAGCTAAGCAAAACTTGTCAAATTAAAAGCGAGAAGCAGGTACTGAGTTGCTTGCAACTGTGTATATTTCATGTAACCTGTAGCATGGCCACTCAGTTTAACAATAAAAGCAATTAATAATCTTTTTCAGTTGATTGAAACAATTCTGTGTGCATATGAAAATAAGCAGATTCTGCTGCTTACTGTAAATCTGCTTGGATTAGAGAAAGAACTCGTTTTTTTAAACAGACTGATCTCATTAAGACTCTCAGAACCTTACTGTCCTCTGCAGGCCCCTCAAATTGAAATGTGACATTGGTGGTTGTTAACCTTGCTTCTTGCAGTGCGTGTGACGGTCTTGGAGGCAACCTTAGGGATGGAGGTGAAAACCACCTGGATTGTGTTTCTGTTGAATGTTGAACAGAGTGTGGGTATGGATGGCATTGAACACTGGTCTCAGCTTGGAGGAGAAGTTAGACAAAATGGCCTTTTTTTAGGCTGTTTTACTGGATGTTAAATTTCTATCTTGAATAATATGTGGAGCTTCACAATAGAGCTGTGGAAATTTTTGTCCTCATGGGATCACCTTGTAATAGCGTCCAGAAGGAATACATGTGCTAACTTGAGAGAACTTTGAGGAATTACAGTATTCCTCTTTTTATTATTAATCCTCCTCTGTTTGCACTAAGAGTAACAATTGGGATTAGCATTTATAACAGGTGAAGATGAAATTATCTTTTCTATAGGGCAGAAGGTAAGGTCAGATTTTTTTCTTCTTTTTTGACCAGTAATTTAAAAGTTTTAGTTTCTGGCATGTGCTTGTGTAGAATGCCCTGACAAAGAGTTGTGGAGCTCTTCAGGAAAAGCAGATGTCCTTCTTAAAACCTCCCGTCCATTAATCTGTTACACTGATTATTGAATCATCAGTAAGATTTTACCTTTTTTCTCCATTTTCTATCCAAGTGTTTTTCCATGCTTCTTTGTGTACCTCAAAATGGTTTAGGGAAGCAGCATAATCTTACTGGTTATGCTTTTGTTTTGCAAACTGGCAAGAGTTAACTGGGGCTTAGTGTTTCTCTAGTAGTGTGGAGTAGGAACACTGAAGTTGTGGGAGAGGTGGAATTTTTCAGTGCTTTGGGCCTTTCCCATTACAAAACAAATCTGAATTGTATTCAGAGTGGCAGGGACCTTTCAGGTGTGGACAAAAACCTACATGAGATGGCTTTATTTGGAAAAAGCCTCTTAAAACATGTCTGGTGATAGAAACCCCTAAATAGATGAGAACTTTGAAGGAGCTGGAGACCTGATGTAATAGAAGAGATGTGAAGTCAGTAAATGAAAGTTAAATGAATTACAGCGCGTTCATGGTCATAAATCTTGGGAATAGCAGTTAGGTCATGTAATCCAGACTTCAGTGCAGAAATTACTCCTAAGAGTTGTTTTCTTTGCTCTTTTAAGCTGTGTCAGTCTAAATGAAGACAGAGCTGGGGAGCTTGGGGCAGGTTTATATCCCTCAGAGGTGGCGAGTCAAAAATGCTGCAGAGAAACCACTTGGGTGTCAGCTGAACTGGGAAGTGAAAGATGGGGAAAAAAACCCAAGGGTTTGGGTTTTTAGTTTCTTGGTGTAAACTGTCAAGGACTAAAATAGAATGAGAAATTTCCCATAGCAGTTAGTCTTGTTTCCCTCTGAAAACAGGCTGGTTGTGCAGAAACATTCCATACAGCTGCACACAGTTGCAGCATAGAGAAATCGGGTAATTATTTGATGGTAATCATGTGGAGGTGGGAGCAAGACTTAGGGTGGGATTAAACTGTGACTTCATGTGATAGACACTGGCTGTTTATTTGTCCCACAGGTGTAATGGAGAGTGGGCTGGGAATTTCCAAATTGTCTGTACTTCTTTATTTCCTTTTATTTCCTTCTGGTTTGTTGCAGATCTTTGACTGCTCTCTTCTTCTGTATGCAAGGCTCGCTGTTTATGTGTATATTTAGAGATGGAATTTTTATGCAGTGGGTTTTAAAAGAAATGGGTTTTTTGTCCCGAGTAGATGGTTCCTGGCATTCCAGGCTGCAGACTGCCTGTTGGGTTTCCCTGATTTTGGGCTTGCAGGGTGTTTGAACATGATGCTGAAACCCCTTTGCTGATCCCTTTTCTTTGTCTATAATTAGTAATCCATCATGTTGGCAAACCTAACCTGAAAGAATTAGTTATGTACCTCCCGTAATATGAACAGCATCTACCTTATTTTCTTCCTTAGCCTCTTTATTTGCTATTCTATGTGTTCCTAAGGTAAGGAATATCAGAATACAATTTAAGTGTAGTAATGCTACCAGAGGTTCCCCTTTCATAATAAAGGAATATTTGTCCGGATTTGGGCCAAGCCTTTTCCCAGCAGCCCCAGCAGCAGGGCTGACCTGGCAGCAAAACTCAGGGCTTTGTATATCAAGCTCAGTTTTCATTTCCCAAAACAGACAACTTGGGGTTTTTTAGGTTATTTTAGTGATGGCTTAGCCTCTCCCTATGAGTTTGTTTAAAATTTCTGAACTTAAAAATAATTTTAAAAGTCCTGACCTATTTAAAAACTTGTGACCTTTTCTTCCTGATAGAACAAACTCTTCCCTGTGAGGGTGGTGAGGGCCTGGCACAGGTTTCCCAGAGAAGCTGTGGCTGCCCCATCCCTGGAAGTGTCTAAGGTTAGGTTGGGGCTTAGAGCAACCTGGGATAGGGGAGGGTGTCCCTGCCCATGCAGGGGACAGAGGCAGGGTGTTGAATGGGATGAACTTGAAAGTCCCTTCCAACCCAAGGCAGTCTGTGATTCTATTTCATCTGTCTTTGGAGGAACTTGATATCCAGATGCTGTGTGTGAGATGATGTTCATTAGTTCAGAAAGGCTTAGACTCACAGCTCTATTTTATAAATTCAACCTTTAATAACAAAGTAAATGTTGAGCAGCAGTGTGAAATAATTGTGATGCTGTTCCATTCTCCCAGTGTTTACTTGTAAAAGCTTTCTTTGGCTTGGGGAGTATCCACGCTCCTTCAGTGAGATGCTGCTGCTGTGTCAGCCAAGGGAGTGACTGCAGACCCCTCCGTTGTCCAAATAACAGATGGGATTTTTGTGATTAATGTATTAGAGACAAGTTCTCCAGTCCCTTCCTAGAAGAATTGGCTTGAGTGTTCATTCCAATGGGATATTCAGTTTCACAATACTAATCTCCTAGGAATCTGGTTGGAATGAGTTAATCGTGTTATGGAGACTTAAAAGCCTTGGTCATCCTGTTTTCTAAACGTGGTACATACCAACTTAAATACTTTCCATCATAATCAAAAGTATTGAGTTTTTCACACTCCATAAGGACCGTGGAAACTAAGGAGTTTCAGGTCTTTGTGGTTCTTATGTGGGAAGATGTTTCCCCCCCCCACCACTGTTGCTTGGTGGGATTTCCAGACAAGTTGGAAAATGTACAAGGTAAAAGAAGAAATGAACTCTATGCAAAGTGTATCTGGATGCATGGAGAATGAATGAAAACAGGAAAGAAAGTGCTAATTGTGTGCTTTTGCCTCTAAACCTATGCAAATGCCATAGTACCAGTTGAAATCCGTGCAGTTCCTGCTAGTAGGAAGATGAGTTTATGGCTTGTAGGGATAGAAGAGAAGGAAATATTTGTGACTCCTCTGGATATTTCTCTGGGAGCTTTACGTGGATTACTTGCTAAGGGTTAAAAATAAATGAGAAAGATGAAATAAAGCCTGTCAGTTGTTTCTGTCCCTGTTACCCAGGTACTGGTAAATCTGGTTTTGGGGGTATGTTCTTCCCTGCTTATGCTTTGGGTTAAGAAAAAAATCCAACCTCAGTATTAGATAAAAGACCTTGCAGTGGTGGTATGTGGCTTCCCTTAGTGTGTGCAGGTAGGGATTCCGGGATGATCAGCATCTGGATCTGAGTCCCGGGAAGCGTCAGAGACAGCTCCATCAGACCACCGCAGTGAGATTCAGTGGGAAGCTGCCACACCTGTCGTGAGAGACCAAGAGCCATCGCTGTGGCACGTGGCGGAGAGCATCACCACGGAGTTGTTCTTGAAACACCAGGGCTTTGCTCCAGGGACGGTGCTCGTTGCTCCTGCAGCAGTGCTCAGCCCCAGGGCAGTGTTGGTGAAGGTCTCCCCAGCGCAGTGTCGGGCTGAGGGGCCTGCCGGGCAGCGCTGCTGCAGTGGCACTGGGGCTCCCGGCTGTTGCTGCAGCTCCCGGGGCAGGAGGCGGGCGCTGTGTGGGAGGGAGGAGGGCCCGGCAGCCTCTGGACTTCGCTCAGATCGTCGGCACGGTTGGCTGGGGAAGGGGGACGGAGCCCTTGCCGGGCTTTGGACGTTCTGCCCACCGCGGGTTAGCGCGGGTGCGTAAGTGGGGAGTGAACAATGCCCAGGGTCCGGGGCATTTGTCTGGCTCGGCTCGCTGGCTTTGGCACAGGGACTTAGTGGGTGTGCTGAAACCAGTTCTCCTTGTCCTGCCTGCTCCTCTCCCAGGATACCTCCCTGGTCCCGCCAAGGAGAGAGGTGCTCCCCTGACTGAGTCCTTAGGGGATCATCATCAGCCTGGGACCCGTGTGGGGCTCAGCTGGGTAACCTCTGCAGGATCTGTCATTTGGGGTGAGGGTCATAACAGAGTTTAACCTCTGCTGAACCTTTAAAATGCCCTCAGTGTGTGTTTTCCCTGAATGTGCCTGCTTCCCACGTGTGGCTGTGTCCCTGCCAGCAGCTCTTCTTGGGGCTGGATGTGAGGAAATGGAAGCAAAAGCTGACATTGCATAAATATCACAAGTTTAGTGCTTTTATCTCATAAATAAAGTAATGCTTTTGTTGCTTTTCTTTTTAGGATGTGCTTTACAAAAATGTTGCTTGTGTTAATGCAGAAATAAAACTTCTGCAGCTTTTCTGAAGCCTGCCCCGGTCTGACTCTGGGATAAAAATGCTTTTGCTCTATTGCTTTGTGCAGACTAATGAACCTTTTTGACTTGCAGATCTCTTGCCACTATGAATTAAGTCTTGTATGATGCAAATCTCCCTTTCAGTTATGCTTTTCTTACACCTTGATTTTGAATCTTTCCTTTAGATCACGGCTTGCATGACGTTTTTCTTTCTTTTCCTTTCCTTTTGCTGTTTGCAAAGACTCTTGGGAGGATTTGACAGATGTGGTGGAGCAATTGCGCGATGATTCCGAAGGTGCGTTCCACACCCACATCTCACAGCTCTTGTTTGTGCTAATCGTTGGCTTCTGCACTATTATTTTGAGCCTGAGTGCAAAATGCAGTTAGTTTCCCTTTCCAGTGCCAGTAGCCGTGGCTTTCCTGCATTTTCTTGGTGTTGCTTAAATAAATGTTTGCGGTCTTTATTACTATTTTGACTTGAAGTAGAGGTAGAAGAAGTAGATCAACAAGGGCTATTTGCCTTCTCCTAAGTGCTTTCAGAGGCAATGGTTTCCTGAGCCTGGCAGAAGCACAGCTTAAAAGGTTGCAGCAACATATGGAAGCTGAATTTTAAAAGGTATTTCAGAAATCACTCTGAAGCTTTAGATTTTCTGCAGTATTTCTGTCTAGATTCTTCAGATTTTCTGGCAGTATTTGCCAAGACTTGGCAAAAATTATTCTAAAACCTGCATTGCAAATTTTTTTTGAACTTGTGAAGTACTAAACGACAAACTTATTTATAGCAATTCTTTCTTGGTTTTTAAGAAACTGTGCAAATGTGAAATAGTTGAATCCCCAGTGTAGCAAGTGGTCAAGCAAGTTGGTACTTTGATAATTAAATACAGCTGCTCCTGCTTGGGATTCAGGTGTTTGCAGCACAAAAGGCTGATGTTCTCATGCGCTGAACACAGTGGTCCTTGCTGCTCATCTTCCACCATGGTGCCTTTAGCTGCTGTGCTGGTTCTGTGCCTGGGTGCTGCCCGCAGCCTCCTCACCCACAGGCTATGTTCTCCTCTCCTGGCACAACAGCTCGTGCTGCTTCCCACAGAAGGGCATTTTCCATGGCAGGCTTTCAGGAAAAAAGAGGGGCTTGAGCCCTCTTTTTTTCATAAAATACTGTACAGTCATTTTGCATTTATTTTGTCAGGTGAGAGGTGTTTCTCTGCCACAAGGAAGCAGCCGTGTTAAATTTCAGCTTAGTTTAACTTGGTGTTCCTGATGTCAGATGGAGAACCATGATGCAATGCTAATGAATTGGCATTGCTTTCAGTGGGTTTGTTCACTTCTCCAGTTTCTCATCATTCCCTGCCTTTGATCCAAGTTTTAGCTTCATTTTAGTTGCTTCTTCCTTGTTTTAGAGTAAGTATGAAGAGCGATAAAATTTATTGTCACCAAATGAGAAGTACCAAGACAGGTCATAGCTTAATCCTTTGAGATCCTCTATTGCATTGACTCTTTCTTGACTTTCAGGTTCCTGATTGTAGCATTTAAACAAGTTACAGGATTCTTGAATGCTTTTGGAAGCATCTTCATGGAAGCAGCTGGTTAGAAAAGACGTCTGTTCTGTAGAAGCTTCAATATTTAAATAACAAAATGTCCTAAGAGGACATTCCTTCATTCGAAACCCAAACCCTGTGGAAAGGCAAAGTTCATGGGCTGGGGATTGACTTCTTAAGGTCTGTGACGTGGGTTGTGTAGGAAGCCCAGGCAGAGGTTTTGCAGTTAGAGGCAGAAGGACGTTGGAGAAGGTACCGGCTCAGATGGAGCACACCAGGATCAGACTTGTCCCAGCTTGAAGCCAGCCTGACAGTTTTACTGTGTACAAGTCAGCCTTGCCTGCTTACCCTGCCTTCCTTAAAGGTGTGCATGGTGCAGCACATAGAGGATGAGTATCAATTACTTGGCATTCAATTTTTGGAATAAACCTTAGGGATTTTATCCAGTTTCACACTATATAAGCTAACTGGTTTGCAAGATGAGAATCTTGGATAGCTGTGCAGAGCAGTTTCTCACAGCAGACTAAGGAAGCAGAAACCTTGGATTAGGGTGATATGGTGAAAATACTTTTCTATTGAAACTAGCCAATAACCACAGCCAAAGGAGCATTTTCTTTGGTGCTCTCTTGTACAGTTCCTTTAATTCCGTGTTAGGGATGGGTTTGCCACCCAAGCAGAGTCACTGTGGATGCCTTGCTACCCATCAGATCAGCGGCCTTGGCCAGTGAGGAAATGTGATGAGAGAGGAGGAGGAGGAGGTGTCAGTGTTGGCAGTACTGTGCCTGATTTTTTTCTGAGTCTCCATTCCTTGTAATGGTGACTGTTAGCTACACTGCAGGTCAGAAAATGGATTGGCAATCCAGAGCAGGTCATGTGCTCAGGGTACCTCCAGATCAGCCAGACCCATCACCTTCAGGCAGCAGTAGTCCTGAAAGGCAGTAAAAACACCTCACAAAGTTCAGTCTTTCTGCAGTCCAGTGCTGCTCTGAGCATTGCACTCCTAAATAAGTACTTGGAAGTTCTCTAAACCATGGAAATAAATTTAGAGGAGGAGGCTTCTGGTGCTGCTTCACTCCGAAGAAGAAGGGGAATGAGAGAAGCGCTGTCCTGGGCTGCTTTTGGAGGGACTGAACAAATGAGCTGTGCTGTCAGGTTTGGGTGCTGGTGCTGCCCCAGCTCTTCCTCTCCCTGTGCTGGGTTTTCCCAGCCCACAGTGACGTGCACTCGGGTGTGAGTGTATTAGCTGGGTCTGGGCTCTCTTTCTGGCTGGTGGGTGCTGACAGGGTGCCTCTTGCTTAGATCTGTAGTCTGAGGTGTCCTCAGGTCAGGTCTCTGCTGCCAGGAGTAGTTAATTAACTCGAGGTGGCAGCTTGGTTCAAGGGTCCCTGGCTGTTGGCAGCAGCCTTGGATAAACAGGGGATTTACAGGGATGAAACTGCCTGCACCTGAGAACTGGAGCTCAAAACTTGGGTTGAGTAACTGGCCTAAAGGTCTGGATGTTTATAGTGTGGAAGAGGAAGAATATAATCCTGGGACATCTGTGAGTTTGGGGGTTTAGTATGATCTGTCAACTGCCACAAAGATCAGCTCCTCGCTGGTGAAAACCAGTGGCAGTGTTAAAACCTGTTTTTTTTTAAGAGAGGGAAGTGGGACTTGGCTCCATGTTACATTAAACCTAAAAAAAATAGTCTTGAGGAAGAGAGATGCTGAGTTGGGATAGAGATACATGTTGCTGGATTAAGTGTGAGGGGGTGAGGGGGTCCAAGGTGATCTTTAGATGGAAGAACAAACCAGAACAAACCACAGCTGGAGGATTATTACTGGTTTGTAGCTGGAGATGTGAGTTGGAACAAGTGATGGCCAGAGACACATTGTCAAGGTGCAAAGCACAGGATGAACACCAGGCCTCAAATGTCTTTCTTGAAAATAGGGAGCTCCTGTAGTTCTTTGCAGTATTAAGGCACCCTCAGTATGATACGTTGTCTGTTCCCATGCCACTGTGGCTTTGGCCCTAAACTGCTAGTTGGTGTTGATTTTTCTCCACGAAAGGCCTGCAGAGTGCCTCCTGTGAAACTCGCTGCCCCAAAAGTGCCTTCAATGCAGAGGAAAAAAAAGAGCAAGGTGGGGTGTTTAGTGTAATAAAACCAGCTTTTGTTGCTCACCAGCAGTTTCCTTCCTTGGTTGCAGACCCGAATTACCTGATGGCTAACGAGCGCATGAACCTGATGAACATGGCCAAGCTGAGCATCAAGGGGCTGATCGAGTCCGCGCTGAACCTGGGCCGCACGCTGGACTCGGACTACGCCCCCCTGCAGCAGTTCTTCGTGGTGATGGAGCACTGCCTCAAGCACGGCCTCAAAGGTAACCCGGCTGGGCAGCAGCGCCGTGGGCAAACAGCAGAGCACGGGAGCCAGCAGGGGCTGAGCACGGCACCGCTGTCACCGCGGGGCGCTGGGCACGCCAAGGCAAGGCGCTGAACCTGCTGGAGGGGGAAGCAGCAGTTCAGTTGTCCTGGGTGTAACTCGGTGATCAGGGACTCAGCTGGCTTTTGGCAAGCTCGTGACTTCTTTTTCTTCACTTCCTTGTGCTTTAGGAATGCATCCCCTTGCTGGAAGAGGAACTGCAACCCCAGAGCTCCTTTCTTAATAGCTCTGTCTAAACAGAGGGTTTGGGTTGTGTGCAAGCCGTGTGCTTCATGGCTTGAAGCTGCTTTTAAAGCAGAGCACGTGTTTGACTGTGAGATCCTGAGTCACAGCTCAGATGGCCAAATACAGACTGCCCTTCAGGTGCTGCCCTTGAGTGGTAGTAGCTGGAGATGGGAAGCAGAGGGGTGGGGAAATGGGTGGTCTTTAGAGCCCTTCGCACCCCAGCCATCCTGAGATTCCAGGATACCAAGTGCCTGCCCAGCAGCAGCCCCAGAGGAACCATTCTGGCAGGGTTTGGCTAATTTGTTCGCTTGTTTGAGAATGGGTTATATCAGCACAGGTCTGACAGGCACATTTTTTATTTCTTTGTGTTTTTTAGCCAAAAAGACTTTTCTCGGGCAAAATAAGTCATTTTGGGGACCTCTAGAATTAGTAGAAAAACTTGTTCCTGAGGCTGCAGAGATTACAGCAAGTGTTAAGGATCTCCCAGGGCTGAAGTAAGTACACTCCTTTATTTCATGAGTACATAATAAGGGTTTTATTGTGAGAGGGATCCTGAAGAAGAGAAGGAAGGGCAAACAGAACCTTCAGGAATACATCTGTCACCTTCTGCAGGTAAAAATGGATTGTTGCTCTCTTACTCTTCATCAAGGATCTGCAGCAGGAGAGCACAGGATATATTCTCACTCTGTTAAGAGCGTGGCAACTTATGGACAGCAGTGCATTTCCTGCTTGTGCCTCAGGCATGGGAATAGCTTTTATTGAGCATTTATGAAGTCAGACTCAAGAGGAAGGGAATTAACAGGGAGGTTATAAGAGTTTAAATAGTTTTGAGGCTGATGTTGGCAATTCTTCTTGTAAATAACTTCAGGTAACGTGGATGTGAGAGGAAAGCTTAGGCACCAAGCTGGAGAATATAGTAGCTTGTGTTCAAGAGGGGAGGCAAAAAGCCACAGCAAGCATATGTTACTTGTAAAAGTTTCATAGGAATTTCAGACATCACATTCAGGCTTGCCTATTTCATGGTAAGAGAAATTGTAAGAAGCTTTTAGCTTGGAATAGAAAAAGTGGATAAATAAGGAAGCTTTTGTATGAGGATCAGGACTAAGGATGGAGTCATCTTTGCCGAAAGAATAGGTGGATAAGTTCAGTAAATTGCTTTTGGGTTAGTATTTAGTCATGTACATACAGACAAGTGCTTTTCCTGGAGGTGTGTGCAGGACTCCTGCAGCAGCTGACAGGACCAGTGCTGTGCCCGGGCTCCTGGTACCTCTTCCTGTTGTAGAGCGTTGCAATAGGAAATGGATGGAAGCAAAGAACAGTTTTAGGGTGCATTTCTAAACCTTGTGTTCACAGTGACCCTTGGGAAGTGCCAGGTCCTGTTGGTGAGTCAGGAGGGGGCAGTACTGGCCATGGGCTAGTACAGCCCAGTTCCTTGGGCTGCTGCTGCTCGTGCCAGATGAGGTCAGACATCCAGGTCAGTGTGTTTGAGTGACGTGCTCCCAGTGGCCGGGAGAAAAGAGGGGAAGGAATGGCACTCGAGCCTGTGGCATCCTGTGAGGGCATTCAGGAGCAAAGCACCTGAGGAGAACAGAACTGAGTTGGTGTTTCTGAGCTGTCTGGCCAGGTCTGCTGTCTGTCTGTTCCCATCCAGCCCGACCCACCCCAAGGGGTGGTGTTGGGCAGCTGTGCTGGTTTGTGCATGTTCCTGTGACTTTGGCAGAACTGGTTGTGACTCAGAAGGTGATGAGCTGAAGCAGCTGATCTGTCTGGCAGCATCCAGCAGGGATAAAGCCAGGGATATCCTTGTAGTATGGCAACAAAAACATCATGAGTTAAGAGACAGTGACAGCTTAATTGGTCTGCACCTATTTGTGCTTACATACCTGGTATTTCTCTGCACCAGTGCCAGCTCTGTCTTGGAAGTGCAGAAACTTGAGGTAGAGTGAGGCTATCAGAGCTGTTGGTGACTGTGCCTTGCAGGGTGTCTGGAAATGTTTATTTCTGGCCTTTGCAGGACCCCTGTGGGCAGAGGAAGAGCTTGGCTTCGCCTAGCTCTGATGCAGAAGAAACTTTCAGAGTACATGAAAGCCTTGATTAACAGGAAAGATCTTCTCAGGTGAGTGCTGGACCCTTTCTCAGTTAAGTTCACTTATGCTTGCTTCAAAGATCCTGATCACCTTTCCCATCTCACTCCTCTGTATCTCTTCCCACAGTGAATTTTACGAGCCCAACGCACTGATGATGGAGGAGGAAGGTGCCATCATTGCTGGCCTCCTCGTAGGTCTGAATGTCATCGATGCCAACTTCTGCATGAAGGGAGAGGACCTGGACTCCCAGGTACTGGCATTCACTTAATGGGTTTGTTCTGCTCATTTAACCTGGAAAATTCATTAACTTTGCAGAGCTTCCTGATGTAATGAGCCCTTGCTGAAGTGCAGCAGGTGCTGATGTTCTGACTCTGAACTTCCACACCTGGCAACAGTGGGTTGGTGTGAGAAATCAAGTGTTCAATGCAAAACGCAAATTTTCCTTCTCCAGGTCGGAGTTATCGATTTCTCCATGTATTTGAAAGATGGGAACAGCACGAAAGGCAGCGAAGGGTAGGTGCACACACAGTTGTTTTGTGCTCCCCTCTTGGGAATGTGTGTTCAGGTGTTCCAGGCTGCCCTGTTTCTTTTTTCCAGGGATGGTCAGATAACTGCTATTTTGGACCAGAAGAACTATGTAGAAGAGCTCAATAGACATCTAAGGTAACACATTTTCTCTTGGCTCTTGATGATATAAGTTGAAGAACAAAAGACAAAACAGGATTCTAAAAAGTGAAGACTGTCGGGTTTTTTTTCTTCAACAGTGCTACAGTAAACAACCTGCAGGCCAAGGTGGATGCCTTGGAGAAATCCAACACAAAGCTGACCGAGGAGGTAAGTGTCATGGAAAACCACCAGATGCTTTGGCCTTTGGGAGTTAGGGATTAACTAACCTTAAAAAGGGTTCCTTTCAGACATCTGGTGTACAGAGTGAGGGGTGTTAAACGATGGAACTGGAATAGCTGACTTGCCAAGGAATTTTACTGGCCGTCACTACTGAGCACAAGCTAGAAAATCACCTATATGTTTATGTAAATTTGCCAAAGTAAAGGAAAAAATGTCATTGTAAGTTAGATGTCCAGCCTGAGCATGAGAAACAGCGGGTTTCATGAGGCATAGGTGCAGTCTGGGTTTTAACATGGGTCTGCAGCTCATTACTGATGGCATGAATGTCATAAAATGTTTGCCAGGGTCAGTTCCCTGGCAAATGGGCGGCAGGAGGTCTTACCTGACGCAATGAATGGCTTTTGGTGTATTACCTACCCAGTGACGTGGTACCAGGAGGTGAATTGCAGCGGTGACTGCAGTGTTTTTGGGGTTTGGCAGTGAAGTAGCCCAGGGAAGCCCGCAGGGTGTGCGGAGCGAGGCTGCGGTGACAGCGCACGCGCTGTGCCCGGCAGGGGCAGGTGACGAGCCGTGTCACACCTCACAGCCGTGCGTGTCGGCCTGAGCTCTGCTGAGGAGTTCGTGCTCACATCCAGGAGTTCTCTATGGGTTTGTCACAGGATAGATAGCATGGCTGATCCCTTGGAACGTCTCTGAGCTGCTCCCATACTTGAGCCTTATGTGAGTTGTGAGTTACAAAGCCAGAAGGAGTTTCTGAAGTTGCTTTTGCCTTTGACCATACACTTAGATTAATCTGTTGGTCTGCAGTGCTGTCACCCCTGGGAATTCCTCTGAGCCAGGTCTCCTGTCCCTAAGGGTGCTGTGTGCTGCTCATCCTTCGTTTCCAGCCAAAGCTTCCTCATCTGCTGGGGTCAGGAGAGAAAAAAACCAGTCTAGTATGTTTTTGATGCGTTACTGTTGTGTTTTGTTCCCAGCTCGCAGTTGCCAACAACAGGATCATTACACTGCAGGAAGAGATGGAGCGGGTTAAGGAAGAAAGCTCCTACATCCTGGAGTCCAGCCGTAAGGTTGGTGTGTGTGTGTGTGTGATTGCTGAGCCCTGGGGCAAGCCCAGCCTGAATGCCCTGTTTGGAGCAGAGTTCATTTCCTTGTGTGTCTCACACAAACCCCACAGCGGATTAGAGGAACGGCAGGTGGGCCCTGTGCAGAGGGAACAGATGGGCCCTGCCACAGGGAATCCTGCCTGGCCATAGGGATGGAGCAGGGAGCGTGCGCAGAGCCGGGAGCTCCCACAGCTTGTGGCTCGCTGGGCAAGGTGTCAGGGGACAGGAGGGAGGGGGACTCACTGGTGGCAGGGACAGGCAAATCAGGAAACAGGAGTTGTGCTGGTTTGTCCTGAATTGTTGCAGAATTCCAAGGGTTGGGGAAAAGCCAGTAATGAGGTCAAGTGAGGGCTGGCAGTACACAATACCAAGTGAACCGTGTCTGTTACCTCAGGCCACCAAGGACAGAAGTGCTGACGGGCAGGCACTGACTGAGGCACGGAAGCAGCTGAAGGAGGAGACTCAGCTGCGCCTGGTGAGGACTGGGGGGGCTCGGGGCTCACCCCACAGGGCTGCAGAGGGTCACGGCCGTGCTGAGCTCTTGTTCCATATATGCCTGGGGAGAAAAATGCCTGACCTGAAGGTATTAAGGAAAAAACATCTGCTTTAGGGAATAAAATCTTTCCTTAGACCCCTCCATCCTAAAGGCAGGCCCATGCAGAATTCCCTGACTCTGCTAGCCATGCTGCACACCCAGATGTGATACTGGACTGAAAACTGGGGAGTTATTCTCCTTAAGGCATGTGTCAGACGTGTGACTCTGAAGTTGTGGCTGCAGCACACTTGTGGGTAGGGACTGCGTGGGCAGAAAGGCAGGGTGGTTACCCCTGGGTCATGAGGGCAGCTCCTGGAAATGCTGAGGGCTCCTTGTGTTCCAGGATGTGGAGAAGGAGCTGGAGGCACAGATCGGGATGCGGCAGGAGATGGAGCTGGCCATGAAGATGCTGGAGAAGGATGTCTGTGAAAAGCAGGACGCGCTGGTGGCGCTCAGGCAGCAGCTGGACGATCTCAGGGCTCTAAAGCATGAACTGTCTTTCAAGCTGCAGGTAGGGAGCTAAGGAAATGCAGGGAATTTCAGATGGGAGTGAGAGCTGCTGTGCATTTATTCGTCCTGCCTGTTGGAAAGGTGCTGGGTGTGGAAGGGTCACAGGCTGTGCAGCGCACTCCTGTCCTGCTGTGAGAACACTGGAACATGGTGGAGGGTAAAGGTGAATGCAATTTCTTCTGAACAAAAATCCATCGTGGTCCAGAAATTTGTGTGTGAGACGGGGAAAGCATTTTGGGTGGTTTTGTGGTGTGAAAAGAGCCATGGGAGCTTGTGTTCCAGCACAGTCTGGTGTGCAGGGCCTCTGGTGTGACTCATGGGTGGTGACACAAGCAGACTCCAAACAGCAACACGATGCTCAGAATAGATCCTAAAATCAATTTGACAACAGGAAAGAGTTGCTTTTGCTCTCCTTGAGCCAGTGGCTTTGTTCAAAGCAGCTGAATTATATTAAGATATTGAGTATTAGCAGGGGCTGCATCATGCATTTTCCATATCCAGGAAGCTTCATGGATGGTGGCATTGCCCTGTTGCAGGGTCCAGATGGAGCCTGCACCTCTACGGCGAGACATTTGTCCTTGCAATACTGACCTGGCATTTGCTTTTCCAGCGCTTTTCCCTGCCTCTTTGCCTTCTGCCCTGTTGTTTCGTGTGCCAAATGATTTACGGGGATTTATCTGGGATTTACTGCTCCTTACACCAACCCTCACTGCTCCTTTTCCCAGAGTTCAGACATGGGAGTGAAACAGAAGAGTGAATTAAACAGCCGCTTGGAAGAAAAAACAAATCAGATGGCTGCCACCATCAAACAGCTGGAACAAAGGTAAGACAGGAAACTTGAACCATGATCCACTGGTGTGTCCTTTAGTGTAGTGTCCCATGCATCCAGAATGGGCCAGGGGAGAGTCCCAGTGCTCTGCTAGACAGAGCTGCCTGAGGGGAGCAGTGGGAGCAGCACCTCAGGGACTTGGTTAATGAGTAGTGCATTGCTCTCATTCTAGGGTTTCTGTAGACAGGGTGGCTTTCTTTAGAACGAGTTTGTATTTGCAAAAGTTTGATGATACCTACTCAGCTAATTCATGTGTTCTTTTTCTCTTGCTGTTCTTATTTTTTCCGTTTTCTCATCATCCTCATTCTGACTTACTTATACAGTGAAAAGGATTTGGTGAAACAGGCAAAAACCTTAAATAGTGCAGCAAACAAACTGATCCAGAAGCATCATTAGACATTTTTATGTCTGGCCACCTCACAGCTCTGACATCAGAACTCATTTATGAGGGGAGAACTTGAGAATTGCTAAAAGCAACTGTTAAAATATTAATTGTCACCTAAAGTTGATTTGGAATTTGCCGAGTTTTTAAAATCAGTGAGTTTTTCTGCCGAGATTTAGTCGGGTCTAACAATCCCCAGCCCTGCCATTTAAACCGTGTTCCAGTACCAAGGAGCTGGCCGCCGAGCACCCCGGGAAGGCGTCAGGAGCGGCCGAGGTGGCTGTGCCCGGCCGCTGCCCTCGGCGCGTGCGCGCCTCAGCCGGGACCGCGGCCAGCTCGGGGCAGTCAGCTCCTTCTCTGTATTGCCCTTTTGTGAAGTAGACGAGAAATGCATCCCTGGAAGTTGTTGACAGTAGTTGTGTGCGTGCCCCAAGCCGTTCCCCGTTCTCTTCTGTTCTGTGGGTTCAGCCCCGAGTCCGAGCCGAGCGGGCGCGACGCTGGCCCGGCACCGGGAACGCCGGCCCTCCCGTAACCAGCCTGCCTGGATTCTGCCTTAGGGACTTGGGGGGAGGGTGGGGACTTATCCTTATTCCTTTAAACTTCATGTGTCCAGAATTAGTAGCTATAGGTGTCTTAGAGTAACACGATAGAGTGGTAAGTTCAGTGGAAACCTCCTTCTCTTTGCATTGCCTCTACCTCTGCCAGGAATCCCTCCAGACATACCCTGTGGTCCTTCCTGACCCAAGGAAGTGGAGGAGAGGCGTTTTGGGAGGTCTCTCCCCTTCCCAGAAAGGGAAGTTACCAGTTTTATAAAAAATAATCTGATCTTTGTTTAAAGGAAGCAAAAACACATTAAAAAAGAGAGAAGAAACCCAGTGTGCAGCAGCGGGGAGTGGAGATGGAAATTTGGTCCTTGCTGTTTACTTGTCCAAGTAGTTGGTGGCTGAAAAGAGTTGCCTTTTACTCTTCTTGCATTTTCTTGTGAGTTTGCCTTGCTCAAAACAAATGGAATTTGCTAATGGAACAAGAGCTAAAGCTTGGAAACGCCTCTTAATAGGAAAAATAATTGCCAGTTTAAAACCCTGGTGCAAAATCTGAAGTAACTGTAGCTTGAACTATTATAAACTAACATTCTCTGATCACTGAAGTCCCTGTGCTGGCCTATCGCAGGCTTTAGGTTTATAAGTGCTCCTCGAGGTATTTTTTCTTTTGGAAGGTTGGATTTGGGGAGTTTCTGTGTCAAGTAAGGGTTTTTTTGCTCTGGTGAGACACCATTCTTTGGTGTCAGTTCTCCCTTTGACCTATGGGATGGTACTCCTTGGGGCAGTGGGTGGCAGATGTGACAAACCCAGGAGGGAGCACCTCGGTGTGTTTAGAAATCCACAGGGCTCAGCCCAGTCCCCGTGGATGTGAGCCTGGGCCACTGTGGGGCTTGTTCCCCAGGCTCCCAGCACAGCCCTGCTGGGAACCTCCCTGCCATGCCCGAGCCGCATGCTTGAACCTATAAACTCACCCCTCAGTAACCTGCTACTAGAAACTCATCCTAACTCCCTGGAGAAAAAGTAATCCTAAGGGAAAGGTGGAAGCTTTGATCAAGGTGTGTGAACAGCTGGTTAGGGTGGGAACCCCCTGCCCCACGGCACAGTTCTGCTGTAGGAACAGGGGGTCGGATGGTGAGGTCTGTGCTGAAATCAGACAGATTGAAGGATCTGGCTGCTTCTGATGTCAGGCCCCGAGTGGGAATGTGGTGGTGTCCTGGGGCTTGAGCCAAAGTGTCCATCCATGGGAGAGACCAGGAACATGCACTAATTCTCAATAGAGTAGCTACAACCTATGTTGCAAGTTCCAGTTACCTGTGCAAAGCTGAAATGTAACGTACATTAAACTCCAATTGGACTTAAAATTCTGTGTACTTGAGGTTTGCTTCGAATCTGGATAAAAGTGATGTTTTCTGTTTCTCATCTAATGGCTGTAAACTGTAGTGATAGAATAAAAACTATTGAAAACGAGAGCTTCTGCCTGGTTCACCTACATTTTGCTTTGCTTTGAACTTTTTTTCCTCCTTTCCATTGTTTTTACCATTCTCTTTTTTTGGCTTTACCTTTTCACTGGGTTTTTTATTTGTTGGTTAAACTCAGTCTTCCTCCCCACCATGGCTTTTGTTTTTTATCACAAGTTCATGTGGCTCAAATCCAGATTGCGACAGGCAGAGAAGGACCGGCAGCTGGCCCTGCAGGACAACCGGCTCTTCAAGCAGGAGTTTGGGGACAAAATCAACAGCCTCCAGCTGGAAGTGGAAGAGCTCTCCAGGCAGCGGTGAAGAGACCCTTTTCCAACCTCTTTTCTGGGCTGTTGGTGATGTGTCCAGGGGAGAGCAGGGGGGAAGGTGGCAGAGGGAAGCAGGGCATGGAGAAGGGAGTGAGGCAGGTCATGTGTTACATGCCACAAAGTGTAACTCCAGGGAGGGAAATCCTTGGTAACAACATCACTTGGACACTGGCACAGGCTGCCCAGAGTAGTTGCGGATGCCCTGTCCCTGGAAGTGGTCAAGGCCAGGTTGGACAGGGCTTGGAGCTGTCTGATCCAGTGGAAGGTGTCCCTGCCCATGGCACAGGGTGGAACAAGGTAGGCTGTAAGGTGCTTGGCAACTCAAAGCTTCTGTGATTCCATTATAATTGGGAATCCAAAGCTAACATTAACAACTTGCTGCTCCTGGGCAGGGACTGAGCAGCCAAGTCTCTGCCTGGAGCAAACACTAAACACTGATGGTGCTGGAGCAAGGGCAGTGATTTTGGTTGTCTTATCTAAAACACAGTGCTTTGACATGGATTTTTTTCCCTGTTGAAATTGCTCTTAGTTTTGCTGGAAGCCAAACAGAGACCTTGTCAAAAGCCATCACAACTTCCCCTGCATCTTCATCACTTGAGCAGTGTCAGGGACACAGACAAATCTCTTTCCTTAAAAGAGAAGAGCATCTCCTGCAGCCTTGACCCATCTGTGGCTTGTTGCAAGGTCACTGGGATGAACTCTCTGGGAGCTTGCTGGATGCACGGAGGTTTTTGTCCATTCTTCCCCTCCTGGCCCAGCTTTTTGTTTCTTTTTTCCAAAAGCTGCTCTGACAAGCACAAAGTGGCTTTGCTCAGCAATTGGTGCGAGGTGCTGAGTGTGCATGGGTGAGCTTAGGAGGACACGGGCAAACGGGTCTGGTTTTGCATCACTTGGATGCTAAATGGTGCCAGAATTAGATGAAGGACTTGTAGATTTTTCATCCTGACACGTTATGGCTAAACACGCTGCCAGGCAGCTTTGGGTTCCAAGAGACAGTTTTAGGGGTGTGAAGAAAGGGTCAAACAGCTCATCACTTGTCAATGCCAAGTGTCCCCAAACCGTCCTTTATTCACAATTCCACCTGGCATTCCAGGAGCCACCTAGAACTGGAGCTAAGGCGGGAAAGAGACAGATGGTCTCACACTCACCAGCGCAGCCAAGAAAGCAAAAAAGGCCCCAAGAATTGGCTCAGACAGGTAATGTGACCTGGGTTTTGGCTCGGGTGTGAGGTACAGTTTCCCTTGGCTTGTTTGCTTTTACTGAGCTTTCTCGGGCAGTAAGTGGTTGTTGTTCATGTGCCACAACCAGAGGAGCTTTGGGAAGATTTTTAGGCACTCTGAACAGGCAGTTTGAATTGCAGTGAGAACTGTGCAGTAACAGAGATGGCTTCTGCAGTTCTTGTTTCTCTCTGGTCTGCTTGAACAGTGCCAGCCATTTTGTCTTTTTTGACCAATATTACACAATTTCATTGATGTGCTTTAGGCCTCATGGCTCAGCTGTGACCCACATCTCAGTTGGGGAGAAGAGGAGGATTCTTTTCTTTGCTGGATGGGAAAGTTTGTGTCTGGTCAGCTTTTACAAAACCTCTTCAGCCCATCCTTGTTCTCAGCCTCTGCTCTGTAAATCAGAACTGGCTGTGGCTCCGGGCAACAAAGTCATGGGATCCCTGCCCACCTCTGAGAGGCACAGTCCCCTCTGCTCACAGCAGAGAGAAAGCTCTGAGAGCTGCTCCCAGGGGAAACTGGGACCCAGATACCCCTCTGTGCCAAGTGGGGGCAGAGCAGTATCCCAGAATAGCAGTGCCAGTTTTGCCCTTGCAGTGTGGCAAGAATGAAACTGGAGTTCTCCTTCAGTGCAGCTGATGGGTGAGTGTTTCCTTTTGGCAGGATGGGAAGCTCAAAGTCCAGGAAGAAAATGCTAAACTGAAGCAGCCGCTGAGAGAGAACAGTGTCCTGCCACACAGGTAAGGAAGGAAACAAATCTCATCTCTGCCTCTCCTTTCCCAAGTCCTGCTTTCCCTTCTCCAATTTATGTGCCAACAGGGAGTTTGGAATAGTCCAACTGCCATTTTTAAGAAGGATTTCCAACCTCATGCCCCCGGTTGAGTTCTCTGCTGCTTCTCTATAGCTGTCACAGGGAAGGAGGATGTTCTGTTGTTTGACATCAGTGCTTTCAGATGGGAAAAGCTCTGTGTCTCTCCCATTTACCTTTGATTTTTTTTTTCCATCTAAATCTGCTGTTTACTCATTTTTCTGACTCAAGAATCCTTGGTAAGCCAGATGCAAGACCTTTGGAACTCATGTCCAAAGTATGTTTGGTGAGGGAAAGGAGAAGGGTGTTTGGACCTCCTAAAGAGAAGCTGTTGGGGAAAGAAGACTTCAAGTGTGATTGTAAGAAGATGGCTGTGTAAAATTGTGGTTCAGGTCACTTGTTTCCAAGCTGAATGATTACAGAGGAGGATTTTTGCTGCAGGATTTGAGTATTTAGGAGTTAAAAGGTGTTTTCAAAGCCCCTGGGCACAACTCAGTGCTGAGGCTTTGGCTTCAGGATGGAACAGCCCATTGAAAGTGCTCTGACTGTCAGGGCTCTGCTGTGCCCTCGAGGCACTCTCCCTTGAGTTAATCAGTGAGTTAATCAATGAGCTAATCAGGAAAATATCCTCTTAAAATAGCATAAAGCAGTTCACATCTGCTTTGCCAGATACTAAAAACCTTCCAGGCCTGAGATGCTTTTTACCCCTGTTTCACCTGGAGTGTTTAAGCAAGTGAGGGTCAGGTTGATGGTTTACAGGCCTTGTGGTGCTTTATGGCTGTGTTTCACAGCAGGGGTAGGGATCAAACATGCAGGCCTGCTGTGAAAGCCAAACTGTTTTGCTCTAGCACTTCAACAGTCTTTTCTGTGCTCATGATCCCTCTTTTCTGCTCTCCTGAAGGCATTTTGCAATTTTTTCTTCTGCTCTTCCCACTGAACCAGGAGTGCTACTCAAAAATCTGGGGAGGATTTTAAAAACAGGATGAGGGAATTCCCTGATAGCACAGATGTTGTATTTAAAGGCTCTGGTGAGGGAAGGCCTGCTCCAAGTGACATTGTTGTTCCCTTGTAGGTCCCCCAGTGGCATGCAGGAAGAGCAGGTGGGTGATTCTCCTTCTTGGTTGTTTTTGCTCTTTTCCTGTAAATCATCTGGACCAAAATCTGCTCCTTCTCCTCCGTCCTCTTGGCAAAAACACAGCCAGACCCCCAGAGAGCTACTGGGATGCCTTGTGCTGTCTTGCCCACTGGGAATTTCTTCTGCTGCCAGCTTGTTCCCAGTGAAAACCATGTTTAGTTCCCCCCTTGTTGCTGCTGAGCTCTGCCACAGGAGCTGAGTAAAGCAGAATGTCTTGGTTTCGGCTTGGGCTTTAGGAGCAGCTGTCGGGGCCTGGGCATGCCGAGATCTGCCAGCTCTGCCAGGAGGAGGAGAGCCGGGGCCAAAGAAAGGCAAGTCCTGGGCTTGAACTGCCATCTCCCACACCTGCTGACTGTGAGTTCCCTCTGCTTTTTGTTGTGGAATCACAGATTCCTGCTGGTGACCTGTTCCAAGAAATGAGCCCTTTGCAGGCCCCTCTGCCCTTAACAGAACTTTGTTAAATGCTGATGGTTCCCTGCTCCGCCCTGTTCAGTGGTTGGGTTTTCTTCCCCCTTAGCAGCTTCTTCCCTTCTTTAGCTCAGTGTATGTTTTTTCCCTGAGTTGATCTGCCAAGACCTGGACGTCTCCTTGACTGCTCTGTCCTTTTCCTGCATTCCAGAACGTGTGCAAGAACTGTGGGGGCACCTTCTGTGAAGCCTGCTCGGTGCACGAGCTGCCCCTCCCGTCCAGCATCAACCCCGAGCGCGTCTGCAACCCCTGCCACCAGCGGCTCATCCAGCAGTATTCCAGCAGCCCCTTGTAGGGAACGGGTGGCACAGAGGTGACAATCAACGGCTGTAGCTGACGGTGTTTCTGCAGTTGCTCAGGGGGAATGTGAAGACACTTGCCCGTGTGCTTTGGAGGTCGGATGGGAAGCAGCTTCTTGGTGTTTAGACTCTCCTGTTACTAAAACAGTCTGAGCCCTTAAATCAGCCTGTGCTGTGGAGAATTCCATTGGGAATGTCACGTGGGGCAGCCCCAAGGTGTGCCTGAGCAGTCTCAGGACTCTGGGAGCCCCTGCCCAAACCAGAGCTGTTGTCTGCACATGGAAGTCGGGAGTGTTCTCACCCTCATGTGTGTGGCATGGATGTGTGCTGCTGCTGCTGCTGCTGCTGCTGCTGAGCAAAGGCTCCCCAAAACCCAACAGAAGTGTTGGTATTCCTCACATCTGGCTGCACTTGAAATCCCATTTCCCCTCTTCCGTTTGTCCTGGACAGGCTGGCTCATCCTGGGAACCCCGGCGATGGTGTGAGCAGGGCAGGTGGGCCACCAGTGAACTCATCCTCCCTGCATTTCCTTGGCTCAGGGCTCTGACCAGGGGCTTAGTCTGCACAGGGACACCCCAAACCAAGCTGTGAATGTTCTGTTCCCCCTCTGTGCTTCAGGGGCTGGGCCCAATCCCCATCAGACAGAGGTTTAGGGCCACTTGGATCCACCTCTCCACCTTGCGCACATGGAAACGTTGTTACAATAAACCTGGCATTTCACTTTTTGTGGGATCAAAGCTAAGTGGGAACACTTCTCACCTGTTAGAAATTTTAATTGCACGTACAGTTCAGAGAGGTTTCATCATACTTCATTACTCATTCTTTGTTCCCTCAAGGAATTTTGCTAGTCCAAAAAGCAGTGGTGGCTTTCTCCTGTCACAGGGTGTTTACTCCTTTTCCCTACTACTGGCACCTCCTGTAATCTCTGAGACCAGAGAATGTCCTGTGGTTCATAGAAGAGGAATGCATTGGTGTGACAAATGCACTGGGCTTTGGACAGATGTTGTTAGGGGGTAGTGGTTAACTCCTTGGAGGGGATTTTCTAGTCATTAGACTGGCTGGAACCACATGAAAAAGCCTCATGGAGCTAAGGTACTGACATGGTTGGTACTGCTTTGTACCAGGAATCATCTCTCCTAGATCCTTTTAGGACTTGGTGTGTTCAGCCACCCAACTTCCACTCTTCTCTGCTC
>VZRH01007006.1:187006-199629 GCA_013397555.1 Urocynchramus pylzowi | reverse complement strand
TGTAAACAGTGTTGAAATACCAAAAGGCTGGAATTCAGGTGAATTCCTGAGTTCTCTGAAGGGGTGAGACACTGGAGGTGGATGGAGAAAACACTGAATTTAGTGTCAATAGTTCTGAGTACTTACTGTACACATCCAACAGTGTGAACTCCTGCATCCAACCCCAGCGTGACTCATCCCCAGAGGAGAAAAGGTGACCCAGGCAATGCAGAGGGAGCATTAAACTGGAAATGGAGGATTAAACTCCATGGGGCAGGGAGGTGGCTGAGCCCCTCCAGAGCGCAGCACTGGTGGCTGCCATGGGCCTGGCCTTTTGGAAGGTGGGAGCAGGACCGTGCTGGCTGCCAGCTCTCTCTGTGCTCAGGTACTCTGTGTGATGCCAGGGTGGGCTCACACCTGGACCTTGGGAATGGGGGGACAGGTTATCTGATGTTAATTTTGTTCCACACAATAAAAAAATCTTGATCATTCATATCCTGCCGCTCCCGAGTGGTCTTTCCATCCCATTCCTCTAGGGCTGGAGGTATGAAAGGATTCAGAGCAACAGCGTGCACCTGTGTGAGGTCTTAGATCACTCAGCTGTTAACTGGCAATCCTGGTGGTTTATTAATGCAGCCTGATGCACCTGGAGCCCTGGACTGCTCCAGCCTGGAGCCTTGGCCATTCCCACTGCAGCTGCTGCTGGTGCAACTCCCCCCAGCCCATCACATTTATTACAAGCTCTTACACAAGGCTGAACTAATCTTAGCTTGGCCTCCTCGCTGAGCGGTGACACTTGGACCTGATCTTCCCGCTCATATCTGCGGAATGTGTTTGCTTGGCCTAAAAACAAGGAAGAGGAAAGATAACAATCATTCACTTCCCCAGTGTGGCTGTTTTCTTCACTTTTTTTCTCCACTTTTTTTCTCCAATGCCCACTGTATTTTATTCCCAGTTAATCCTCTATTAGAATGAAATAGTGCAGTTTGGCAATAGTGAAATACCCCGGACTCCAGGTGGGACATGCTCAGGTGGGGCTGCAGCACAGGCCCACGGGCTGGGGCTGTTTAATTCACCCAGCACAAGCACCAACAGGAGCCAGCTGCCAAGGAAGTGTGGGATGCAGGAAAGAGGTTGGACTGCACATCCTCATCCTGGCCCAAGGGCTTCTCCCTGGCCTGGATTACAAACCCAGGATGGGTGGGCTACCCTCCCTGCTGCAGGGACCAGGCCTCAGGGAGCAGTGACCACCACCCCCCACTTTCTGAGGAGAATTTGTGGAACAAGCTGTCCACTATCTTTCATGGTCACATCAAACCCCACCCCATCCAAAAGACCAATTACTATGAGGCCACATCTCTGGGAAATGTTTAGCCATGTTTCCTCTCCTTGCCAGGGAATCCAACCCCATCAGAGCTTTTCATGCTGTGGTACTGGCACCCGTGGGAGGTGCAGGCTGTGGGATCCAGACTGGACACCTGCTGTCAGGATGGGGGTGGTTCCCTTCAGCCCCTCCATGTTTTACCCTTTGGGCTGGCTGGTTGTGAGCCTGAGGCACACGTTGCTACAAAGAGAGCAGGAAGGATAGAGAGGGATGCACTCACCAAACCTGTGCCTGTGCCGCTGTCACTAGCAGTTCTCCTGTCCCTTGGGATGTTCCTTCAGGAACAATTCAATGGTGCTGCACTCTGGGGAAAGGAAGAGAGTTGGGCTGTCGTCAGACACTTCCAGGTGTTATACTGTATTTTTTTTTCTCCGTGAAGCCCATGGCACATCACAACTTGGAAAGCTACACTCAAGTGATCCCTCTGCCCAGTGTGCAACAGCAGCTGGATGAGCTGTGCCAAACCCGCCGAGGTCTCGGTCCCAGGGTGGTAGGATCCCCCTCTTCTTCTGACTTACCCATGTGTGACCCCTCCTTGGCCATCGCTGCGACTGCATCCTCGTGGCTCTCGAAATGCACATCTGCCTCTCCTGTGGCATCTCCATGGGAGTTGTATTCCACCAAGATCCTTGTGGGCCTCAGCGGAGCAAAAAACTGAAAAGCAGGAAAAAGATTTTGGTGAGAAAGAAACAACAGTAATGTACCCTATTGCTCAGAAGCTCAATGCTTTTGCTCCCAAAACCCACCAACCCATGGGGGGGCTCTGAGCTCCTGAGCAGCAAAAGGCTCCCTGATCCATCTGGGTGAAGCTGAGGCACTCCCCAGCTGCCTGTCCCACCCCCTGTGAACTCCTGGCATAGGAACTCCTGCCAGGAACAAAAATCTTCACATGGCACCCATGTTCTGTACACATCAGTGCAGCTCCATGCATACTGTTAACACTTCTGTTTAGTCAGCTACTCTGAAATTTGTTTTGGATTCTCAAGGGCTCCTCAAGCCTAGTGATGGATATTAAGACATCCCAGCAAGCCTTAATTCTTTCTTTTTCATGGAGAGGAGCAGATCCCTGAGGCCACAGCTGTCCAAAGCCACACGGCACTGAGGACTAACAGACACCAATTAATTACGAGCCTGCAATTCCTGAGGGTTTGCACAGGTAATGACAGAACCACACTCCATCCGTAGCCTGTCACTCACATTTATTATGTCCTGGGCACTAGCTTGGGAAGGAAAACCCCTCATGTGGACAAAGTGCTGGGGTGGTGATGAGGTGTTCTCAGACTCTACAACGTTCCTGGAGCTTTCTGTTCCTTGCCTGCTCAATTCTGTGGAATGGAGGGAAAAACCATCATTAGTGCTTGCAGTGCCCCCCTCCCTCATGTGAAAGCTGTGGGCACGTGGGGTGACAGGAAGGGGCCTTGAGAAACACTCATGACAGGGAAGGACTCACTGATTTCTCCTTCGGCATGGGAGCCTCCAGTGCCTCTCCAGCCCCTGTCTTCAGAGATGGATTCATACTCTCTTCTCACCCTGGAATAAGCCGTCAGCTGCTTGCTGTAGGGCATGTGCCTTTGCATCTGGTGCTTTCTGCTCACGTACACTTCTATGTACCTGGAGCCCAAAGGGAGAGAGCACGTGGCACACCTGGAACTCAGGGCTTGGAGAAAGCACCTTCCAGCTATGTCCTCCCTCTGCTCAGGTACTGGGGGTGAGAGCCCTGCCGAGGCGCTGAAGAATTAATTCATTCCACTGGCACACTTCTCTTTGAGGCTGCTTTCCCCTCGCTGCACTTCTGCAAACTGCACTGACTTCTACAAACCTCAAATCTTACACCCCACCCAGCCCCAAAACAGGTCCCAGAACAGGCAGACCCACAGGATGCACACAGTTACAGGAAACACTTCAGCAGGGCCCAAAGATTCTCTGTATGCCCATGAAATTGCTGGGATTTCACTGGCAGTGTTAAATCAGGCACTTTCCAGAGCGCTGAAGGAACAGTGTGATGAAAAGGAAATATGGACACCCAAGGGAAGGAGCCTTCCACCCTTCTGAAGGGAGCAGCCAGAGTAAGGGAAGTAACCCTGTGTACAGGCTGACAGCTCAGCACCCCCCCCCCACCGAGTTCCCACTCAGCACTGGGTGCTGCTGGAGGCCAGTTCTGGATAAAACCAGGAAAAATTAAAGGGAGCCAACTGCCAGCAATTTTGAAAACCCCTCCATTTCTCTGCTAATCACATGGAAATGGAGGTGTGTGAACCAGATGGATGAGTCAGGTCAGCTCTTGTTCTGACAGAAAAAAATTAACAGTAGATTTGGAATTAAGCTCTACTCAAGAGGAGGCAAGTCCTATTAATTCAATTAATTAATTAATCGATCAAATTCTGCCTGTGGAGCAGCTGTTTGCTTTTAGTATGAGCAGGGAGGTTGACAAACACAAGGAAATGCAGTCTGGAAACAGGAAGTAAGGAAATAAAAGGAAGGAAGTTGATGTGCAGGAGGAGAGGTAAGGTTTGGAAAACTCTTTTTATTATGTGGGGTGCAGATAAAGCTTTATAGATTACTGAAGTCAGAAAACTCAGCAGGGAAAAGCAGCCTTGTTTGTTTGGGTTTTCTCTTCTGAGCACAGCTCATTTAAAAGCTGTGTAGATGTGGTGCTTACAGACAGGGTTTGGGGCTGGACTGGGCAGTGTTTAGTTTAATAGTTGGACACAATGATCTTAAAGGCCTTTTCTAACCTAAATGATACTGTGACTGGGGGCCTCGTGCTTCTGTTTGAGAGGAAAGAGGCTCTTGTGAGGCAAGCGTGTGGCACAGGCCTCAGTGCTCTGCAATAAGATGGTGTAAATCCCCAAGGGGATGTGCTCCCAAAGAGGTGGGAGAGCTGTTTCAGCCAGCAGCAAGCTCCAAGTCCCACAGGTGCTTCACACCACGCTCTCCTGCCCCCTGAACTCCAGGGAAGTACCTACCTGCTTCCCATATATTCCCTGTGCCGTAGCAGGGCCTTAGCCGCCATTTCCTGAGTGGCAAACTGCACGAAAGCTTCTCCTGTTCTTCTGTCTCCCCGGTAAATGAAAGCTATGTCTGTGATTTTCAAACCTGGAGATGGCAGGGGAGAAAAAGGCATTGACTGTGGCAGAAACCAGTAGTATAGCTCAGAAAGCCTTTTTTTTTTTTCCTCCTTCTTTTTCTGTTTTTGACCAGCTAATTGGGCAGCTAAATAGTTCTGAAACAACTGCTCATGCTGGCCTAAGTAGCTTTTTTAAACTCCAATTTTTTTGTTTTAAGGCAGATTTAATAGAAGACTTAATTAAAAAAGAAATCAATTTGAGGCTTCAGGTAAGTGAATCCAGCTTCTGGACAACAAGTAGATCCACAGCACAAATGTTCTTGAAATTTTCTCTTATTGTGATATTTTTTTTCCTGTATGTTTTAAAACTCAAGTCAGATTCAAGGAATTTCACTTTTTGTACTGCAGAATGTCATCTTGGGGAGCCAGGACCCGGACTGCTCCAGCACTGAGCATGGGACAAGGATTCAAGTGGCATATGTGACCTCTCCATCCTCATGTCACAGCTGGGAACACCCCCATTGCATTCACCTGGGCTGTAACAATCACTTAAACCCTTTTTCCTTCTTAAGTTTGCCAAATTATACACTGGTAGCAATCCAACTGCAGATCACAACATCTGGACCCCTTCATTTGCTTCCCCTGGCCTCAAAATCGGAGTGCTGAAAGTATTCATCCTGGGTTAGACCTGCACAAGGTCAGAGGGGCAGGGAAACTCTGCAGGGTGCTCAGAAAGCCTGTGTGACTTCTGGGGAACAGCAACTCCCTGTGGTGTTCAAGGTGTTTGAGGCTGCACGTGCTTTGCTTTGTCCCTTGAGGAAGAACAGCATCCACTTAAGGAAGTGAACGCCTGGTAAAGGAAGGGCACGGCCCGGGCTGAGTTACCTGAGAAGAAATCTGCAATGTCCTCCTCGGTGGAGGTGAAGGGGAGGCCTCGGAGCAGCACAACTCCGTCGCTCATGGCCTGCGACTCGTCCCGCAGGCTCCGCAGCAAGCCCTCCACGTCGCTGTCGTGGACCTCAAAAACTGCAAGGAACGCGGCCACGGAGCGTTTCCCACATGGCACTGCAAGGCAGCACTCTGCAGGCACTCACTCTCCTGAGGCAGCTTTCACCCCCTGCAAAGCTCCATCTCATTTCCTCCCCCAGCCCTCCGTGCTCCTGCCCCTCTGCTTTCCCTGGCCAGACTTTTTGGCCCGGTGGTGGCCCATCCGCTACCCAAGGAGCTCTCATTCCCTGGGGAGTTTCACGGCACTGTTAACTCCTGCTGCTCCAAACCCACCTTTCACGTAGCGTGGGCCCATGTACCTCAGGTGCTTTTCCAGGGCTCTCTGCACGTCTGCTTTGGACTCCAGCTCGATCAAGGCATCCCCCCTGCGCCTCCCATCCCTGTTTAAGAGGAAGTGTATCCCGTTCTCACCGTTTCGAATTCTACAGCCTGGAAACCAAGGGACACACAACACAGGGACATACAGGGCTGCATCAGACACGGGGATCTCTGTGATCTGGCTGCAGGGCTCGGGGCTCATCCCCTCAGCACTGCAGAACAAAGGGTAGAACACTTGCATTTCTAACATGAAGTCTAATGCCACGCTGACTTGCTTTAGTTTGGCAGGCTAGCAAGTCATTTAAAATCTTGCATCTGGGAGGATCAGCCCCACAAAAGTACGTAAAAGCTATGAACTAGGATCAGAAAACAACACTGCAGTTAGAACTGATTAGTAAAAACCTCTGGTTTCTTAAAAAGAGAGGAGTTTGGGCCAGCCATAATGGCCTGTAAGAGCATCGCTTTGAATTGGAGTGCCTTTGCTCTGGAGACACTGATTAAGAAGGGAAAGACTTGCCCCAAAAAATTTAAGAAACCATAAGGATGAGCTTCCAGTCAGTGTCCAGCAGTCTGGATGCTGGTTATTCCCTTTATATGTGTCAGTTGTGAATAATTTTGCAGCAATAATAAGACTTCATCTTTCTCTGGCTAACGATCTGTCAATTTTCCTTCTGTTAAGTAGTCATGAACTAACGGGCTAATACCAGCATGCAGAACAGCTAGCCAGCAAAATGAACACCCATACTATCAAAGAAGGTAAGGACATCCTCCTCGGTGCACGAGAACGGGAATCCTTCTGCCCTGATGAGGTAGACAGAGTCGCTCTCCGCCTTGGGTGAGGCGGGCTTCTGCTCCGACAGGCGACCTTCGTGGGACGGAGCATCCGTGACCTGGCGCGGACACACGAGAAAAGCCCCGGGTGAGAAGCGGGAGGCCGCGGTTTCCCGCAGGGGTCGGTGCCCGCCATTTTCGCGCGGCCGTACCTGGCTGTATGCGCGGAGGGCGGCGCGGAGCGGGGCCGGAACCGGGAGCGGGGCGGGCCGGGGCCGGGGCAGGCGCAGCGCGGGCGGCAGNCCGGGCTCGGGGCTGCCCTCCCCGGGACGGGGCGGGCGTTCGCGGCTGTCACCGCGGGGTTTGCCTGGCACAGAGCTTGGCTTAGAACGGCCTGGCTTGGAACGGAACTTAAAGATCATCCCGTTCCTCCCTCTGCCTTGGGCAGGGATACGTACCACTAGACCAAGTTCCTTCCATCCTGGACGCGAACACTTCCAGGGATCGGGCAGCCACAGTTTTTCTGGGCAACCTGTGCCAGGGCCTCACAGGGAAGAATTTCTTCCCAATATCCCATCTGACTCTGCCTTCTGTCAGTGGGAAGCCATTCCCCCTGTCCTGTCACTCCAGCCTCCTGTCAGTAGTCTCCATCTTTCTTGCAGGCTCCCTTAAGGCACTGGAAGGCCACAATTGGATCACCCTGAAGCTTTTCTTTTCCAGGCTGAAAACATCCTAATTCTCCTGGCTTTTCCTCACAGCAGAGCTGCTCCCTCCCTCTGCTAACCTTGGTGGCCTCCTCTGGATTTGCCAACAGGCCCACGGTCCTTTCAGTGCTGAGGAGCCCGGGGCTGGATGCAGCATTCCAGGTGGGATCTCACCTGAGCAGGGCAGAGGGGAGGAATCCCCACCTCTGCTGCTGACGCTGTGGGGATGAGCCCAAGGCACAGATGGATTCTTGCAATACAAGGTTTTAGGTCAGGCCTCATCACTGACAAGCCTTTTGCAACCCTTCCCTGGAGACCGATTTTCCAGGAGAGATGATTTTCTGCCCCTCACTCCCATGCCTGCTTGAAGGTCTCAACAGGCAGAACCTGTGAAGGTGAAGAATATTCCCCTTCCAGGTGGTCTGAGAAGACAGTCCTGCTGTCATTGCTGCATCCAGGAGGGATAAGGGGGAAAGCCCTGGCACCGGCTTCTCCTAAGTGCATGTGTGGGGAAGGAAAGTCCTGCTGAACCCAGAAAAACATTTTTTAGGATGAAACAAAATGAGTAGGAAAAGGCAAGCTGGAATTCCAAATCTCAACAGTGGAGGAACCCAGGGAGGGAATGTGGAGGCTCAGATCCAGGATACTCAGGCAGGTATCCAGGAGGAGGATGGGGCGGGCCCAGCAGGACCCCAGCTTGATCAGGAAGACCATGAGAGCCACGACAGCCAGGATACTCCTCCCTTTTCCAGCACCCTGTAGCTGTAGCCTGGGGGTTGCCAAGTAAGAGTTGCAATTTCAACTGCAGACTATCAAACCCAAAATACTATCTTGGGTTTTCCAGCACAAGTCTTTCATCTTGCTGTGCTGCCAACACACTCATTTATCAGAAGCCTTGAACGTTTCTTATCGCCATTTTGAAAATGTGAACAAGCTGCTTTATGTCACCCTCTTGTTGCTGGCTGATGCTTTTGTAAACTATTCCTTGTAACAGCTTTTGACATGACAGACTGTAACCCTGAGAACAGCACAGCCTCTTGACAGCAGCGCTCTCCACCCTCCTGGGTTTTCAAGGTAAATCACGTATTATGCACATTTTCAAAGGAATGTTGACCTCGGTGCCCGAGTGGTTCACATTCCAGTCTTTCATGGCCTACTTGCCAGGTTTCTCTTCAAAACATTCTTTAAATAAGCAGGCAAATGTTATAGAAGGAAAAAAAAAAGATAACCATAGGAATTCATCTTGAGCACTTATCTATATCTAGATTGGCTTTTGTGCTTTCAGTTTAACTGAATAAGCAGATCCCTAAGTCTTAGGGACCGAGGGAATGTTAGGGGCATTCTTCTCTTGTGACCCAAGCAGGGTGCAAGGAAAGTCTCTGGAAGGGATGCAAATCTTCCACCCATTTTTCCTTTGATTTGCTTGCTTCCCAAGTACAGGAAAAAACACCCACTGCTGCTTGTCTGGCAGCTTGTCAGGTTTGTGAGTGTTACCTTTAGAGGGCACCGTGTTGTTGGGCAACTGCTGGCACTGAAGTTTCCATGGATTCTCAGAGCTTCCTTAGTTACATGTCGGAACAGAGCCTCTGCACCTATGGGAGAATATAAAGGTCATCCTAGGACAAGAGAATTTGCATTTATTCACTCGGCAGAACTGCTGCGGAATGAAGTTGCCTTAGGAGAGGGAATCTGCCTCTGTAAAAACAGCACATCTCAGGAGATGCCTCCATACTGCTGTGGACCAAGAATTTATCTGCCTTGGAGAATCTATCTACCCGGCAGGATGCCTTTTTCTTAAATAATGTTAAACAGGCTGTTGTTAAGAACAATCGATACCAGCTATTCCTGAGTCTGATCAGGCTGAAAGTGATGATCAGAAAATCATCGGACGTGATGCTAAGACAAATGCTTATACTGAGAAACATTCCTTACCCCTCTGTGTAATCTGCTCTCAAGAAAAATTGACCTTCTGTTCTCTTGTTGTGTTTTCCAACATTATTTATAAGCTGTGTTATTTTTCAAAGTGAAACGTTGTTTCCCTTTCTTTGTGTTCCCGATCCTACATACATGCTCAGTTTTGCGATCTCATTTTTTTATGCCGCTTTCAGCTGGAACACAGCTCTGTGTTTACCGAGCTGTGCTGAAACGCTGAGAACTTCAGCCCAGGACCGAAGCGCTTTGCCAGCCCGGAGGGCCCTTCCGGAGGAATTCTTGAGCCTCTGCAGCTCTCTGGATAAACGGAGATGACAGAGGCGAGGCTGTGCCTCCCCCTTACGTAAGGCTGCAGCTCCCTGCCAGCCCCTCGGGCCGGCGGCGGCGGCGGCCGAGGAGAGCCCTTCGTGTGACCCTCAGCCATTGCCACCAGCCCAGTTTTAATGTCAGACACAAAGCCTGCACGTTACATAAGCGTCTCTCCTGGCCAAGCGCTTCCCACTGCAGCAACCGATGTTTAATTTTAACTTGCCGCTAAAAAGTGAAACTTTCTGTGGGTAGGAGGAAGTGTATGGGTGGGAACGGGAACGGAGGTTATTCGCATCCCAACAGGAATGTGCCAGAAAGATCAGTGAGCATTTCTGTTTGATTTACGTGGCCAGCTTAGTCTGACAGCGTCTGTGACAAAGTGCTCCAAGACCCATTCAACGCTTTGGCTAATCCAGCCAAAAGGAGAATTGCAAACGTCGTGAAATGCTTTTTAATTACACCATTGCTGCCCAGTAACACATTGGGTTTGAAAGGTGTCCCAAAAACAACAGTGTAATTTTAATTTACTTAGAAATGCACTGACCTAGCATTTTGACTTAGTCTGAAGGACAGAGGGTGGAAAATGCAGTTTCAGCATTTAAAAACGTGAGGGAAGCAGATGAGTGTCAGTGTGGCCACCTAAGGCGTTGGAGCTGAAACCCCTGACATGCCAGATGGAAAGTCAGTGTTGGGTGGGACTGTAGCCTGTTTTGATGTGCTGAATTTTCCTGGTAAATCTGAAAGTCATCAGGTTTTCCTCTGGCCTACCTGCAGCAGTGTGGGGTTTTTGGGATGGCCAAATCCCCTTGCAGCAGGAGGGAATCCCTGGAGGTCATGCTGCCTGTCCTACACCCCCTCCAAAATCTGGTTCCTTACTGACCTAAACAGAGCCAGATTTTTGTGAAAATGATACCCTGGGATTGCAATTTCTGCCATAAAGAGCACTGGGATGTGACTATATTTGCCTGGCAAGAGTTTCTTTAAAAAACTGCAGGTTTTTTACCTCAGAAGTTCAGTTTATTTTTACCTCAGCCGCCCATAGTGTCACCTGAGGGGTGCCCCTCCTTTGCTCACCGCTTGCCCTCACCAGCCCAGTTAGAAATTGCTAACANGGGCAGAGAACCGGCAGAATAGCCACCCACACGGGCATCTCTGAGGGGCCGGCGCGGCGCGATGGCTGTGAGGGGACGCCCGAGTGGGACGCCCGTGCCCAGGGCCACGAAGGGACTCCTGAGGGGGAGCCCCGCGGCCGAGAGAGGAGCCCGGCCATGCCGAGCCCCGCAGCTGTGAGGGAAGAGGCGGTGGCGGCGCGGGGGCCGCTGGGCGCGATGGCGGCCGGGCGGGCCGTCAAAGTGATTTATACTTAAAAGAAAAGGGGATGAATAGATATTGGAATGTGTCTCACTCTTCAGGGAAACGTCATAAATGACTGATGTCCATGGAATATATACTTCTGCAAAAGTTGGGTTTGTTGAAAAGTATTTCCCCTTAAAACTTTTGGAAAAAACAAAAGTCTTTATAAGTGAATATTTTTGTAAAATGACTAGAATATGTTGTAATGCCATGTTTACTATTTAAAGAATGACTTATTCAAAATATATTTTGCTTGCTTTTTGCCTGGACACAGAAGCACAGAAGTGAGCTATTCAGCCTCCAAAAAATAACAATATATATTTGAAACATCATCACAGTCTTTTCAGAACTGATGGGAAATGGTGTCACATCTAATACATTATTTATCNGCTTTGCCAGCCCGGAGGGCCCTTCCGGAGGAATTCTTGAGCCTCTGCAGCTCTCTGGATAAACGGAGATGACAGAGGCGAGGCTGTGCCTCCCCCTTACGTAAGGCTGCAGCTCCCTGCCAGCCCCTCGGGCCGGCGGCGGCGGCGGCCGAGGAGAGCCCTTCGTGTGACCCTCAGCCATTGCCACCAGCCCAGTTTTAATGTCAGACACAAAGCCTGCACGTTACATAAGCGTCTCTCCTGGCCAAGCGCTTCCCACTGCAGCAACCGATGTTTAATTTTAACTTGCCGCTAAAAAGTGAAACTTTCTGTGGGTAGGAGGAAGTGTATGGGTGGGAACGGGAACGGAGGTTATTCGCATCCCAACAGGAATGTGCCAGAAAGATCAGTGAGCATTTCTGTTTGATTTACGTGGCCAGCTTAGTCTGACAGCGTCTGTGACAAAGTGCTCCAAGACCCATTCAACGCTTTGGCTAATCCAGCCAAAAGGAGAATTGCAAACGTCGTGAAATGCTTTTTAATTACACCATTGCTGCCCAGTAACACATTGGGTTTGAAAGGTGTCCCAAAAACAACAGTGTAATTTTAATTTACTTAGAAATGCACTGACCTAGCATTTTGACTTAGTCTGAAGGACAGAGGGTGGAAAATGCAGTTTCAGCATTTAAAAACGTGAGGGAAGCAGATGAGTGTCAGTGTGGCCACCTAAGGCGTTGGAGCTGAAACCCCTGACATGCCAGATGGAAAGTCAGTGTTGGGTGGGACTGTAGCCTGTTTTGATGTGCTGAATTTTCCTGGTAAATCTGAAAGTCATCAGGTTTTCCTCTGGCCTACCTGCAGCAGTGTGGGGTTTTTGGGATGGCCAAATCCCCTTGCAGCAGGAGGGAATCCCTGGAGGTCATGCTGCCTGTCCTACACCCCCTCCAAAATCTGGTTCCTTACTGACCTAAACAGAGCCAGATTTTTGTGAAAATGATACCCTGGGATTGCAATTTCTGCCATAAAGAGCACTGGGATGTGACTATATTTGCCTGGCAAGAGTTTCTTTAAAAAACTGCAGGTTTTTTACCTCAGAAGTTCAGTTTATTTTTACCTCAGCCGCCCATAGTGTCACCTGAGGGGTGCCCCTCCTTTGCTCACCGCTTGCCCTCACCAGCCCAGTTAGAAATTGCTAACAAATATTAAGAAAGATTAGAATCCCTTTTGTCACGCTTTGCTAAAAAACGGTTCAATGAGGAGGGCAGCAACGCCGTCAATACCTTTTTGTTATTTTTCTGGTGGTGGTGGTGACCTGTGGGCCGGTACCTGGCCCCCTTTGTCCTGAGGGGAGAAGGGGGGCTCGGGAGGGGCAGGGGGTGCCCGTTCCTATGGAGGTGTCTGGGCCACTCACACGGGCATCTCTGAGGGGC
>VZRH01007006.1:166427-179574 GCA_013397555.1 Urocynchramus pylzowi | reverse complement strand
CTTTAGGTTAGTTTTTTTTTTTTTTTTTTTTTTTGTTCCTTTAGAAATGCCCTGATGCGATTTCTTAGGTTGTATGACTAGATTTGCTTTAGTCATTCATTAAGCATCGGTTTCCAAAAGCACTGATCAGCATTTTGGGAAGCCATCCATGTTCTGAGGCATGTTCTCCAAACACTATATTTGGTGTACAAGTAAGGATCTACATCATCTAATTTGATGCCAGAGCCAAGCTTTTATTGCTGCCATTTATCACCCTCAGCGGGTTGTAGATGGCTTTCTGCAAAGCTCTGCTTCCTACTTGTAAATGTATTTACAGGGTGTGACTGTTAGCAGCAGCTTGGGACGCAGAGGGCTTTAGTCATGGACAGACAGATAATTCAGCTGAACCTCAGGGAATCTGCCAGGCAGGAGCAGCAGTTGGCTGTGGGGAGCAGCAGACACCTTTTGTGTGGGATGCTGCTCCCTGGTCATCACATGGAAGAAGTGCTGGATAAAGGAATCACAGGTATCACACGTATTTCCTTATATTTCTTTTATGAGCTGCGCAGTTTTATGTACAGGGAAGGGTAGGTTAAAAAAACAGAAAAAAGTGTGGTTGTGTCCACTGAATGGTTTATTAGGTACAGTCCTGCAGTGAAGAGGTTTGAACCTTTGTGTAAACTGAACTTGGAAACATTACTGGGTGAAGTTCTGACTTGAGTTGGAGTTCATGCTGTGCCCTCCCTTTTGAGTGAGCTGATGCTAATGGACAGAAAGAAGGGATCCCTGAGAAAAGAGGGGAACATCAGTGGGGAAACAGTGCTGTTTAGCTTGCAATAAACAATTAGCTATTAGGGAGCTTAATTAGGAGCTGAAATGTTCAAAATAGTGAACTCCATCTCGCAGGAAAAAACAAAGCAGTTGGAAAAGGAGTACTTCATGTTTACCTTCTTCAAAGCTCCAGCAGCCCGTGCTTTTAAGCAAGTACTACGTGAATATTAGGATATTAGAAGAAATATATCTAGTTTGGAGTATTCCTTGCAGTTCCACTTCCTTCCTGATTGGAAGGACCCAGCAGACCTGCCAAGACTAGTGCTCACATTTCTTAAAAATACTGTTTGTAGTAAGCTTGAGTTTTGTGGGTGAAGACAGCGTTGTGTTTGCCTCAAGGAAGTCGTCAGTGGATGCCTGGGAGCGTGCAACAAAATGTTTGAGATAACATTGATTCCTCTGCTGCCGCTGGGTTTCCAGTGAATGTCAGGAGGAGGAGGAGAACATGCGGAGGCACTGGGGTCTCTGTTGCAAGCTTCTTTGTTGCTAATCGTTGTGGAAATGTGTTTCAAGTTTGGTGGTCTTAAAGTCTGTGGGGGGCTTGGGGGTGGCAGCGCAGTGACATCCGCAGGAGGCACTCCCTGAGCCCTTGGGCGGGCTGCGGGTTTTGTGCCACGGACACGTTCCAGTTCCTGTGCTGTCCCCGCGTCTGCCTGCCTGGCTCTGCAAGTCAGGAGGGCAGGATTGCCTGGAGGAGCTGGATCCGGGCTGTGCTGTGCTGGATACTGCTGTTCGTGGCTCTGGCCTGCCCCTCTCTGTTAGTCCTGCAGGGAACAGGGCAGGAGAGCTTGAGTCACTTCCGCAACCACTGGCTGCCTTGGGAGTAGTTTAATTGTGTTTGGAGCGCACAGTCGAGGCTCTGGTAGTATCCAGCGAGGGCAACTGTGACTTGCTTTGTTTATTTTGAGGATTTTCCAGGAGATGAAAGTGTATGAAATGAATGCGTTGTAAATGAAACAAGGGAATTTATTTTGGTTGTAAGCATAGCAAACCGGTGATGATTTCCCGGTCATGGGATGGGGCTCTGGACGCTTGCTTGTTCCTTGCACTGGGAATTGTGATTGCTTGGGAGGAGGGTTGCATCCGAGTGGGTAAACAGCAGGAACACCATTGGGTGGAGTTGTAGCAGACACGAGTGCTGTAGCACACCACCTCCCTCTTGTTTACAAGCACTTTCTCAGCCTGCAGACGGGAAAACCGAGGCAGAGGGAAGCGTAGGTGCCTGGCTTGGCTGGAACACAGGCTGTGGCCACCTAACATGCTTGTGGCTTTGGCACCGTGTGCCGCCGCAGGGGGAGTGAGGGCGCAGGGCAGAGTAGAGCCACCACCCTCCAAACACCCTGAGCTTGTCCCCTGCTCCGAGCTCAGCCGGCAAAGGTTTCCCTTCAGGTGTGTTCTGGTGCATGTAAAAGTTGTGCTGGGCCAATCCCACGTTGGCTGGAAGTCACTGACTCTGAACTGTGCGCGTAGAGCAGAAAAAAAAGCATTTTAAGAATGTGCACGTGTAAGGGTTATGTCGGCTTTGACGCTGAGGGGTGGTGGCTGAGGCAAGCAAAAGCAAAACTGTTCCTTAAGGCTACCTTAAATAACTTTCTCTTTCCTGCACGTGAATCATCTGATAAACGGCTGCTCTTTTAACGTGTCCAGTCTTGTGCATAATGGGACCTGTGTTTTTTAAGAGCTGCTCGTGAGATTGTGCCTTTTTCACCTGCCATCCTGTAGGGAACTTTAGTCTGTGAAGACAGCTCTTTTTCCTAGAAGGGAAGGCCAGATTTCAGTCCCCACCTTGATGGGTAGAGAATGAAAAATGTCATGGAAACACTGATTTCCCTGTCAGTACTCCTGTGGAATGAGGAAATACCATACCCCTTGAGAAGCCTCTTCAGGTTCAAAAGCCTAGAGAGAGTTAAAGTTACTCTGTGGTGTAGCTAATAAACAATGAGCCCCGTGTATTCTGTTCCTATAGGAGTGACCACGAGTCTGGGGAAGTTTTTCAGTTCAGTGCCACTGATTCCTCCTTAAACCAAAACAAAAGCTCTAGGCCTGGAATTGCTTTCAAACCATTGCCTGACCCTCTGGGAGAGCAACTGTGTTGTGTAAGGAGTTGGCAGCTCCTAGCTGCTTCCCAGAGCTGCTGCATGGAATGCATCCTGAATTCTTGCCTTGCTTTTGTAACCTGCAGATTCAAGTGACTGGACTGAGACAGGCTTCCTGCAATGAATGGGAATTGGATTGGAAAAAGTTGAATTTTTGGTGCTGTAAGAACTGAAGGAAGCAACTGTTTGCCCGCACACTGTCTCTCTTCAGAACAGAAATGTTGTGACTATTCAATTTTATAAATAGAAATGCTCAAGTTCACTCTCATCAGTGCAGATTTTGAACATGTTCAGCTTAGTTTTACCTGCTGTCCTGATGCTGTGGTCCTCACAGGGAAGAGGTGTTAAAAGGCTGCAGCTGTTGATTTCATTGTCAAAAAGTAGCTCGAGCTTTTATTTTAGTTTCTCTGTTGACGTCTTGGCTGGTGGAAACAAACCGCTCTCACTCTGTTTCTATTCTTAGCAGGATGTTATCATTTGAAGTCTGTATTATTGTTTAAAGGCTGGAAATGTTTGCTTTTCTGGAATTTGGGTCTTGTCTTAGAGTGTTTCTGTTTTTAAAAAGAGGCACAGCGGGAGAAGGGAGACAAAGAAGTGCACAGCTCAAATTTGGGGGCTTCTCTGATAAACTCACTCGTGTGCCTGTGGCAGTGAGTTGCTGCCTCAGTTTCCCTGAGATCATTAGTGTCTCATTGTAATGAGACACTAATGATCCCTACTTCAAAGGTACTTTGTGAGGATTGATTGATGCTTCTGAAGGCGCTTGAAGATGAAAAAGCAGGAGTTAAAATAAGCAAAGTTTCCATGCCCTGCCTAAGTGTTCTGTGCACGGTTTTGAGTTCAGCTTTCTGAGAATCTCTTGAGCTTTTCCAAATACTGTGAAGGGCTTATTTCAGCCTGGCCGTGGTGGTGATGGCTTTGGGGAGACACTGAGTGGTACAGCTGTGCTTCCAGGAGTTAGGCACTCACTCCTTACCCCAGGGAAGGGGGCCTCAGCATTAGGGAGCAGATAGAGGGACGTAGGTGGCAGGTGTGTGCTGCAAATGCTGCCACTGCACAGCAGGTGAGGGCCTGAGGTTAGTTCTGTGCTGAGAACAAGCTGTGAAGGGGCAGCTTGTATGGATAAAGAGCCTAAACTTACCTGGTTTAATTCAGGTTTCCCCAAATGTGCGGCAGTCTTGGTGGAAATGGGTAAAAATCCCTGCTGAAGGGGTCTGTGGACGAATGGTTGGGAGTGAGGAGGTTTAAGCTAGGCCAGCCCAAGGGCTTCTCCTGGGAGTAGTTACTGGGAAGTTTATCAAGAGCTGAGGCTGGGTGTTTAAGCTGCTTTGAGCACAGAACATCTGCCAGTGCTGCGTTTGAAGCTGAGATGAGCTGTTTGAGGCACTGTGGGGTGAGCAGAACGCCTCACATTTTTCCTTTCTTCTGGAAACATCCCTCTTAGCAGCCTGAGACAGAGCAGCCTGCAGAACGTGCATCACAAAACCCACCCCCCTGCCGGCACAAGTGGCTGAAATGACAGCTGTGGAGGAAATGCGGTGTTCTTGCTTGTGACGCGGCTGCGTGGGCTCCTGCTGGTGGGAAGAGCTTGCCCAGGCTGCCGAGCCCTGCACACAGCTTCAGACACAGCTCCTCATTCAGTGCTGGCCCTGCTGGGGCTGCAGCTCCCTGCAGAAAGAGAAGGGAGTAGGGGCAGGGAAGGGAGCAGAGCGTCCTCGGAATTCCTTGAGCAGTCCGCTCTCCTTGGGAGGCTGCCTGTTGGTTGTGGGCACGGCGCAACGTGCTCCACGTTCCATGGCCTCCTTATGTCCAAGGAAAATGGGATCTTCACCAGTTTCTCTGTCCCCTCTCACTTCTGCATTAATAGGAAGGAGAGCTCAGAGACTCTTAACAGGAAAAGGTGCTGCCTACTGTTTTAAAGCATTTGGAAACCTCGACAGAGATGGCTGATTCCATGATGGAATGTAGCTGAGAATAGAATGTCACACGTGACCCAGACGTGGATGACTGTGTGTGTTGCTGGTCACCGGGCAGAACTCTTTGAAGTTTACTTTTTTCACTGATTGCTCAAGGAGTTGAGGAAATAGACCTGGGTCAAGACAGCTTTCTGAATCTGTCACATGCAACAGGCATAATAGGAAAAAGTAATTATTTTTTTGGTTAAATAATAGGAGAGCTTCTGGACTAATAAGATAATTGGAGTACTTGTTTAGTAGTGCGATATTTTTCACCAAACTTTCCAAGAAAAACCACATCCTGTGAAGAGAGAGGCTGCATTAGGGTGTCCCTGAGCTGTGTCTCAGGGAGTGTGTTAACTGGCTTCGGTGAACTGCATAAATGCATGGAATTCTGATAATTTATTGCCAGCATTGCAGGTATTTCCATAGCACGCGACGACTAGCAGGCTGCAGTTACCCTAATGACTTTTCCTTTTGGATGCCTGCCTGCCTTGCGTGTGAGACCATTTCCTGCTGGCTTAGGGTGGCTGTGCTGCGTTTGAGAAGCAGGGATCAGAAAGGTGTTGGAGGCAAAGATGGAACGGATAATTTAGAGCAGGAGTTCATTCTGTTGTTAGAGCCTTTGACAGCTTATGGGAAGAACCCCCCTGTTTCTTCAGGGGGAGCAGGGATTAAGTGCTACCTAAAGCTTTTTCCAACATGTTGCATCTTCTGCTGCCATGACTGTGGATCTGTGCAGATCTGTGCAGTGACTTGGTTTGTTGTCTGGCAGGCTCACAACAGAGCCTGGGGTGGGTATGGTGAATTCCTACCCAGAGTTTCTCAGAATAACCTACTTAGGGAATTCCTTCACCCTGCTTTCCTTGTGCCCTATTCCCAAACCCTCGTCCCTTTGCTGGGCTTACTCTTTGTGCTAAAATACAAACAATAATTGCTTGGGTTAGTTATTTCATAACCTTTTTCCAGGTTGTGTTTAGCTTGTGCTGGATTCCTTCTGCTTGTGCTGACACATGTGGAAAGATAATGATCCCAGTCTCTTTTGCTCTCCAGATGTTTTAGGTTGTATTTTCACTCCTCATGTTGGCAAAGTGCCTCTAAAGTGGCTGTGTTCCTGAAAAGAAAGTAATTGGGTTTAAGTAAAGTAGTCAGTTGAGAGATTTGGGGGTTTTGTCTGTTGGGTTTTTTTTCATTTTCTTCTTTGTTCAGAGCTGGTTTGAGTCTGGCCTGGCACCAGATGCAGGTGGCTGGAGGGGTGGGAGGTGACAGCAACTCCCTGAGCCACAGAAGCTTCTCACTCCCACTGGGAGGCAATTATCTAATTCAGGATTTGTGTCTGGTATCCTGGCTTAGGGTGAGGTGCAGATGACTAGAAGCAGCTAGAAGTGTCCTGTAACAGAACAGACGGGAGCAGGATGTTCCCTCCTTCTCCTTCTGGCTCCTGGTTGCATTGAGCAGCAGGCTGCACTTGTGTTGCTGTCAATGTTCATGGCTGTGCAGCTGTACCATCCCAGGATCCCTGGAAGTCCAGCCAAGCCCTTCTTCACAACACCCAGGAGCCAGGATGACCTCAGAGGCCTGTGGGAAGGGGAGGATGCTGCCCCTCCTTCAGAGCCCCAGAGCAGCTCTGGGACCACAGAACAGAATCCCAGAACTCCAGGATGGTTTGTGTTAGACGTGGCCTCAAAGCCCATCTCATTCCAAACCCCTGCCACGGACAGGGACACCTTCTGCTATCCCAGGTTTCTCCAAGCCCACTCCAGCCTGGCCTTGGACACTTCCAGGGATCCAGGGGCAGCTTCTGTGGGCAGTCTGTGCCAGGGCCTCGAATAAAGAGAGACAACCCTTGTACCCCACCACTAAAAAATTCTGTTTGGTCCTTAGAGAGATGGTGATAGATTGGCCAAGTCTTTAGATGAAGGAATGAGATCTGGTTAGTATTTGTTATGAGAATTCTGCTGTCTGGGTTTCACAGCTTTCCACTTGCATTGGAATTCAGAGCTCAGTTTGCCTGTTCTGACAGAAGTCTTCTCTCAGCTCATACACGAAAATACTCACAAATATTGACTCACTTGACACTTCCCTGCAAATATTTACTTCTACACGTCATATTTCTGACATGTTAGGGGCTCGTGTGCCATCCAGGCTCGCTGCCATGGTTTAAAATTCAAATGTCTTAACGTTTCTTCTAAGCCAGTCCACGTTTTTCCAAACAAACTTTTAGGTAAGGAAGTGATTAGGTCAGAAGATGGTTGAAAACAAGTCAGAATACCTGCTAGTTTAGCATCCCAGTTTTTGGTAAACACCCTGTTGCAGCGTGAAAATACGTGAGTGGGTAAAGTATGTCATGTTGATCCTGTCCTTACCTGGGGCTGGTCTGCTTGTTTCCTTTTTGCTTCCTCTTCCAAAAGGACTCTAAATGTTTCTCCTCTCTCTTTTGCAGTGGCAGTCGCTCTTCCAAGACCTTCAAACCAAAGAAGAATATTCCTGAGGGGTCTCACCAGTACGAGCTGCTGAAACATGCCGAGGCCACGCTGGGAAGCGGCAACCTCCGGATGGCTGTGATGCTTCCAGAGGGGGAAGACCTAAATGAATGGGTTGCAGTTAACAGTGAGTCACTGGCCTTTTCTTCATCACAGGGGTGTTGGAAGTGGGCTGACACTTGGGGCAGGGCAGCTGTGTGTCCCTTTCTATTCAGGGGACTTTGCTCTCTACAGCTTCCTGACAGGAGGGTGCAGCCAGGTGAGGGTCAGGCTTTGCTCCCAGGGAACAGGGTGACTGGAAACAGCCTCAAGGTTCAGGTTGGACATCAGGAAAGGATTCTTTCAGGGAAAACGTTGAAGGTGTTGGAGTCCCCATCCCTGGAGATGTCCAGGGGACAGCTAGACGTGGCTGTCAGAAGGTGGGGATCAGCTACGGGTTGGACTTGATGATCTCAGAGGTCTTTTTCCAGCCTGAATGATTCTGTGATTCTAATGGGATTTGTAATTTTCCTGGAGTTAGTTCCTTTAGTTCCTACCAAGTTTTGAGCCTTTGCTCTGGTAAGTCTCTGATGTCATTCTTTTAACTTCCTCTAAAGCTGTTTGTCCAAACTCTCTGCTTTCAGGCCAAACAATGATGCCTAAATTAGCGTTTTCTGATTGCTTGACCTTGTTTCCTCCTCCTCCCTTTCCCTGCTGCATGATTTTTGCCCTCTGCTCCTAAAGAATGGATTCTCCCTTTGCACTCTGCAGCCTGTGCAGTTTTGGCTGCCACAAGCTCTGTGCCCTGTCTGGATGTTTGCTCATCTTTTGCCTCTCAGGCTTGATGTGCTCCAGTGGTGGTACGGGGTTGATTGTGCACTGCAGCAGAAATAATGTTTGAGTTAAATGTCCTCCAATTGTTCCTGTGGTTCTGCCTTTTTTCTTCTTGCTCTTTGACATGTTTGGGAAGGGAAACTGTCCCATGGACTCTCACCTTCCTGTTCCAAACCAGTCATGCAGTGCTCTGGTGCTCCACTTGCCACTGCTTCCAGGGCAGGCTGGAATTGCTGACACCATCCTTTGCAAAAGTTAATTCATGCTGCATTGCAAAACTGACTAGAGAAAAAAAGCCAGCCCACTTGTATGAGTAAGCATTGCTAAAGATGCTTCAAGTATTGCTGGCATCCTTCCCTTTTGGAGGTTCCTTCGCTCTGTGTGTCTGCTTTGCTGCGTGGCAGCAGTTTTTTCCCTTCCCAAGTGACTTGGCTGCTGTATTAGCTGGAATGCAGTTGTAGCTGTGTAATTAAAGAGTGAGCTGGTGAGGGGCTCCCTTCCCTCAGCATCCCTGCACCACACCGAGCTCCAGCAGTGGCTGTGAGCCCCTTCTGCTTGCAGAGAGCTCTCATCAGGAGACAAAATGTGGACTTCAAGTCATTGCTTTCACCCTTCTCGACCCTGAGAGCACAAAGCCAAGCGTGCTCTGCCCTGCTGCTTCTTGCTCTGCTCTCAGCCTGACTGCTGTCTTCGGGAATGACTTGATGGGCCTGTGGATTTTGAGACTTCGAGTGTGGGATTTGCCGTACTCAGGCATTCTGTGGGAGCCTGTGTGGGTTTTCTGAACATGCTTGCCTCGAAGCAAACAGTGGGCTGTGGTTTCTGCTGGGAGCAGGGAATGGAAACTTAATTAACAGTTCCTGTGGGCACTTGAGAAGCGAGGGCTGGCGTTCTGCATCTGCTGAGCAGTAGCTGTGACTTGCTCCAGTGATGTTTGTCTCATCTTGGCTGTTTGTGTTCTGAGAAATACCTGCAGACAAAGTGGGTTTTATAAGCTGATTGCAGTGACCACGGTTCCTTGAGACAGAACCTGCTGTTAGCTACTGAAAATGGAATTTCTTCTCTAAGAGTTTGGAATAATTAAGTTGAAGAGTAACCATAACAGTAGGGTTAGATGGGCTATGAGTAAGAGATCCTTCCCTGTGAGGATGCTGAGGCCCTGGCTCAGGATGCCCAGAGAAGCTGTGGCTGTTCCATCCCTGGAAGTGTCCAAGGCCAGGTTGAATGTGGTGTGGAGAGACCTAAGAGAGCAGAAGGTGTCCCTGCCCCTGGCTGGGATGGAACTGGATGGTCTTTAAATTCCCTTCCCACCCAAAGCAGTCTGGGATTGTATGAGATGTTCTTGGGAAAGGTGGGCCTTTGGAATACAAAGCCTGAGGGAAGCCACTGTCACCTGACGAGTACCTGCTCTCTCTAGTTGGAAAGTTTATGCTGAAAATCTTTCTTTGATTCCACACTTGGCAGTAGAATTTGGGATTGTAATAGAATGCACCAAACTTTCAGGAAAGGAAATAACGAGGCTTTCTCCTTCCTTTGTAACTGGGCTTTCTCCTTCCTTTTTCTTCTTCCAACTGAAGATTTTGCTGCAGTGAACAATTCAATAGTTCTTGCCGGAGGCTGTTCTAGAAATTTGGTGGTTGCATTCCGCATCTCTTTTAGAATGGATCTTAAAAAAGCAACAGCAAGGGAGTTTTTTCCCAAAACCCTTTCCAGAACCCCTGCTTTACAGTCTGGGCTGTAGGACTCTTGTGCTGCAGAGTGCTAACGGGTGGCTTCCATGCTTTGCAGCTGTCGACTTCTTCAACCAGATCAACATGCTCTATGGAACCATCACGGACTTCTGCACGGAGGAGAGCTGCCCCGTGATGTCTGCTGGCCCAAAGTAAGAGCGTGCTCCTCACACACTGCTGAACTGGAGATGGTGCTGTTTTAGAGATGATTTTTCCTTTAAAAGCTTGAGACCAGCTGGGAGGAGTGCCAGGGTTGGGTGGCAAGGATGTGAAAGAGAAGAAGGATTTCAGCGTCTGTAAGGCGGGTGGGGAATAGCAAGTTGATATTTTTTGGTCTGTGTTCATATTTGTTTGGTGTTTATTTTTTTTTCCTTTAACCTGGGAAGTAAATTAATTATCAAAATAATTTTTTCCCCCTCTTTATTTTTCTGAAACATTAATGAGTGCTTCTTAAATGAAGGTTTAAAGTTTTTATGTGCAGGCATTCCATTAGGGCTTACCAAAGTCTTCCTTGTAGGTATTGAAAAAATAGATGTCTGGATAAGAATCCCTGTGCCCTTCTTGGATTCTTGCTTATGCTTTTGTTGAGACATCCAGTGTTTGTGCTTTTTCCTGCTCTCTAATTCAGTTTGTTGTTTTGCTCTGGCTCCAGACTGATCCTGGCACCTCATCTGAGTGTTGATATTTGTCCTAGATGAGTACCACTTAAATCTTGGTATTAGGGCAGTACTGGGTGGTGAGAAATCCTGCTTTTTCATAAATCCAGACACATGGTCCGTTTGGTGTCTCTGGGATATTTGCATGTGTTTTTAGATACAGTTTTAAAATCCTTTCAGACCCTCTGATTTGTTGCTGTTAGAAAATTGGGGTTTTTTTTTGTCCTGTTGTGCGCAGCACCTTCGTAATCCCTCATCAAATTTGTTTATGGTGAAAATATTCTGCCAGCGTTGTTCTGACAAAACCAAATTTGCTAAACAAAGTAGAGAGGACAGATTTATCATGTGCAGCTAAGCTTTGCATAAAACCACGTGTGTGTGATCTGTAACATGTGTTTCACTCGGGAGCCGGTGTTGTCAGACGCCCCGTGTTAGGTGTGCTCAGGGTTTTTCAGCAGTGTCTTTCCAAGGTGATCCCCCATCTGGCAGGCCCATCAGGAGTGACTCAGTGGTGCTAAAGGCCACCTTGTCTCACCCCAGGTACGAGTACCACTGGGCAGATGGCACCAACATCAAGAAGCCCATCAAGTGCTCGGCACCAAAGTACATCGATTACCTGATGACCTGGGTCCAGGACCAGCTGGATGATGAAACGCTGTTTCCTTCAAAAATAGGTGAGGGAGTAACTGCAGCTGAGCTGGGCACTCGGCTTACACCTGCACAGGAGCACTCCAGTGCTAAAAGGTCTCCTCAATGATTGATGTGTGGGGCAGGTTTGGAAGGTGACATTATCTGTCTGCACACACTTATCTTTGAAGGTATGTTGTAATGCATGAACTCTGATCCACGGATCAGTACTCCTAATAAATGCCTCTGACAATTCTGGGTGCAGGAAGTACCATTTCTAACTAATAACTGGTTCTGTTCATCGAGTCTGGGGTTTTATTCATTTGGAACAGTGAATAAAATTTGTTTCTTTAGAAAGAAAGAAGAGGGTCTCAGACCCTTATAACCAGTAACTGGCAGCTTTTTGTCACAGAAGAGATGTCTGGGTGTCATGAGGAACTTTTACAGGCCTTATCTCCCTAGAAGCTGCATTGCAGCTTTGATCTTCAGTTGATTGGTTTTTTGGCTTGTTTTTTTTTTTCAAGTGAAGATGAAAAAAAAGATGTTTTAAAGAGGCTTCTTTCAGAAAAGCAGGAGGAAAATAATGACCAACCAACAGTTTGGGAAAGATAATCTTAGTTGCCTTAATTTTGTAAATAGTTTCTGAGGTTTTCATTGAGCTTCTTTAGAGAAACCATGCCTTCAGAGAGAGGGTTCAAGAGAGGCCACAAACTAACCAGCTAAGTATGACTTTCCCGTGTGCTGCAGCAGCCAGAGGAGGAAATGCAATGTACATGTGTGCAGGGCAGGCTGCAGCAGGAGCATGAGAACACTCATGGTGGGACCTGAAAGCATCGGTGAGGTCCTGACTGGCCTCAGAGCACCCAGAGCCTCTGGCCTTCAGGTGGGACTTGAGCACTGGGAAAGGCTGCAGCAGAGCTAAGCTGACTGGGGAGACTGGTAGGTGAGGAGGAGCTAGGCAGGTTTCCTCTTTTCAGAGGGTTGATACATATCTTTTTTTAGCCTGGGGAAGTGACAGCTGAAGAGCTCATGGCTCCCAGTAGCCGCTTCCCATTTCCCAGCCGGTTTCAATGAAACCTGTGCAGTGACAAAGGTCTGCTGTTGAACCTGATTCCATCTGCCCTGGCCTGTAGTGGCTTTCACAACAGACAGACATGGCCTGGGAGTTGAGGAACAAGCCCTCTGTTTCCTTCTTCCCAGGCGTACCATTCCCAAAGAACTTCATGTCAGTGGCCAAGACAATTCTCAAGCGTCTCTTCAGAGTTTACGCCCACATCTACCACCAGCACTTCGACCCCGTGATCCAGCTGCAGGAGGAGGCACACCTTAACACTTCTTTCAAGCACTTTATATTTTTTGTTCAGGTAAGGACACGGCAAGCGGCCTTCTCGCTTCCAAGCTACGTTATCCCCCTTCCCTTGTGGAAAAAAATCAGCATCTTCTTAGGTTTCCTTCCTTTAAGAGGGAGAAAAAGCTTCAGGCAGTGGGATACTTCAGGTCAGCGAGTGGCAGATGGGCAGGGGAGGATGTAGTGGCCGAGCTTGGGCTTGCAAAGCTGACTGCCAGATGAGTTCTGGCTAAATAAGGCCTCTCACCTGAGCTGTACTCACAAACCTCTCAATGTGTGTCTTTCTCCTCACCCCCCTCATTACAGGAATTCAACCTTATTGATAGAAGAGAACTTGCACCACTTCAAGAACTGATTGAAAAACTCACCTCCAAGGACAGATAAAAGGAAGAGGACTTCTTCGAGTCATTTGTTTCTTTAAGCAAGCGTGTGGTATTTGTTTTTTGTTAATTGTTTTTTTTTTTAAAAAAAAAAAAAAAAACAAAACAACCCCCCTGTGCTGTTACCAGTGACAGCTGAGATCTACTTTCTGTGCTTTTATTAGGGGAAATCTTTTCTCTGTTAGTGACATGTGGTAAATAGCTTTTTTTTTTTTTTTTTTTTTTTTTTTTTTTAATTTTTTTTTTTTT
>VZRH01007006.1:118833-161402 GCA_013397555.1 Urocynchramus pylzowi | reverse complement strand
TTCATTTCCTCCCCGTTTTCCTCCTTTACCTTGTGTGAGGGCTCCTTCCACTAAGCCACAGCGGGGCAACAGGGATGCTTCCACAAGATTTTCCTGGCTGTTTCCCCTCCGTAAAAGGCTCTTAATCAGGTCAGGAGGCACAAACGATTCAATTCATGGTGGCAGAGACTTTGCCCTGACACCGTCAAAATTATGAGATTTGGGAGAGAAAAGAAAAATAGATTTCTATTGCAACTTTTAACTCATTTACTTGTTTGGTGTGGAAGTCCGGGAAAAGCTTTTCCCCACATCTTTGCTGTTTCTGGTGGGAAACATCCAGAATCACAGAATTTTCCGAGTTGGGAGGGCTCCATAAGGATCTCTGAATGCCACTCCTGGCCCTGCACAGCACACCTCAAAACATCACCAGGTGCCTATTGTCAAACCTGTTTAAATTCAGATAAAGGAAACCCCTGTTGCTCCATTAATTGATCTGGATCATAGTGGGTGTGGGAGAGTGGTTTATGGGGGTGGAAGGCAGAGTTGAACACGCTAATTAAATAACACTGCCGTGGGTGGTTTCTCACTGACGTTGTTCCTGGATGCTTTTCCTACAGCTGCAGGGAAATCCACCTTTGTGAATATTCTGAAACAAGCCAGTGAGGAGTGGGAAGTGGTTCCCGAGCCTGTAGCTAGATGGTGCAATGTCCAGCAAAGCTCTGGAGACAGCTGTGAGGTAAAAGAGGGGAAAAAAGGGTCAAACGTACCTCTGATTTCAGCATACCAGTGTGTCCAACGGCCTGGGTGTTTTTCAGACTCTGTGTGATAGCAGCACTTTTGCTGATTGCTTTCACAATGTCTGAGTTCTTCAGAATGTAATTTCTGAAAGTGGTAAAGAGTTGCAAGGGTTACTTGCAGCCACTGGTGAGTGCAGAGGCTTGTTCCTGTGCCATGAAAAGTGTCCTCTGACATGTCTCAGGAAGTTGAGAGCTGCTGCTCGCTTGGCGTTAGCGGTGGGATTTTTTTTTTCCCGTTGGCAATCCATCTGCTGCTTCCCGTGCAGGTGGCTTTTGAGGGACCGGAGATCTTTGGTTAGAAAAGAAAATCAAGTTCTGTCAGAAAGCACGGTGCGTTTTGGTTGACCCGGAGTAAAGCTGCCCGGGCGCACGGTGCTCCTGGCTCCCCCTCAGCGGTGCTTTTCCGGAACGGGGGCGTTCCGTTTGCTCTCCCAGGAGCTGAGCACGTCGCAGCGGAGCGGCGGCAACGTGCTGCGGATGATGTACGAGAAGCCGGAGCGCTGGGCCTTCACCTTCCAGACGTACGCGTGCCTCAGCAGGATCCGGGCTCAGCTGCGCGCCCTGGACGGCGCGCTCCGCCGCGCGCCCCATCCCGTGCTCTTCTTCGAGCGCTCCGTCTACAGCGACAGGTACGTGGGGCTGGAGCCCTCCAGGGAACACTCTCCTGAGTCCAGGGGTGGGATGTGTGGGTGGGAAGGGAGCTCTGCGGTCCCAAGCCCCCAGCCGAGGCGGGGTCACCCTGAGTGCGTCCAGGTGGTGGAAATGCTTCCAGAGGGAGGGACGCCTCCCTGAGCAGCTGCGCTGCTGCTTGGCCACCCTCATGGAAAGAAGTTCTTCCTCGTGTTGAGGTGGAACTTCTCGTGCTTTAGTTTATGGCCGACAGAAAAATGTCTGAATAAATGCCCCGTCCTGCGTTTGTGGATTCAGAAGGTGAGACCTGATAACTGAATCCCATTCCATCATCCTTAGGTGATCCCCCTGTTGTAATATGTTGCAAAAAACAATGTGCTTTAATTTATTGTAACTAAATGACCCAGTGTACAAGCCCGAATTCAGAAGGTGAGACCTGATAACTGAATCCCATTCCATCATCCTTAGGTGATCCCCCTGTTGTAATATGTTGCAAAAAACAATGTGCTTTAATTTATTGTAACTAAATGACCCAGTGTACAAGCCCGAATTCAGAAGGTGAGACCTGATAACTGAATCCCATTCCATCATCCTTAGGTGATCCCCCTGTTGTAATATGTTGCAAAAAACAATGTGCTTTAATTTATTGTAACTAAATGACCCGGTGTACAAGCCAGCTGTGTTCTGTGAGTCATTCCTGCACACCCGAGCTGCAAATATTGGTGGTATTCATTCACACAGCTCCAGGAGGAGAATACCAGCTGTTTATTCCACTCCAGGAGATCCTCAGGGATGCTGCAGTGTTACCACTCAGCTTCTTCTCTAGTTACTGTATTTGAGGCAAACAGGAGGGATTCCTGTGTCCGAGAGAAGTTCTGTTTCCATGGCTTTCATGTCCACAGGTACATCTTTGCTGCTAATTTATACGAGTCTGACTGCATGAACGAGACCGAGTGGACAATTTACCAGGACTGGCACGACTGGATGAATAAACAGTTTGGCTCCAGGCTGGCGCTGGATGGGATCATTTATCTCCGAGCCACTCCCGAGGTGAGGGGTACCAATGGGATGGCACCAAAAACGAGTCTGTGTTCTGGGCCTTGCCCCTCATGGTTAGAGCTCAGCTCAGGCTGCGCTGCTCCCCTGGAGGCTGCAGTCCTTGAGCTGTGACTAGGTATGGAAATACTTAAAAGCTCTTTCAAATGCAGACTGTGTGTATTAAAGTCAGCTGTGATGGTAATGATTTTCTCATTTTAAAAACAGAATACATGAGAACAGTAAACCAGAAAATTCCGCTGGAATAAAGCAAGCGACTCCAGGAAAGTACAAAATCCCTCTAGGAGCAGCTGTTACATCAGGAATATATAGCTGTACAGGGAATGGATACAACAGTTGCCAGTAATGGTAGAGCTGATGTGGGGGTGGTCTGTGAAGCCCCTACACCTGGGGTGCTGGAGCTGAGCCAGGTGAAAGCACGTCCCGTATGCGAGGCCTTATGACCGGGCTTTGATCTTGAGCCATCTAGTATTTGTTTAAAAGGAGAGAGCAGAATAATATCTCCTTTGAGTGTGACATTAGCTTGAACAAGAGAAAAACATGAGGTTAAAAGAGCTCTAATGAACTTATAGATGACTGTGGTATTTCCTTGCTTCCAGCTTCCGTTCAGTTTTGTTATGGTTGAAAAAACTGGGGTAACTCTGAGGGATTTTTGGTTTTGTATTTAAGAAAAGCACGTATATTTAAATTACAAAGTACAACACTTAAATAATTTTGGCTTGTTGTTGAGGCTTTAGGTGCGCTCAGGATGGGAACAAATGATTTTAAACATTTAGTTGTTTTAAATTTGGATATTTCTGTGCTCTTGGCATGCAATGCAGCAATTTACTTATTTTTATTTATTGTCTTTTGCCTTTAGAAATGCTTGAATAGGATTTACTTGCGTGGAAGAGATGAGGAACAAGAAATCCCCATTGAATATCTGGAGAAGCTTCACTACAAACATGAAAGCTGGCTCCAGCACAGGACACTGCGGTAGGGTTTGTTGCGTGGTTCCTTGAGGATGGATAAATCTTTGTAAGGATGGTCTGTGGGGCTTTTTCCACCAGTGAAACTTCAGTTTTTCTTATGATGAGTAAATCTGAACTGCGGGCACATTGCTGCCAGTGTTTCCTTAGTAGCAGTGTCTTTGCAGCACGTTCATTACTGCTTGGACGTGCAGCGTGCTCCAAGTTCTCTTCATGCAGAGCTCTGAACTCAGAGGCTTCAGCTGAACTGGCTTTCACACACAGTGTGCTGTCATTCCATTAGGTGCTGGGGGAGCAGAATGTCTGGGAATCACTGGTGTATCCCAGGAGCCACGCTGTAAATTCAGAATTCCTGGCTGTAATTTATAGGTGCAGTTCTTCTTGTGGGATTCTTAACAATGAAAAATGCTGGCGGGGATTTGAATGCTCTCTGCTTTATTTCCAGCTACTAATATTTGCTTTGTTCCTCTCCCAATGCAGAACAGATTTTGACTATCTACAGGAAATTCCGATTTTAACGCTCGATGTTAACGAAGACTTCAAAGGGAAGAAGGACAAATACGATGACATGATTGAAAAGGTAAAATTTCACCAGCAGTACAAACTGATGATTCACATGGCTCTAGAAATACACTTTACACTCTAATCATCCTTCTGAAATATCTAAGTCACAGAGTTCCAGTCAGGTAATGAACAGCTTTACAGCCGATGGCAATGCATATTTTAAAGCTAGGCCAAACCTTTATCATTTAACTGCTCAGGTGTTTGGTACTTGAATCCCAGGGGGAGTCAAGCGAGGACAACTTGACTTTGATCTGAGTAGCTGCAATGACTTACAGACCTCAGCAGTGGTTTGCACATGTTTTTCCATTCTTCAGAAATAAAGTGTTCCTTCTCAAGAAAAGCAGCTTTGTCCTTTGATCTCCATTGATCCACCTAGGAGTGGAAGTGTTCACCTGATTAAAACCAGTCTTCCTGGTTGAGCTTGTTGATCGATGGGATGACCGGAGATGGCAGCTGTGGAGGGAGCCTGCTTCCCATCTGCACAAGATGAGATAAGGCCAAGCTCGGGCAACTTAGTATGGATTTTGGAGGAGTTTTCTCTGGGTAGCTATCAGGTTATCTGGCAACAGCCTGTGCCCTGTGTTGGCCCTATTTTTTGGCATTTCCTAAATGGAGCAAGGGAAGAGGTACACTTGATGAGGCTGGGTACATTGGGCTTTGGTTTGTGCTGCGTGGGGACCCAGACCTTGTGGTGTCCTTGCTTCTTCCCTCTCTTGTGATTCTCATCTTGAAACTGTGCCTGGTGTGTAAATCCTGACAGCATTTTCCATGCAGGATTACTGGCGCTGCTCTCTGAAGTAGAGCTTGGCTTTCTTGTGGTGCCTTTCGAGTTAGTCTTGGCACAGTTACGTGTTCCCTTCTCTACAGGAAGGGATTTGACCTCTTCTTTTTTTCCCCATCTCTTTGAGCCCTGACCTGGGAAGGGAAGGGTCACAGTTGGGAATGTGATCCAAGATCTGTTTCCATTTCACATCAAGGATTTGGACAAAATGTTTACAGATGGGCTCTGTGTAGGAGAGCCTTTGCCAAAAGAATAGCATCATGTCCTCTAGAAAAAGGTTCCCTTTGTGCAGTAGCCTGGCTTGAGTGGACAGAGGAAAATGCTCCCAGTTCAGGCTGTATCTCAGCCTAGTTCCAAGGATGTTCCTGAACCTTAGAGGCAGGCGTTGTGAGCTTGGCACTGGTCTCCAGTATTGGATTGTCTCCGAGCAGCGTGGTTTTGGTAGGTATTGCTTCGTTATTCCTTTGCCAGCCTCGGCTTCCAAGGGACTTCCTGGGTAGGTGCCCTGGGTTGCTCACCAGCGTTCAATCCGGCTGGCGTGCAGGCGGTGGGCGTGGCTCCATGCTTTCCACATGACAGCTCTTTTGAGGTGGCCATTATCCTCCTCCTGTCTGGGTGACACCTGCTTGTAAGGCAGTCCTTTGTGACACAGGGCTCTAGTTCAGGACAGCGGGAGGGGTGAGCATCATTCCATCGTGTCTCTCCCTGCATCTGCTAAATTACAGGTACCATGTCTGGGAACGGACAGGTAATGGCACGGCTGAGCCAGAGCTGCTTCTTCCCTGTTTCTTTGGGTTGTAGCAAAGCATACAGCAGAGGAGAGGTAAATACACTTGCTGCCTGTTTCTGTTGATAAACACTTAGTGTGATTGACAATGTTTGTTTCTCTTTGCAGGTCAAGGAATTTTTGAGCACGTTGTAATCCTCTTTGAAGTGCAGACAGAGTCAAACCGTTCCAAACTTCTGTGTGGTCCAAGTGCGGCTTCTTCCTTCTTTTATAGGAGGCCTCTGGAGAGGCACGACTCAGTGCTGGTGATTTGGATGTGAGGAACAAATAAACTTAGTGAATAGGGGAATTATTAAATAAATCGGTACGTCTGTTCAGTATTATGTGAAGTGACGTGCACAGATTCTGAAGAGACAAGGATTCTGAGTATTGCCAAATGCTGTGCCCATTCTTGATCTGACCAATGAGTTCTAGAGCATCTTGTAGGTGTTTTTAATTTATTTTGTGCCCAACTGCTATTTAATTTTGAAGAAGGTAGCTGGATTTTAGATCTCTTCATTGTTTTTTTTAGCCGCAAGGATTTGTAATGGATGTTTTCTTGTTCCCAGGAAGTAAAAGGTAGAGAGCATTTTTGCTGCTGAGGGCATTTTATTATAACCTGAAATTTTATGGTTTAAGGTACACAAAAATGTTTTCTGATGCTTTTCACAGAAGAAGTTCTTCGTAGTATACACTGAATTAAAACCAAATGTGACTGAAATTCTGTATATAGCAAGTGAATTTTTATCTCTGTTTCTGTTATGCACTGCAAACCAGGATATTTGAGGCTTTTTGTTACCTAGCACCTTTGGGGTTTTTTTACCAATTTTCTTTAGCTTTTCCAAGAGAAGTGCTGTGTTTGTTGCTGGTCAGTCCTCTTCTCCTGGAGAGGAATATATTTGCTTGCTAGGCACTGCACTGGGCAGAAGGGCATTTTGCAAACAGCCTCCATCTGTAAATGACGTGTTGCTAAACCATCCCATAATCGCATTAGGGATGTGAGAGGTGGCTTCCTGCCTTTGTTCCAGCTGCTCCATGTGTTCACTGAGCCTTCTGGGTGCTTATCCCAGATCCTGCACTGTTGCAAGTAGGTTTTTCAGTCTCACCTGCTTGGAGTAAGAAGTGGAGACCTGTGTGGAGTAGCTGCTGCCCGAGCCTCTTGTTCCAGGTGCAGAAAACAAACTTCAGGCTACCCCTCTCAAGTGCTGGGTTTTATGAGCTGCCTTGTTCTGCTTTAAACACTTCTGAGTGCACAGTCGGCTTTTGAGGGCAAAATTTTATTGTAAAGCTTTTTTGTTGTCTACCGTGGTGCTTCTGCTACCTGCTTGTTGGAGATGAGATTTCTTCCTTTATAGCTGGAGTTGTGCTGACATTCCCTAACCATTGGCTGAAAAATAAAAGTGGTTGGAAAGACTTTTTAGTGCTTAATAGTGTTGGCTTCTTGTCTCATAAAAGAAATAACGTTGTGGATTGCTGGTATATGTAATATTGGTACAATAGGTGTATTTGGTGTAAAAAAGTTCTCTAAGTTTTCTGAGAAACTGATGGACTTCACTTTTTTTTTTTTTCCATGTGTGGGAAATGTACTCATGGGACAGAGACACAGGAGTACATAAAGTGCATCGTGTGTGTGACGGTGCTCAGTAAAAGAGCCTTGTATAATATTTATGTTGTACAGAAAGTAGCAGTAGTCTGGCAGAAAATCTTGTGCAGGACTTGCAGGTTGCACAGTAAAAGGAAAGATTTTAAGATCTCTGCTCCAGAAAGGAAGTGAGGTGGAATGGATGAAGATTCAGTTCAGATTTATTTGAAACACATAGTACAAGCTTTTAAAGCATTCTTGGCAAGAGTCTGAACAGTAACAACTTATTTTGACTAACAGTGCAATTATTTCTACAGTTTCAGCTGTCAAAATTGTGGATTTAATTACAGGAATTGGGATGACAGTGCTCGTTGCAAGGAAGTAAACATGTCTGAGTTCTAATAAAGACTTCTTTTGAAACCCATCACAGAGAGCACACAGAAATTCTGTGGCAGGTTATCTGCAGCCCGTTCCAGAAAGCTTTACAAAATCTCTGCCTGCCAAGTTTGGGTTGGAAGGAGCGAAGTCACGACCAATTATAAGAATGTTTTTAATTGCTGCAGAGAAAAAAACAATACCAAACCCCAAACACACACCCCACAGGCCCCCAAGCTCCTGGGGGATCTGAAAGTGGCTGGCCTGGAGCACACGAAGCTGCAGTTATTTGTATGTAGGACAGACGCAGCACAGACAGCAGCAGAGATGGCCTGAGTCTGGTCTGCCTGTGCCTCGGCTTAGACCTCAGCTCCAGCAGTGCCTCAGCCTTCCAAACCTGTCAGTATTTCCTTTGCTTACTTCTATTCCCAGGCTACCACAGACCAGGATTGTTGTGTTGGCTTTTGCCTTTTAGAGATGCGAAAAGTTTCTGAACTGGTGTCTGCTGTTTGGTGAGGATTGTTTTTCAGCCTTTGGGTGTTGTGTCCCTTTCTCTTCCCTTGGGTAAGAGATACTCTGATGGAATTGCCTAGGAATGCTTGCTTGTTTTAATCAAGAGTTATCATGATCGGGAAACAACATTGGGATGCTGGTTTTTTTCCAGTTAGTAAGCAGATTGGAGTACTGATAAGCAGGGTTTTAATTGTGATGCAAGCACCTGTGTGAGCAATGGTCTTAATATTGCTTCATTCTCAGCCCTTGTGGCTGTTTTCTGTATAGTGGATTTTAAGTTCTCTTCTAAGTTTAAGTTCATCTTCTCATCTCTAGATGCTTCTTATAACAGCTACCAGCTTTGTAGGTAGAACCTAATTTTCTATAATTTTGTGCCAGTTACTTACTAGTACTGTTTTCTGTTTATTTGAGCATACTTTGTAATAATGGAATTGCATATAAATCTGGTAAGTATTGAATTGATTCTATTCTTTTTCTAGTTATTAGATACTTGGGAATCTCTTGGTGAAATAAAAATTACCCAGGAGAAACTCACTGTGAACTGTTATGTGTAGACCAGAGAAGTCTGTATGTATGCAGCAGTAATGAGGTATATCTTAGGAAAACACAGTGTGCAAGTGCTCTTGCCAAGAGGTTTCAGCATGTGTATGGGCCACCAAGTGGTTTTTTCCAGCTCCTGTTTAGACTCTCTGCGTGACTGTGAGTAAATAAATCACTCTTAGCTTGACTCTTTTTGTCCTTAAAATATTGCTATCTCCCCATGCCTTCAGGAGCCTGGGAGGAGGCATTTGTTAAAATTGATGTGCTGTTTTGTAGGTCTGAAGTGTGCCGTTAAATAATGGAAAAGGAAGGCAGCCCTGGTTTTAGGTTTTGCTCTGCGATGTTCTGATGCCATTGGCCCAGATTCGTGGCCAATGGAAGTTATTTATTTGTTTTAAAAGGCATTAAAATCCATCAGTGCAATGTTACCTGTGTTAGTTCACCTAGAAAAATGAAAGCTGTGACTGTTAGTGAGGAAAGGAAACTTAGGAGAAGTTTGGTCTTGAATTACAAACTGATGGCAAAACTGTGCTGCAGTCCCTGTAGCCTAGTGGTAAAGGGGAGAAATCCTTGCAGGAATCTGCCACTGGAGGTCATTGTGTCTCGGTCCCTGGGCTGGCTGCAAGAGGAGCATTAGGGCTTTACCAGTGAAGGGCTGTGGAGAAGGTGAAGAAGGAAGAGATCGCTTCCTCGCTCAGCCAGAGGATAAAGAGTGCACGGAATGAGCTAGGTCTTGCTCTCCGGGAGGAGGGAGTGGAATAGAGCAAACCCCGCTGGATTAAGTGAATGCCTAGAAAAGGCTGAGCTAATGGCAGGGGTTTGGTCTCCAGAAGGCCTTCCGTGCAGCCAGCAGCTGTTTATGAGCTGGGAGTGAACATTAGCACATGGATAACACTAATCCCGCTGGGCCTGAGCCATGGCGGCCTTCAGGGCTGAGCTCTCAGCCGCGCACAGCCGCGAGCAGGGCTGATGCTGGCAGCCTGCTGTGAAGTACAACACCTCGCAGCTCTACTAACTGAGTGCTTACTGTGCCAAAGCAACCTGAACTGGGCGTGCATCTCCAGAATGCTGATTGAAATCCAGTAGTGACAAGGAGTGTGGATTCCACACTGGGACTCAGCAGTGCAGGGATTTACTTTGCCTTAGGTGGGTATGATGGAATGCTCAGAGCCCTAACTGGAGGCTCCGGTGTACAGGTGACTTTTCTTCTTGGGACTGAGTTTCAGTCCATAGTTCTAGAGAATACGAGAGCAGCGTAAATAAGACTGTGTTCCTGCTAAATGAGATTGCAGGCTATTGCTCATTTCTTGGATTTCTGCTGAGTGCTCTTCCCAATGTCCTGGGCAGGCTGGACGTGCCATATATGATCTCCAGGAAGTCAAGGTTGTCCAGCTTGCACCATGGATGTTTGCTGGCTCGTAGTACTGCCTGGCTTGGAAAAAAGCTGTTGGTTTCTGGGAGTTATTTACAAAAATGTTGCCACTGCAGCTCTTTCAGAGGACATCCTATGCTTTCTCCTGTCCTGTATTTTGTGCTTTTCTCTCCAATTCCCTACTAAGTTGTTGTGACTTGTCTTTTAATAACTGCAAGAAACATGATCTCACACAAGTTGTAACAGACAAGTTAAAGCCAGTGTTCCAGTGTTTGACTCGGACACAGCCTTATTGAGCATGTGGCTTCTGCCCTGCTCCACTTGACTGTCTTAGGTTTTCTGGTCCTCTCCTCTGAGTAGTTCTGCTGAGTTAACCCATCTGCGTGCTTTTCCTACCTCCTCCTGGTTTCAGCACCAGCTATGGATGTATGCTGACTGTGTGCTCTTCTCTCATCATGCCCTTCAGATTTGCCCCCCCTGCTTTGCTGAAGCCATAGCTGTTGTTCTCTGCTGGGCCTCCACCGCACCTTTGGTGTTGTCCTCGCTGCGGCTCGTGGCCTTTACCCCGAGCCCTCCACTCAGCACAGGGGCCTCGGGTCATTGACTGGCTTGTTGGTCAGTCACCTGTGTCCTGTCTGTGCTGTGCCTCGTGAGCAGAACACCCACAGTCACAAAGAGCAGGACTTGGCTTTTTAGGTATCATTCCTGATCTGCAGTGCTGCTGCTGTCCCAAGGGTTTCCTGCAATGGTCCAGTGTAGTCGTGTAGGTATTCCAGGTGTGCTTGTCCTTGCCAAAGTTTCTTTGCTGTCTCTGCTATCTTGTTGTCTAGAGAGTGGGTTCATGTCAGCTGACTGAAGAGCTTTTTCCAGTGGGGGTTTTGGTGCAGCTCGTGCTGCTTTAACCAGTCTGGTTTCTGACTTGTGACACAGGAACATGTGTGTTTTGTGGAACTGAGCAGTCTGAGCTATTGAAGAGTTGAAGTGAGGTTCCCTGAGGCTGGGAGCCGTCAGGCGCTCCGTTGTCAGCGTTCCTCGTGCTGTTGTGCATGCACTTACACTCAGGATTTTAGGGCTAACGAGTGCCCCTGCTATTCTTAGACCTTTAGCTGTGGAGAACAGATTCATCTCACAGTTTCAGCTCTTTCCTGCTGAGGTTTACCCTTCTCCTTTGACATAACCACGGCTTGTGCACAGGACTAGCCTTTTCCTGGAAGGACAGTGTGACAGTGGTTGTTCCGCTGCTGGTGTCTTCCCAGCCTGTTCAGCATTTCAGGATAGGTGGGACTGAGTTTTGGGGATGTTCAGGCATGGTACTTCTCAGAAGGAAGTGTTTGCCAAACGTCACGGCTGTACTGCATGCTTTAACTCCTGTGATACACGTTTGCTGTTACTTAGGTATGTAAATAATGGCCTTTCTTGAGATCTCTTAGTGACTTAGACTTAGCCTATGCCTGCAGTGGGACTGATGGAATTCGTCCATGCCGGAGATGAGTCACTAGCTCTTCCTGTCTGAAAATTTCCTTTTCTCCCAAGGTTGCTCACCCATGATACACTCAAAGTGATAATGCATTTTATGCATTTTATGTTTTATTGACGGTCTGCACTTGCCAGTTGCCCTCAGATGAGGACACCTCCAGCATCTGGCTGCACTGTTGGCTTTAAAGACTGCTGCTAGCATTGCTTCTGGGATCGCCGGTACAATCCAGCTGAAATCATATTGGCAGGAGGTCAGAAAGCATTGCTGGAAACGTAGCAATTGTGTTTGCTCGTTGTGCAGCACTGGCTGAAGATCTCTGGATCTTTCAAAGTGGAACCCTACTTTTAGCCACTTTGTCATGAATTTTCTGTTTCCGCATTTGTTGCGCTGCCTTGGAGGTTTCTTTGTTTTTCTCTTCTGCTCTGCTTGTCTCCAGTGCTGGAATATAACCCAGTTCTCCTTCCTGGTCTGTCATGCCGCTGCCCATGGACTGAGCCTTTGCGTTTCATTTCCCTACACCGGCACATGTGTTGGATGGGGACACCTGCACTGTGCTGTCATTTCACCTTCTCAGCTCTGAGCCTGGATATTCAGGCTGAAGTACTGGCTGTTCCCATTCTGATCCTTGTCTCGGGTAACTGTGGTTGCTTCAGGTCCTGGAAGACATTTCTGTAGGGGATTAGATCTGTCCTACGACATTTCCTGCTGGCTGGAATAGGATGTCCCTTGAATGATCTTTTCTTTCACTAGGAAACACTTAAAGTCTCGATATTCTATGTAGACTCTAGAATTCTCAGCCTCTTCATGTAAGTACTGATTTCCACTTCTGCTCCTTGGTTTCAGGATGTTTTGTTTGGGGACTTTTGGTTGTTTTTTTTGGCACTACAACACCCAAAACCTTTCAGTGCTGTCTCTGATCTGGTTAAATATTACAATATGTAGTTTGATTTAAGTTTTTGTTATTGTTGGGGGTTTATTTTTAAGGGGACTGTGGGCTGTTTGTAAAAATGAGCTTTTATCTGAAATAACACCCAAACTGTCAGAAATTGCAAGTCCTTGGTTCCAGTGGTGGCTGCCTGACAGTGTGAAGTTTTGGACATGTTGCTGTTGTGACCATGAGTCACAGCAGCACCTGTACTGCTGATAGCAAGGTGTGCCTTGAGCTCTGGGCTGTGTTTTTAACCTTTGAGCTGCTGTGGAAGTGGCTGGGGAGGATGGCAGGAGCTAGAGGGAAATCGTCAGTTGGTGTTTTCTAAAGAGCAGAGGTTGAGATAGATGTTAAGGGAAATAGATTTCTCAATGAGACAGATGTTGGACAGGGAGATGCTGATGTGGTAGAGCTGGTTCTCTTCTGATATGGCTCATACAGTTGTACTCATCTGGCAGGATATGAGAATGAGATGCCTTGGACTGAATCTTTGGCTCGTGTTCATTCTTGAAGCTTCATTTTCAAAGCAGCTCCACAGAAATCAAACCAAGAAACAGATCATAGAGATGGAGGAGCTTTGAGTCCTTACAGGAAACAGTGCAGCTGTAATCTGGGTGAGGCTGAGGTACTTGTAGGCTGGCTTTGAAGTAGGCTCTTGCTAAATAGAATCCATGAAGGACTGTTGTGCACAATCCACCAGGAGCCTTGGGAAAGAAGGCTGGGGTGACTTGCACACACGGGCTGGGGCTAGCAGGGCTGTGCTCTAGCAGGGTTACAAAAGGGTCTGCTCCTGCAGCAGTGTGTGCTGGGACATTGCTGTCATCCAACAGCAGCATTTCATCAGTGCCTCTGCTTTGCACAGTGACGAGAGGAGGCTCCCATCCACAAGAAGGGGCTTTTTGGTCCTTCAGTGGTCAAAATGAGGGCTCTCAGCCTTTTTTAGAGGCCCAGGTTAACTGTCAAATTTGAAACTTGTGGGCTACTAGTTCTTAGTGTTGCACTAGACCACTTTTACAGGAGTGAGATGATTTTATGGAACCCATGTCAGCTTCCTGAGAGCTCTCTCTGTTAGCTTTTGCAAATCCTTTGGCCCTTGAAGTTAGCTTGGATGGAACTCTTGTTTTGAACTACAGTGTGTCTCTCACTGGAATGACTGAGTGAGGGGTGGGAGCAGGCAGTGACCTGAATAAAGCAGAATACGTCACACAGCATGCTGAGGGAATGAGGTGAGCAGGGACTAGACCAGGCAGGTTTATAGACATTAGGAGTAGATTGATTGATGGAATTTTACTTGCGGGTTTGGAAGTACAATGCTGAAAGGTCTACTCAGCATTGAGGGGTTTTTGTTGTTTCTAAAGCAGAGAAGGATAAAAACTGACCTGTTTCTCTGTAGCTAGCAACTGTACTGAGAGGTGGGACATGTCACCTAAAGACATGCCTGAAGAGCTGTTGCAGTGTGTGGAGTTTCCTACCCATGCCTGATGGAAGGGAAAGGGGACAGAGTGGAGGTTAGGAATGTTCCATGCTGCTAACCTGTTACCTTGAGCGACTGCCAAAGCTTCAGCACTCAGAGAGCAGGTGGGTGCTGAGTTCCTGCCTTGCCAGTGACACAGCAAAACCTCTGTGCTGGCTCCTGCGTGCTGGACTTGTAAGGAAGCAACAGTGGGAGAACAAAGGCAAGGGTAAGTCCCTCAAGGAATTTCAATGTCGTTGCTTTTCTCTCTAGAAGGTCTGTATGTCCCAGCCACTTCCCAAGGGAGGTGTTTGGTGTTTTGCTCTTCATAGGTGATGGCTGATGGGGCTGAGGAGGCTTACTGTGAGCCTGCTGTGGTGATGAATTCAGTCATGCTCTGCCATATCAGTTCCCTATCTAGACCCAGGGCAGTGCTGCCACTCGAGGGTCGTGTGTGTAGGGAAAGCCATTTGCGAGGGGCTGGGTGCTCCAGTGGTGGTTGTGGGGTCAGGCCTTCACATCCCCACAGAGCTAGTGAGTAAGAACTGCTTGGAAGGGCATCCACTGATGTTTTTTCTCTGCCAGGTAAACAGGTTAACAACTAAATAAGGCCATTACAAACTGGGCAGCCTTTTTTGTCTTCTGTCTTCGGCTGGCACAGTTGCTTTGCTTAAAAAGCTCTTTCTGTCAGTGCAAGTTTTGCCTGGAAAAGCTGGAATAATTTCTTGCAGCAAGAATTATTTTCCAGCAGGAAAGGCTGTGCTCACCCTACAAACCCTTTGCTGGCATCAGGCAAGGTAGAGGTGTGCTGAGCTCATGGCGCAGGCTTGCCCCCGGAGCGAAGGTCTGGGCACAGCTGTTTATTTGAACTGGGGCTTAGCTAAGCACATGTTGTAAGAGAATGAAGGTTTGTTGGTTTTTTTTTCCCCCTGGCACATAGCATATCGTCAAAGAGGAACCCACCAAGTTAGCCTGTGGTTTTTATGTTTGTTTTCTTAATAGCATCTCCCAGTCAGGAAAACATGCTGAGAGAGGACCTGGGAAAGAGCCATCAGTCCCAAACCTGATGGTGTTTTTGAGGCTCTCATCTCCGTTTCATGCTGTAAATGTGGTGGGGTGAGAGGGAAAGTGATCTCTAATCCAGCTAAACACACCTGATTCTAAACTTGGGTTTGTTTGCTCGAGATTAAGATATGCAGATGAGCACTCTGTCAATGTTTAATGAAAGGGGTTAGGGTGGTGGTTTCCTCTGACACTCCTAAATTTGAAATACTTGTATTTTCCTTTGGATTAGAGTTATGTGGTTTTTCTCTTCCTTTTTCCCTGCTTGGTAACTGAATTCTGCTGGCTTAGAGCACAAGTGCATTCAGTTTTTACAAGTCACTGATGGGAGATGGAGAAAGGAGAGGTTTAAGGTACCATTCAGCTTCTCAAAAAGAGCATGTGTCTAAACTTCTTTTCTGTGAGAAAGTTGATATCCCCCCACAGGCACGTTCTGCTCTGGCAGGAAGGGACATCATGAGATGTGGGACTGGGCAGACTTTTACTGCTTTGGAAAAAAAATTAGATTATAAATGTAAAACCAGTTTTGTTGGGATAGTAAGATGAAAAATATACTGCAAATATAAATACCATGGAGAAAAATGGCCTCTGTGAAGTTGGCATTGCTGTAGTATTTAGAGATCCATTTCACCCTGGAGCTCTTTGCTTATCTGCTGTCGGTAAGGAATTGGGCATGTTTAGATGTTACCTAAGAAAAGGAAAAGGGCATTATGACTTCCTTGTCAAGGAAGGCATTTGGTTATAATTCATGTGGAGCTGGGAGTCTTTCTCGAGGCTGGTGAAAATCCCCACCCCAGCCCCACTGCTGATTTCTTCACTTGTCCTGACTGCTGTTACAAATTGCTTACCACAGCAGTGCGCTCCTTGCCCCTGGCAGCATGTTGCACAACCTCATCTCCAGGGATTTGCAGCAATGTTCCGATTAAATTGGGCATCAGTGTTCTTCTGTTTGTTTTTCTTAAAGCTGAATGTGTGATACATGTCTTTTGGGTGGCTGGAAGAAGTCAGGAGGCAGTAGAGAGTCAAAAGGTTATTTAGGAACTTGAAAGTAGCTTTGCTGAACTGTGGATTTCTTTTGGTAGCACAGGCCACATCAAAACAGTCTCCAGTAGAGCTTGGTGCTGATCACAGATTGGCTCGAGTAAATGAGTTTCCCACATGCTAGTAGCACAGAATTTATTATTTATAAACAATTGCATTTGCTAAGAAATAAAGAATTTCCCTGTCTTTTTTTTGCTACAAAGGCAGCCTGCACCCTTTGTCATCTTCTTCTGCAACTCCATCCTCCTGAATCATGGTGTCAAGGAACGGTGTGAGTTGGCAGGGACCTTAAAGATCATCTTCTTTCAGCCCCTGACCTGGGTAGGGACACCTTCCACTATCCCAGATTGTTCCAAGCCTTGTCCAGCCTGGCCTTGAACACTTCCAGGGATGGGGTAGCCACAGCTTCTCTGGGCAGCCTGTGCCAGGGCCTCCCCAGTCCCACAGAAAGATATTCCTTCCTGATACCTCTTCTAAACCTGCCCGCTCTCAGTATTTTCTTTATTTTCCATGACTTGGTGGCTTTGCTTGACATGTTCATGGAATTTGGCTTCTGGGATCGAAGGGGTTCTATCTACATAGTGATGGTGTGATGGTCCCAAGGGTGTAAGTCTCTCTGCCAAGAGACTCACTGACCCCTTCTTCGCAATAGGTTTTTCTTCCTTGTATTTATAGGTTTACTGGTGTAACTGGGATTTGGGTGACTTACCAGCAACTCCACCAGCTGTTTGGGTACTAGCTAGAAAGGAGCAAAAGGAGCTTCCTTCTTCCATGAGATTCTCACCAAGTGTTCTGTGTCATTTGAGGTTTGCTAGGCAGATGGTGTTTTTGTATGACTTACTATTGGGTTTATTTTCCATAATGATTTGGGAAAGCTAATTATTTTTTCCTCCCAGTCCAGGAATGATTGCTCATTCTTTCCCATCACTGAGGCACTGGTTGGAAATAGGCAAAGATTTCACAACTTTTTGAAGCCAACTGTGCTCCTTCCCTGCTGAGAGCCCTCCAGCACTCTCCTTATCTGCCCTAGAAGGAAAATGCAGCCTGTGTTGACATGCTTCATTTCATTTCTCCCTCTGACTGAACGTAACCTGGCACAGCCCAGGACCATTCTTGACTCTCCCTAGAGGACTTAATCCCATGTCCCGCTGTCATCAGGAGATGTCACCTCACTCTGACACCTCTCTCTGTAAACTGTCACCCTGTTTTCTCAGTGATGCTTGGATTTGCAAAGGAGCAGGGTTTCTAAACTCCTGACAGATTTTGCCACATCCTGCATAGGCTTTAGCAGCAGCTTCGAGATTTAGTAGTGTCAGGGGAAAAAAGTGCCTGCAGCACCTAGCCAGAGTGTGCAGTCACAGTGATTCCAAACAGAGTATTGCTCTGTAACCACACACAGCAGTTACTGCTCAGTAATCCCTGCAGCTCATTATGGTTTTGGTTTTTGCTGTCTCATGGCTGCCGTGCCTGTAATCTCTTAGCACCTGGGATTTGGGTTTTGGCTTTCTTCTCTAGGAAGATTCTCTGTGGGTTTTCTGTCTAACAGGCTGGCCTGCTCAGCTCAGATGGCTGAGGGCCAGCGGGTGTCAGAGTGCCCATGTAAGGCCAGTTTTACTGTGTCGATTTGCAGGGGAGGTCCTTACAGTACCCAGTGTAGAGGCAAAAGCCTGGCTCTATACCCAGGCCATTGCCAACTCCTGAAAATCATTCCTGTACTGATACACTGGTCCTTCTGAGAACTGCATGTGGTGCTCAGCTTCAGGATTTCCCAGCCTTGCCCACAAGTTAAACAGTTTTGGGGGTGTGTTTGTGTGTTGTGGGGCAGTTTGCTTGTTCCCACTGACTACTGCAGCTTTGTCTTTGACTTCTTCCTTTCCGCCGTGAGTGTGGTTTAGAAATGGACTGGCTAATCTGGTGCTTTAATGATGGCCAAAATAGCCTTAGCCTCAGTGGTGAAACCACCTGGTTTTATTCACTTCCTAGAGAGTCCTTCCTCCCTTTTCCACTTGTTAGCGGACAGAGGTGCTTGCTGGATGAGCAAGGCTGGACAGGAGCAGAAAGCTGAAAGCTTGTGACACAATAATGAACTAAGTGCCTTCTTCAAGTCCCACAGTTGCTTGCCTTGGCTACAGAGAGAAAAAAACCCTTGTTGCTCTGTGGTAACAAGCTGGTCTGTGTCCTGGTGGGAATGCACCTGCAGCAGAGCCTCAGGGCCTGCTCAGCTAATTAAGATGTTGGAAGCTGAAGCCCAGTCCAGCCTGGCTCAGCCCCACTGCTGATTGTTTCACCCAGCAACTAACAGACCTCTTCTTGTTGCAGTTTGGCTCTGGCCTTTTCAGAGGCATCTGGGCACAAGACATATAATCTGTTTTATTTGTTCTAGGCACCCCTGCAACTCCTGGTATGGCTGGCAGTATCTGAGACTCTCCCAATCCTCCATTGTGCATCGCTGTGAAGCTGGAAAGAGTCTTGCTCCAGAAGCACAAGGAAGGAGCAGAAATGCATCACAGGTAACAGGGGGAATCCATGGCTACAGCTGTGTTGCTTTCTTTCTGACTGATCCACACCCAGTGTACACTTCAGCAGGACATGTGACTTAATATTTTACTTGGGCACTTGTAGCTTATGGTTATATGACAGGAAGAGAGGAAAAATATGAACTGGTTCTCTGGTGTCAAACTAAGCAGACATTCTCCAATGTTTTTGGAATTGGGCTGAGCAAGTGTGCCCTGGGCTGGTGGGGAAATATCTTGTGGGAAGAACCTCTGTGGTCCTGCAAACCTAAAGGAAAGTGGGATTAGACTCTCGGGTTGCTCCATGCCTGAGTAATGCCACAGAAGAAAAGGAAAGCTGGTCCCTGCCGAGTGCGAGATGTGGTGTTAACAATGGGACACTGTCTCTGTGCTGCTGTTACAAAAGGATTTAACTTGGAGACCTGTCAGCAATTAATTACAGTTGACTTTTAAAACAGTCTTTTTTTAGGTAAAGAACATTTTATTATTAAATCTGCACTTACCTTCACAGGCTCAGGAATTTTGAGTGTTTGAATTGGTTGCAGAGGCAATTTAGCACCTAAATCCCTTTAGAGATGAGATCATGACAGTTTTTTCCATAACAAGAGTGTACAGTATTTATTTCTGTTTTTATACAACTGCCATTTTTTAAAATTGTCTTTTGGCTCAGCTGCTTGAAGCCAACCTCTCTTATTGCCACAGTGTTCTGTCTGTGCCTTCTAATTATAAGGCACCTGGGAGGAATTCAGTCTAACACCGTCTTCCTTCAGCATGTTGTTACATCATCCACAGAAAGATGAGAGAGATAACCCTTTGTCCCAGGTAAATTAGAGCAAGTGGAGCAGCAGAAGCAAGCTGGCATAACTTCTTCCCAGAAACAATGTGAGGGTACACTAGGGAGAGGACTGGCTGACCTCAGAGCAGACTTGCCTTCTGGAGGGAGGAGGTGTCCCATTGCTCCAGGCTTTGGAACAAAAAGGTCCCAGAAACAGTGAGGTAGAAACAATGATAGCTCCAAAAGTCACACTGCTGTTTAACATGTCCTTTCCCACTCGGGTTTCTGGAGCTGCTGAGGAAGCGTGCTGGCTCTAAGACATCAGCAGTTTTGCTTAGAATGATCTGTATTAAGTAATGGTTTGAAGGGCTCAGGAGAATATGCAAGGGATGGATATCTGTGGGAAACAATCTCGGTGCTGTCTGCAAACAAGGGACTCGTAACATTTCAGAAATTACCATCGTTTTTGGGTGTCCATGTTGGAGTTTATCCCCTTTGGTACAAAGTCCCAGTTTCTAATGGGAAATAACCTGCATGATGGAAGCTGAGGGAGCTGAAGCACCTTGGTATTTCTGAGAGTCTCCTAGGGGCACATGCAAAATGAATTCACGGCTCTGGTAAGTGTTGGCTGGAGAAGGGGCCACTGGATGGAGCTCTCGTCCTGTGGTTGGCCACCACTGGTTACCTGAGAGGCATGACCTGTACCGGTGAGGAATTCGGCTAGCAAACCAGTCTTTGAACAAGGTAAGGGGCTGGGATTCCAGTCTGATAGCATGGTGGTGGTATGCAATAATGCTGTGCTGCTTTATGAGAAACCCATGCCTCCTGGTCAAGAAGGGAAAGTTCAAGCAGTGTGATTAGCTGTGAGCATTTGGGAGACAGCATTCATCAAGGTGGGCAAACAGGTATGGCCACCACCAAATCTGGGAAAAACCCAAGTCTGAAAGGTGCCAGGTAAAGATTTGGTCTAAACTGGTGGCTCTGAGCTTTCAGAGCCAAACGCTTGTGGCTGCAAATAAGCTGCTTACCTGAATATCAGCAGTTTTCCAGATGTAAGGGGTGATAAATCCAGAAAGAAAGCTACATGTATGTACAGCTCATGTAGTTACTGACATCAAAACGAAAGCATTTCAGAGAAACATGATCCTGTGCTCCCATGGAGATGGGTAGTCAAACTTCATTCCTGTTGTTGGCTGGAAGGAGCAGAATTGCAAGGTTCAAGTCTCAGGATTGCTGAGGCTGACACTGTTGGGAGTGGGGATTGCAGGGAGTGAGGGGTGAGAGAAGGTCATGTGGTTGTATTTGGCTGTAGGTGATGGTTTGAAGCTGTGTCCTGAAGGGGAAGTGCTTTTAGCAGAAATATTTCCAAATGTTGTTCGCCCTAGTTTTGTGACAAAGATGTTGGTCAAGAGGGGATTTTAATATGATTAGTGCTTACACTTACACAGTCTAAAATAGCTTAAGGGTCCACCTCTTCTTCTTTCTGTAAATGAAAAAGGGGAGGACACTTCTTCAAAACCTACTGAAGGGGTTTTTTTAAACGAAAAAGATTGTGTATTGTTTGACTTGACTGTTGGGCTTCCTTGAACTGAAACAGGCCATTTTATGTCATTTTATCTGCCTTTTACCATGCATTTAAAACAGGGCCTTTGCTAGTTGCCTGCCTGGTTAGGAGTTAAATGGACAAGTGAAATAGTGCTTATGACATACTGTGTATTTTTAAGACATGGAGTTCTTTCAGAGGAAGGAATTAGAATTGGAATGCTTCCAAAATCCAGTTTTAATAAAGTGTGCTTGAGTTCAGAAAGGAAAAATTCCTTTCTTTTCACTTGGTTGCTCTTCTCATAAAAAGAGTTTGTATCTGTACACATGTGCCTACACATGTGCATGTTGCATCACCACTTTGGGCACAGCTTTAGGATACTGACTGGTGGGATCTCTGGATTGTAAAATCACCTGTCCGAATACCTTGCTTTAAGGACTGTGACTTGCCTCCTTTGTTTATTTTTGTTCACCAGTTTGGGATAATATTTGCAAATGACTGGTTTCCAAGGAAAATTAAGTGTTTACTGCAGGAATTTGAGGTTGGCTCAGGGTTGCCTGAGATGTACCATTTCAGGTGCAGTTATGCATCCAGCACTTTGTTTCCTCTGCCTGCAAAAAGTGCCAAGGCTGTCACATGGGGCTGGTTTGCTCCCTGCCCTTCAGGGGAGAGCTAACCCTGCCCTTCCAACTCGAAGTCCTGGCATTCCTTGTTAAAAATTCCTGACTGACTGTTCAAAGCCTTCCTTATTCATGTCTGTTCAAAGATTATTAGGACAATTATTGGGAGCCAGTGGTAGCCAGAGGACTGATAGCATAGCTGAAAGTAAACAGTGATGTGGTGCAAGGTGTCACTCTATTGAGGCTTTTCAGAGTGTGCTCCCAGCTGTTTTACCTGCTGGGTGCTGTTTGGACAGAACAAGGCTTAGTTCCCTGTTGTGTGCTGGTCATGGGCCACACGCTGGCTTCCCTGTCCCAGCAAGAACTGCCTCCCAGACAGCTTCCCAGGGCTTGGGTTGTTGGCTGTGGGTGACGAGACGCTACTGGGAGAGGGGTAAGGCGTTGAAAGAGGATGTGGGTCACTTTTTTTTCCAAGTTCTATGTGGCATATGCGTTATGGCACGATGCCTCTGGAAAAGTAAACAGCACTTCAGGTTTAGTCATGCCCCGTGCTTATTATAGTCCTGCTGAGGGATTCCAGCAACTTGCCAAGTGCCAGTGCCTAGCACTGGATAGGCGTCCCAGCCGCAGAGCCATCTGCCTGGTGGGTTGGGAAAAGCCTCTGACAGCTGGTGGAGATGCTGGGTGGGAAGAGCTGGTGCACAGACAAACGACATGCTAATCCCAAGTCGGAAAAGGGCGGTGATGCCAGCCGTGCGGGACGGGGATTTTTGCCTGGCAGGTGTCTGCAGACCTGCTGGCTCCCCAGAACAGGCGTTCCTCTCCTTCTGCCAGTGCTGGCCCCGGGCTCCCAAATTAGTCAACGCTTGGGCAGAGCGTGAGTAGAAATCACGTAGCTGAGAATCTAACTGTGCCCTGCCTAGGTGCGCGTGAGGGTCATCGGGAAGGTCAGCGTGGGGCTTTCTGCTGTGTAAGCTGCAGGAAAATTCTTCTGCCCAAATTCCTGCTTGCTTGCTGAGCTTTGACTGCAGGAAGAGTGAAGAGAGCACATGAGAACGCTCTCCAGGGAATGAGCAGCAGGATGGGCTTAGGAAGGACAGAGTGCTGTGCTGAAGTTTGATTTTCAGCAGCTGATATCTTCTAATATGAAGTTGCCCAAAAATGTAGAGACAGAATATAAAAATACAGCAGTGAAAGTGACTTTCCATGCTAATGGCTAATTTTGCTTTCTGTTTTTAACTCTGCCCAGAGTTAGCTTTGAATCTACTTACATGATGAGGACATCAGCACTGCCTGGTTTTGAGAATCAGGCTGGCATTTAAATGCAAGCTGAAGTCTATTTCTGCAAGTGTGATGCAGAGCCCTCTCACCAAACCGTTAGAATTTTCTGCTAATTGTGGTGTTTCAATTCTGGCCAACTGCATTCCAGAATGGCCTCTCTGTAATGTGCTATTTACTGACTCTATTTTAGTAGATAAACTCCCCAGCTTAGCAATAGGAAATTTCTCTTCCTTGCACAGTGTTCTAAAGCCCCTTTAAACTAGACAGAAATCTATAGGCTAATGTGGTAATTTTGATTTATTAACTTGAGGTAGGTATAAACTCTTCCTGTTGGAATGTTGACAATGTTTGGCATTGAATGGAGATGCTGGCACAGGAGGCCTGAGGTCTGTAATAAATACAAAGGCCATAAATATTTAAGGTGTATTACATCCCGTCCTACCTTTAACACATCTTTTAGTACCATTTAATGGGAAATAACTTAGAGGAGATCTAGGAAAAGAGCTTAAAATGAATCTGTGACACTGTTACTGGTGGAAAATGGAAATAAGGTTTCAAGGCAATGCAGATCAACTTGGTGCTCCCCACAGGGTTGGATTGCTTCACACAGAAACTCCTGACCTGACCCAGACCTGGGTCTTGAGCTGGGGGTCAAGGCAGTGGTTCTGCTGAATGGCAGAGGGGGGCGGCCCCCAGACTGGGGGTAACTGGGAGGAGGCCACACACCCTCCCTCAGACAGCCCAGCCTGTCTCTGGTTGCATGGTTCACAGTCCCTCAGAGGAAGGGACACCTTCCACTAGCACAGGTTGCTTCAAGCCCCATCCAACCTGGGCTTGGACACTTCTAAGGATGGAGCAGCCACAGCTTCTCTGAGCAACCAGGGCCTCACCAATCTCACAGGGAACAGTTTCTTCATAATATCCTAAATCTTCCCTCTGTCCATTTGAAGCCGTTCCCCCTTGTCTTGTCACACTTGTCCTTCCCTTATAAAAATTGCTTTCTTGTTTATAGAACATGTCTCTTAAGAGTTGTTTTGAGAGTTCAGAGTGAAGCCTTCTAACGGGAGAGAAAAGGCAGCCAACAGATCCTTAGCACTGGAACTAAGTTTGCTCTTTCCAGCGGAGAAGGAAGTTCCTCTTGTTTCCCTGTATTTATTGGTTTGAAGGGCTGAATGTGGTCAGAGTACCTGTGAAGTGGAAAGCAAGGGTTTCCTGACATGAAAACCGAGTCTTTCCAGGGCTTGGAGTTCCACACCTGAAGGCTGTAGTGGTTGAGATGTAGCTAGGAATACCAAGAGCCCTGTTTTCAGATTCCTCAGCTTTTGTCTTCTTCCAGTGAGTCAGTATCTATTTCTGTGTGAAAAATTGTAACATGAAACACCTTAAAAGCACTGATCCTTACAACAACAAACAATTAAAAGGAAAAATGGAATCCTACCTCCAGCAGAAAATCAGAGCCGAACTGCACTTCCAAGGAAGAGCATTTTGTGATGTCCTTGATAACAGTAATAACAATAAAGGTCACGAGAGCTCTGCCATCCTGAGACGTGATGTTGCTTGCTCAGACAAGTGGCCCCTGCTGAGTCTCAGATCAGGTACGTCTGATAATGGGGATGGAACAGCCGTGTTTATTTTTGGAGTGTGTCCGAGAACCTGTTTCTGGTCCTTGCTCTTCTATAACAGTCAGGTATTTATTTACATGGTCGGAAGCTCCAGGGCTTCTCCCGTAAAAAGGAGTTTATGTATCTGAACAGTTCGTACCTTTCCTTCGCCTTTGTGTGCTGATGGCACAAGATCATAGAACGGAAGATGGAGGGCGAATGGGATATTCCTTATCTAAGATTATACTGTTGCCAGAAAGAACGGTTGCACCCTTTGTTTCTTTGCAAGGGATTAGATTGTAAACATTGGTGCTGTAATATCTAATTTTGGGAGGCTATTCCCTATTATAAAGTATCACAATGATGCAGTGGACATAGAAATCCATCAAACTATTTGTAAGATCATCAGGAGTGCATTTTTTACTTTGTGTGCCAATCCATATTGAAGAAAGTAAATCAGGAATCTCATGGGTGGCCTTACCCTGTGGACCAAGTGTGCTTTGGAAAACTAAATGGGTGAACGTGTGAGTGCCTGGTTGTTTTGTGTATTTGGGCTCTTCTGTTTTAAAATCTTAGCAGCTAATTTGAAAATTGAGAGCCCTGCATTTTCATTTGACACTTGAGGAATGCTTGGTCACAGAATAAACGTGGGTGCTAAGCATCCCTTAAACCTTTTACCTGCCCGCATGGTATGGTAAGAAATGCCTGAATTGCTCTGCTCGCTTCCTCCTCTTGGGGACAGGAGGTAGCTCAGGCAGCAGCTGCCAAAACTGCAACACTTCGGGACTTAGCTGGAGGAATTTGGTTTTGTGTTTTCCCGTACTACCTCGGAGGCCCTTGAACATGGTTTTCTTTATGACTCTGACAAGCTCTTTTGAATCCAAGTCCCGAGGTTTTGGGTTTCCCTTTTATGAAAGGTTTTCAGTCCAAGGAATGTGGTGGGCACATTGAAGTTTTCCTTGATGTAGTTGCCATGCAGTGTTTTCTGCTCTGACTGCTCCGATTTGCAAGTGCCATGGCATGAGTGTCATGGTTGAGGTTGTGTGGGTTGCAGTGCATGGGACACATTTTCACTGCTTCCTGGTATTCACTAAAACCAGTGGACTCGAAATAAATAATGTTCAACTGCTCTAATTTTAGCATAAAATTAAGATAACTTGTTGGCCAGCATTATTGTTCCAAAGACTGTAACATTGTCCAAGAAACCAGCAGGACTCATGGGCACGTTCTGCTGGAGAGTTTTCGCACAATATCCACCATACGCTGTTGTCTGTTGCTATGAGACAATCTGAGAAGATCAAATGGTGGATAAACATTGCATAACTCATCAAAGAGATCAAGTAAGGTGTAGTGATAAGGGATGGAAGTGATTGTGGCACTAGCGGGGACTTTGGGAGGGGTAGAGAGCTGAGGTGGGAAAACAGCATTGAAGCCACATAGGCAGGAAGGAACAGACATCCTAGTTAAAACACTGGTGAAAGTTCTTCTTGGAAGCTCCATGCCTGGTACTTTAGTCTAATCTCATGGTATCTTAAAAGCATTTCTTCTTCTTTCCATGCAAAGCAATCAGAAAATATTTCTACCAAAAAATTAATGGGAAATATTTAAAAATTTGAATAATTTTTCTTACTTTGTTCCATCTTGTTGCTTAGCTAGGAGCTTCTTCATCCTAAAAGAATGACTGCTGTCTTTGTAGTGATGTTGTTTATAACATGAATATTCCACCATGCCAGAGCATCCAGGTTGACAACATAGAGTTGTCTTTGCTTACCAAATCACCCCAGACTCGTGCTTCTTTCATGTGTTTATGCAGATTTATTAAGTCCATTCTTGTCATCCCTTAGCAGAAGAGATCAAACAGAAGATAAACCACTCATGCCTGCAGCAGCATTCCTGTGTTGGCCAGCTGCCTATTCTGCTTTTCCCAGAGGCACATTACTCCATCCTACCCAGGAAAAGTGCTCTGGTAAAAAGTTTAACTTCGCCCTGTGCTCTCATGGTCATCAGAGAGAGAACCTGGCAGGTTGGCAGAAGTGGGGGGATTTTCCAGCAAGTTGTTTGTTAAATGGCCATGGAAAATGTCTGACCACTCCAAGGGAAGCAGGATGGAGTAATGTCAACTCTTTGGTTGATGAGTAAGAAAAAGCTTTGGCAGGTTTTTCAACTTGGTGTTTGTCTGAGTTAGCAAAGAATTTCAAGTGATTTCAAGAGAAATGGATTCCCCCACTGATTTCACTGGGTGCCAACTCTGACTTGGAGACAATGTTTACTAAATTGAGTTAAAAACTTCCCTGCTTTTCAATACAGGAAGGAAGAGAAAGATCCTGTTAAAAAGGAAGGAGGAGAAAGATCCTGTTAAAAAGAGCTGCAGAGACCATTTCAGAGCTCTTGTTTCTGGTGACCTTTTAATAATGCACAGCAGGACAGAAAGAAGGAGTGGTCAAGTTCCTTGGCTTCAGACAAATGAACCCTATTTTCTGAGGCTGGGCTACTTCAGCCCGTGACATTCATGACACGTAACATTTTGCAGGCTTCTGGTGGCAGTTCTACAAATGTGACAACGGGGTGTCAGCTCCAAGAGGAAGGAGCCTTTTTTATGTCTTTGCATCCCAGATAAATCCCCTTGTGTTTTGAGCTTTGGCATCTTCAGCTGATTACTCATGCAAAAGTGTGAGGGGAAATACTACAGAGCTAATTATAATCACTTTTAATTAGATCCTGCAGCAACCCCTGCAAGAAATTTTAAGTGAGGGATGCACACACTCTGTGAGATCAGTGCTGCTTTGCAGCCAAAACCATTGAATCCTGGAATAGTTTGGGTTGGAGGGGACCTTAAAATTCATCTGTCCCTGCCTTGGACAGGGACACGTGTCTCTACAGCAGGTAAGTATGGGCCCCAAACCATAAAGCACAAAGAAGTGTTGGAATACATGGACCTGTATTTTGCTGATATTTGGGAACTTGGTGAGGCAGCTAACAAAGCAGGAATTTTTGATTAAACTCCTGGTGACACTAGAGTGGGAGCCATTTCAAATATCCACTCCGTATCCTGAATGTGAAATCGTTCTTAGGAAACTGTTATGGAAAAGGTCTTGCAAAATCACCTGCTCAAACAATGTGTCCATTCCGTGCCTCCTGTAGCATTAGACCGGAGTGAGTGGTGTTATTCCTGGGAGGCAGGCGTTGGACAGGATGTACGGACATGTGGTTAGCTGTAAGTCTCCCATGTCTCTTCTTCCTGTGATTTCCTCTCTCACAAAGGAAGTGCTAAAAGAAATCATTTTGTAACTGAAGAACCAGATGATTTGTTGTTGTTGTTAATGGGAAAATTCTCATAATTAAAATGAGCCCTCATTTTGAAAGCCTTGAACTTGTAAATGGATCAATTGAGCCAAGCTTTCCAGGAAATAAACGTGGACCTTTAAGCTCAGCGCTCCCTCCGGAATGGCTGAAATGCAGGGCTGCGAGTGCTCTCCCTCACTTCAAGGGCTGTTGTGCTTGTCAGTTTTCAGGCTCCCTGAGAAGGAAGTTCTCCTGGCTTCTCGTTTGTGGAGATCAAAGCATGGAGAAGTTTAAGAAACCCAAGCAGGGTTCTGGGTGACTCAGTGGTGTTTTCTGAAATACAAGTCAGAGTCTTTAACCCTGGTGCCACTGGCATATCAACCAAGAGGCAAGTTAATAACAGAAAGAAATAAATTCCTTTCTTCCTTGGTTCTCAAAATGCCTTCTAAGAGGGTTTTAGGATCTTTCTTTAGGATCCTCATTCTACAGACAGCAGCACAAGTGTTCTTCTTCTTTCAATTTATTTATATTTTTTCCCCTCCTTTCCTCACCAGTGTTCATTTTAGGGTTTGTCTTATGTCGCCTTAATATGTAAATGGTATTCAGTTTCTTCATATAGAAAAGCTAAATATTTATTGTATACATTATATTTTATAGGTTTGTCAGAAGGTACTGTGTTAGATCTTATTGGTGGATAATATATTTACATTTAGTTTATTGGTTAGTACATGGTATTTTGCATGTTTATCAAACTTCTGTATTTATAGTTAGTTTATATATTTTTTCTACTGATTCCCATGGGACAGATATTATTGTTTATGCAGGTGCTAGTTGTTTTTCACCTAAGAATAAGTTGTTGTGTTAACAAGCTTTCATATGAAGTTTGTTTTTGTATGGGAACTTGCAAATTACTCAGCTGCATTTAGAAGAAATGACAGGCTAGCTATTAATTTAACAGAGCAGGCCTGATTTTATGAGTCCTTTCTTTTATAATTCTTCTAGCTGTTCATGACAGTCTTGGTTTAAGACAATCTAAGGAGAAGGTGCTGTACAGGTTTGACCAATACCTTTCCACCAGTACAAGTGGATACAAGTGAAAAAAAATCAGTTTACTAACAAGAGGATCAGCAACAGACAGAAAATAACAGTAAGTGAGAGCTAGATACGGAATTGCTAAATCTCAGAACCCCAAGACAGAGAGAGCTGAAGTGCCCGACAAGTGGCAAGAAATCCTCTTGAGAGCCTTCCCTCAATACTGGCCAAAAATCAGATGAAAGAAATATGTTCAGCAAGGACACAGTGCAAGTATTCAGACTTGTGGACAGGATCCATATAAACTACTAATATTCTAACAAATAATAGTGTATTTTAAAGACGTTTGCAATGCTGCCTCAACAACTCCAACAGATAAGAGAGTATTATTATTATTATTATTGTTTATATTATTATTTTATTTTTTATATTATTATTTTTTTTCTTTCTGAAACAACTTTAAACAAACATGTTTGAGGCTGACCTGTGTCTTTTCCAAAGCATGTTGTGCTTCTTCATGTTTTCAGTAGGATTTAGAGGGCCATTCAGACAAGTGGTGAAAGCTAGGGATTGAGCTGGCCTGAGCAGGGATGTGACTTGTCTGCCCGTCATTCCTGTGGAAGAGATTCAAACCTCTCTGGTAGGATGTCCAGAGGCTTGGCAGGATGGGGTGGTGCAAACTGAGAGGGAATCTAATTAGTGCATCCAAGTGTCTGAAGGGTGAGTGTCAAGAGGATGGGGCCAGGCTCCTCTTTCCTAAGAAGGCCTTGGATATAGGAGGAATGGGACACAGAGCAAGGAGTAGAGTCTGGCATTTCTCAGTTTTAGGGTCCTGGTGATCACTTGCCCCCTCTGGAGTGTATTCCTGTCACAGCTCTGCACTGGCTCCCTGGTGTGTGCCCTGTTGAGCAGGGGCAGGTTTTGTATGTCCTGTGCTGGAAGCAGGCTCTCCAGAGAAGGAATTGACTTTCACTTAACCTTTACATCTCCTTCTGCAACTTATCTTCAAGGGCACATCTGGAATGTTCAGTACCATAGTGTGTTTTAGTATGACCTGTTACTTGTCTGACACCTGTGCTAGCTATAGAAGCCAGAAATGTACATTTTAAGAGGCGGTTAAAAATAGCTTGGTTTGTTATAAATCACCCTCCCCTACATGGTATTAATTTCCATGGAGCTGAAGAATTTCAAATTCTCCTGGTTCTACAATGGCTGCACCCTGAATTCGGAATATTGCCCCTTCCAAACAGAGTTTTCATGACATCAACAGTAAGTTCTTTCCAATGTACTGGAATCCTTAAGCCTTAAAAAAGAGATAACTGCTGGATACTCTGCTGTGTTCTTTTTCTGTGTCTTGTTCTTCTTTTTCTTCTACCTTGTGCCTTTGAGTTGAACAGGATTCAGTTCTTCATTAGGTGTTCTTGGACTAGGAGCAGTATTGCTTTGGCTTTGTTCCCAAACAAGTTAATGTAAGGGGGTGACAATCCAGCTTTCCAAAGGGAGAAAAAAAACCCCACAACAGAATAACCTGACAGGCTGGTTGTCAGGCTGTGATTACCTGTTCAGGTGTACCAGACTTGTACGTTCCCAGGTAACTTGGCAGTACTGACTTCCTTTGGACCAGGTATGAAAACACTGCCATGCTTCTGCTTCCTAAACCAGTATGCACCAGAATACATCTTCCTGTGGACCCTGTCCTTGGATAACTCAGGGGACAAAAACCCAGCTAAGTTTCCTGCCCTGCACACTTAATGTGTTGGTCTGAATCTTATCTCTAGAATTTATTTCCATTCTGATTTCTATCACTCAGTACCAGTCCTTAAATCAATCATGTTTTAAAATGTTTTCAGACTTGTTTCCCTAAAGTCCTAGCAAAAAGGTAGCAGGAAAAAAGTGAGTGTTGTGAAGAGTTAATTACGGAAAGAAAATCTCTTCTGAGGCTTAACTGGAGGCTAATAATGAGTTTCCATTGCCTGGAGGTGCATTGGAATGAGAAGGAAATGGAACAGGCACTGGAGTGGGGTTAAACTGGTTTATTTTTTCCATGCTGGAGATGACAGATGAATAAGTCCATTCCTCTTTGTACCTGTCCATCGCAGGTGAGAGCATCTCCCCGTGTGCCCGGTCCGCTTCCCTCCTAAGCATTTGGGAGCAGAGGCTGTGAGCCTCTTTGTGCAGCTCAGCAGGCTCTGGGGCAAAGCAGGGCGCTGGCAAGTGCTGCACAGGCAGGAGTAGCCAAACAGCGCAGCCGAGCCGGAGTTACCACAGCTACGCCTGCTGCAGGACTTCAAAGGGAAAGCAAAAAACACTGCTTCAGCCCTGCGTGACCTGAGCTGATTCACACTGCCAGTTAATGCCTTTCCAGGGACTCGTGGTGCCTGACATGGAGGGGAAAGGGATTTCCTTGGGAACGGATTCTTGCTTTGGTGTTTTATCTCATGTGCTTGCCTTGAAAAGGGAGGCGCACCCTCTGTTTGCTTGTAACTGCTGAGTAAGGAGTGTGATGGGTTTAGGTACAACTGGAAGTAAAGTATACTCTATGCTCCAACAGAGTTGGCTGTGGAGAATCAATATAATTAGAAAACTTTACCCCTCTTAGTGTCTGAGATAAGGGTTTTGTGGAGGCACATATTGCATTTTGAACGAGCAGTCAAACGTTTGCTTTTGGGTTCAGAACCAGCATAAGGGCAAGTGTAGGTGCAGTGAATAGTAACCCAAGTGACACAAGGGAGGAACACTGGAGTCCATTGCTGAACCACAGGTCTCAAATATCTTCAGTGCTTCTGTACATCAAGAAAATGTACATCCTAGCTCCCAATGCCAGCTCTTCCTCTTTGGTGGCAGGTGTTACCTGGCCTTCATCTGGAACTGGATGCAGCTTTCCCTTCTCATTATTGCTTCTGCTTGTTGGCAGCCTGGAGCTGAAACACGAGATCGCGGTTGTGCCGTGTCCTCACGTCCGCGCATGCTGCCCTGAGTTGGGGTCCCACGGCAGCAGTGTGGGGAGGGCACGCAGCAGGACCTGGGGCTGGCTTGTGGAGGCACCATGTTTCCAGGAAAAACACATGAGGGGAGGGATGGGCTGAGGTGAGCGGAGTGAAGGGTCAGGTGCTCAGGTCAGCCCCAAGATGGGCAGTCTGGCCCACAGACAGGCAGCCAACACGTATTACTTACAGCGTCACTGGGCAAAGAGCTCGCCTTTCACCTGTGGCATCTGCAGAGCAAATTGTAGCAGAGGGATACTGCAGTTTGTCCTGGACCCCATGCCCTCTGTGCCGGCAGCAGAAAGGTTGGGTGCTCATGGGGTGTCCCCCACTTTGGGGTGGCAGGCATTGCTGCTCTTGCTTGGCTTTCAGAGGCTTTAATGGAGACGCTCCCGGACAGCCTGCCGGGCAAACGAAACAAAATGTCACGGGGGGGAACTATTTTGATCCCTTTCACTGGGGGGGCAGAGGGGCGGGAAGAAGTGGGTTATAGTAAATGTCATACAGGCCTGGAGCTGGAGTGTCCGTTCAAGTGGGACAGCCTTTGCTGGGCTCTGCCTCTTGCGACTGGAGCAAATGTGGAAGGCGAGCTGCTGTGAGCCCTTGGTTCTCCTGCTCAAGGAACCCATGGGACAGCTGGATCTATGGAGGGACTGGAGGTAGGTCTGGGCAGCCTGGTTTGGGATGGGACACTGAGAGGCAGAATTGATCAGGTGGGGATACAATGATCTCCAGTCTGAAATCATAGCTCCGCCTTTTCTCTCTGTGCCAGACTTGGTATTTCACCAAGCTTTTCCTGTTGATACGGGTCATGACCCATATAAGACTCTTCTCAGGTGCAAAGTCTTTTTGCACCAGTTTTTCGGTTATTGTAACAGGAGAGCTTTCCGGAGAGTTTAGGAGCTGGAGAGTCCTCAGAAAGCCAGCTCTGGGGTTTTCACAATTCTGTGCCTTGCAACAAGTCTGAAAGAATTCAGATATCCAGTGGAAACCTGTCACTTTGCCGTGTGTTCCTGCTTGCTTAATTGCTGGTACATGGATAAAAACAGAGTGATTTCATGAAAATTCAATTTTTTTATCCCACGTGCAATCTGTCTAGCCTGTGCTAGCATATACAGTTACTTCTCAGATAACATCAGCCTTGTGGCTTGTTGTCAGCAGCAGATGCTCTTGTGGAGCCAACTTTTTGATCTGTTTAAATCATTCAGATAAGTGGTATAACACCTCCCTGGAACACTGGGATAGCAAGATAAACCACGTTCCGTGTCAGGAAGAGAGAGGTTGTGTGTCTCTCTGTATCTCTCAGAAGCTGTTGAATGTTTTTCTGCATTAATCTGCAGCCATAACGACCTAACTCTAACCTGCAGTTATTAATTGGGAGAGGAGCCAGCAAATACTGCAGAGTTGGAGCTGATATTCTGAGAACTGTGAAAAACAAAGCCAAGGAGAGGAGCAGCAAAGGCAATTGGTTTGTGATAACTGTGTGTACAAGGAACAATGAGGGACAGAGGAAGGCAGGGGACGTGTGTAATGGGCTCTGTGTTTCTCAGAAAGACCTACTTGGGAAGACGTGGCATAAATAAGTCTTTGAGTCATTTCTTTTCCGTACTGAAAAGCCTCGTAAACGTGTCATCACAAACCATTTGCATGCTCAAGATGTGCAGTTTGATAAGGTATGATAGATTGTGCTCTAAGTGTGACAATAGTAAGGGCAGGTCTCAACGCAGTAATTTCCTTCTCCCGTGGAAAATGTTTGCAGTGGAGCAGGGGAACCAAAATACTGGGATATATTGCTTATGCTACAGTAAGGGAAAAGACAGGAATGTCATCCTGGGGGAGAGCTTTGGACAGTTGATCTGGGTGCTACAGCTTTGCTCAAGAATCAAGGCAGAGCCCGCTTGTCATCTGCAGGGGTTGCTGCCCAGCTCAGGGTCTTTTCCCCATCCCCAGCTGCATCTTCCACCTGCTCCTGACCTCCAGCACAGCCGTGAGGGCAGGGATGGCCTGGGTCCCTCCCGGAGACTCTGCCTTGGGACTTCCCTGATGGCTGTGCTGGGAAACAAGAGCTGCTGTGGGAGCGCTGGGGGCCGCGGCACAGGTGACAGGGTGGGGAGCACAGCGCTGGCTTGCTGCCAATGCCATCGCTTCTTGCCATTCTTCCTCCTTTTATTTTCTTTCCCCACCCCAAAGCATGGGAATGTAGTAATTGCATTTTGACCCAGTTTCCAAAATCACTGTAGCATAGACTTTGGCGGGGGGGGCTGGGGGAACCACTTAGGAATGAAAACCAGCCATTAGCTAGTACCGGAGGGGCAGGAGCAGCAGCAGACTGTTACAAGTATGCACTAACAGCCTTGTAGAACAACTGTTATCCTGCATGCTTTTATGGGGGAAAAAAAAGGTAATTGCATTTACATTTTTTTGATATTTGATCCCTGGTTCACAAACCTTCTGAGCCTGAGTTCAGGTTGCTTTCAGCTGAAGCCCTCTAAGCATAGAGGCTTGTGTCAAGTGCCTGGATTTTCAAAACTTGGCTGGAGGTTTCATGGCAGCCTTTCTTGTGGTTATTTCTGGTACTTCTGGCTGCCAATTGGAATGCAGGGCTGTAGATCTGTGGGGAAGTGGAAAGGGATGGGTGTGAGTGCCTGTATGGAGTAGGAGCCCTTAATAGCAGGAGGCTTGGGTTGAGATGGGGTTTTGAAATGCGCAGAGACTTGGGGAGCAGATGTAGGTATGAAATCCAAACCAATTTCCTCATTCCGACTATTAATACAAGATGGAAAAAAGGTCCTTTGAAGTCATTTCAAGCAGCAATTAATATCCCTTGGAATCTCCCCAGCAACTCAGTGAGGAGTCTTGGAATTTAACCTCACAATGTTAGATAGGTGGGAAAGGAGAAAGAAAAGGCCAGAAGACACTCTCTCGAGGGATGGGAATACAGTGTCCCTCAGCTTCTGCTGCCTTGGTATCCTCACTGCCACTGTCCCTATCACGGGCAGGGCACCTGGAATAGTTACATGTTAGGCCTAGGGATACCACCAGTGCTTGAACATGGATTATGCTGCCTCTGCTGCAGGGGAGAAACAAAGGATGTCAGTACCCCAGGCTGCATTTTCCACCACAAGCAAGGCTGTCCATGAAGACATCATGCCCTGGAGAGCAGCTCTTACCTGCTCCACTGCAGAGCTTGGTAAGAGACTGCTGTGGCCTCCAAGGATGAGCTGACAGGGACCTTGAGGATGTCCTCTCCCTTGGTGAGGATGGATGGAAGCTTTGAGGTGGGACCATGCGTGTGGGGGAAAACATAGCCAAAAATTCAAGGCTTTGAGAAATGGAGATAGTCCTCATGTGCTTGTATTAATCAAATGATATGTGAGATTCTCCAAAGGCAATATTTTATTCTGGAGTTGTACAAGCATAAAATGAAAGCCTGCCCTTTGACAGCACTCGTATTTTGTTAAAACGCTCCACCAGAACATGCTGTCCCAAATATCTGTGGATACTCCATCATGCCTGAGCCCTAAAGCATACAGAGTGGGATGTTGTCTCAGGACAGTCATCTCCTGTTGCTACACAAATGTTGAGGTGAAGCCTGAGTTTATTAGTTTTCAAGGCAGAAGATATTGTTTCTGCACATTTTTATTTCATACAGTGCCTTAAGTTCTATTAGTCTTAAGCTGATATGCCTTGGATTTATTTTGCTTGCTGGAAGTTTGGAGAAGCTGAGGCCAGTCAGACATTTCATCTCTTCTATGTGGCAGCTTGGTCCTCGTGGCTGTTCTTGCAGGTCAGTGCTCCTGATGTTCCACTGCCTGCCCTTCTCAGTGCTTCCAGAGCACCAGGCACTTCTTGGCCTTCAACTCCTGCTCACCAAATTGCCTCCTTCCTGTGGAGAGGAGCTCGGATGCGGGTTGTTGGCTGCAGCCTTCGCTAGGGACTGCTGCTGGAGGTAACCATGAGAGGTATTTAAATAGGCGGTTTCAGCAACCGGTCTTGTGGGCAGGTTTCTCATCTTAACTTGCTGGTGCTGCCTCACATAAAATGCACAGCTTAGTGATTGCTGAATGTGGGGAGCAACTCTCAATATTATGGAATCATGGAGTGTTTTGGGTTGGAAGGGTACTTAAAAGTCACCTCATGCTAACCCCCTGCCATGGGCAGGGTCACCTTCCACTAGATCAGGTTGCTGGATATGTGACAGGCAAGGTTTTCATACCTATGGGGTTTCTATCCAAAGATTTTTCAGTGGAGCCTGTGGCTTCTGGAATGTATCAGCTTAGCTTGCTTCTCCCTTTCTGTGGGAAGAATCCGAAAGATCTGGGGCTACATCCAGGGGGTATTCCTCATCTGCTTGCACTTCCAGCAGCTTCTGCTGCAGAAGGCTGCAGAGTTGGAAAGAGCATTGAAAGAGCAGCCAGCTCTCAGGGGTGCTTTTTCCTTATTTTTTTGGCCTTGTTTTGGCTTGGACAACACATTTCTCCAGTTTCACTTTCACTCCAATTTTTTTTTCCTAGAACGCTTTGCTATACAGACAGCCCTAAGGTGGCAAAGCCCTTTTGGAGTTACGTACCCTTTTGGGGAACTGTTGTTTGCTCTAAACTAGACTGCTTAGTCTGGCGTTACCTAACAAATAATTTAAAAGTCATTAAGTTCTCAAAGATTTATTTATAGAGTACAAATTTCTGGCTAAATGTGACTTGCCAATGTTTGGTTTTCAATATTTTGTTTAGGAAATGTTGATATAAAAGATGAGAGATGGAACAAGAGATGTGAAAATCCAAAGCCGTGAATGATGCTGCTGTTTAATTATTTGAAAAGAAAAGAAAACATTTCTGATCACCCAGGATAATAAACTGAAGCCCTAGGTGAAGGTAAAAAACCAAACCGAAATGAACAAACCAAGCCAACCTTTGTTGTGTGGCATCACAAATTGGTCCTCGTTAAAAATTATCAGGAGTTGAGAAATGAAATGCCAGAGAGAAAATAGGATATTTTGGAAGTACCAGCCACTCCTGGGTAGCTTTTTTCTCCGTATCAAGAGAGGGCCTGCAGAGAGAAGACGTGAAAAGTTAACCAGTGGAAACACATTTTTCACTGGGAATAGAGTCTGTATTATCACAATAGGAAAACAGTTAAATGCAAAGAGCTGAGTTGAACTTAGAAGAAACATTGAGACGAGTATCTGTTGTTTAAATTGGCAAAGTGAGGGGAAAATAGTGTTCCAAGAGCAATAACCTAAATGGCACTGTAAATCAATCGATGGTAGGTTGTCTGGAGCTGAGCAATATAGATGTCCATGAATTTACTGTGTAGTTTCCTGTGGTGGTAGTTTGATAGCTTTTTTCCCAAGTATCCTTTGTCAGACATCATCTGAGAAGGCTGCTCAGGTGTGTATATGGCTGGATGAGGTAGAGAAATCAGTGATTTATCTGTGTTACTGATGGTGTATTTCAGATCTCTTACAGCTGGCATTTGGCATATCCAAAGCCCTGTCGAGGTGTCCCAGATGGTGTTTTTTAGCATCAGGAAAAGATACAGTCCTGAATTAAGAGGATCACAGTGACCTGCCATTCAAGTTACTCTTTCCTTCAGGATATTGGATTCTCTGTGCTATAGAGGCAAGGATTCAATTTTAGAGAAGCAGGCAGGAAGCAGTGTACATCAGGGAAAGCATTTCTAATCCTGATGCCTGTCACCATCTGCTTGTGGGAAGTTATCTCCAATCAGAGGGTAAGAAGGCTGGCTGGGGGGCTGCTGTGTATTGACAGCAGAAATCCAAGTAAGTTTTAATTTTTGTCTGTACTGGTCATGTTGTTGGACTTGGCCTTCCACTGAGAGTGGGTGAGATTCCTCCTTGTCCTTCCAGTCAGTGATAAAATATTAGAAGCCTTCCTGAGCTGGTGCTCAGGAGTTGAGGAGGATCTAGACGAAGATGCTGGTTGTTGCACTGTAAGGATTTGGTGCTCAGAACAATTGGTCCTGGGTCACAGTACAGGCACTCTACAAAAGGGCTGAAGGGCTTGTTGGCCCATCCCTCTGAGCATTCTTGGTGGTTTTTTTTTTTTTTTTTTTTTTTTTTTTTTTTTTTTTTTTTTTTTTTTTGGCACAAGATGCCAATAGCTGAGGAATGAGGAAGAGAAAGAAATTCATCAAAATGACAGCTGGGGACAAACTGGGAAAAGAAGAAATCCTTCTGATGTAAATACTGCTCAAATGTAAATACTGCTCATCCATATCACTTCTGTCAGGTCTGTACCCCATTTTTTTGTGGATACAATGAGGCTTGTGCTCAAAGGGTTTGACTTCAGCCTTGGATTTCCCTCCTACCCTGAGAAGTGAAAGGATCTGTGTCCCTTCTGACCTGTTTTGGTCTGAACTCGCTCTGAAGCAGAGAGCAGGTGATGTGTTTGAGAGCACAGAAGTGCTTCAGTCAGCTGGGCTGCTTCCTTAGCCCTCTCTTCCAGAGAGGGGGAGTGTTTGTTGTCCCAGTGTCCCAACAGTTGGAGGCGGTGGAAGCGTGTGTTTCGGCATCCTACGCTCCTGTGGGTATTGTGGGTGTAGGAACAAACACACTTGCTTTATTTTAACAAAACCCTGCGTTTTTGGCTCTGACCAAAGGCTGGTTTGGCCTCCTTCCCTGTGGCACAGAGCAGGACACAACTTGAGGCAAATGAAATCTGCTTTCTCCCTGGGGCCGGGGCACTGAGCTGCCCCTATGCTCACTGCTGAGGGGACGCTGGCAGCTCACCCCCTCGGGGGGCTGCGCCTGGGGCTGCCTGCGGATCCGGGGGCGCTGGGGGGCACGGGAAGCAGGGGTGCCTCCCAGCAGAGGGCCCTCGAGCAGCACTGCCGCCTCCCGGCCTGTGCTCTCCTGGCCCCAGCAGCTCGGGGGCCCCTGGCACAGGGGGACGCACGAAGTATGGCAGTTCGGTGTGCTCTTGGAGAAGTTGCTCTTGATGGAAAGATAAGGGGTGTTTTTGCAAGGAGATGTAAGCATTTTAGAGACTGTAGTCCTGGAAGTTGGTAGGAGACTGGCAAGGCTTGCTCAAAGGGCTGCAAAGCCCAAACCTGTGTTGCTTTCTAGAGGAGTGGAACACAAATTTTTTTTTTCCAAACCCTTGAGGCGAGCATGCCTTGCTTTCAGTAGCTAGCAGAAGTATTGTAAGGTACCAGAAGCAATAGCCCCAGCTGATGAAATCCCCCTAGCTCTTCTTGTGCCCTGAAGGAAGCTGTGACCTGAGTGGTTCTCCAAGTGCTCCAGGATGGCTCATTGCTCTCTAGCAGACATGGTGCATTATTCATGAGAGGCACATCAAGCACTTCACAAAAACCCCCTTAACCCTCCAGTATTCTGCTCTTCTTAACCGCAGCTTAATGTTTTTCAGCACCTCCTTTTCTGCCTCTTCTAAAGCCAGGGCAGGGAAGTCAGTGGGAATTTGGCAGTTTTTCTTCCAAGGGCCCTGCAGTGGTTTCACAGGGAATGGGCAGGCAGGGCTGAGCAGGTACTTTTACAGAGCCAGCACCCCACTGCATGTTGTTTTCACTGCTAACTGAGGCAGCACTGTTAGAAAACTTTCCAAAAGCAATGGGTTTGCTCACCTTACACCTTTACTAATCAGCTATCAGGGAGTGCTTGCTGAGGTGACGTGTTCTGTCTAGATTTCTTGGGAAGTGGATGGAAAGGACAGACAAGTCCTGATTCTTGGTGACTCGAATACAAATATGGGAGCTACAGGGTTGCTTTTTGTGGTTCCCTTGGAAATCAGTGCTATTGTACTAATTCAGCTGTAATACTAAGGAATGCAGTGCAGGAATTTGTTGAGTTCAGCAGCTAAAATGCTGCAGTACCCATGTCTATGTAAAACAGACCAAAACACCCCTGAAACCTCAAGGTCACGAGGAATAGCTGTGATCAAGGATTGAGTCCTGAAAACGTGGGTGAGGGATTTTGTTGGTGTACAAAGGATTTGCTGCGTGCACAGGTGTGTGCAGGGTGAGCCGCTTTTGTCACGATGACTTGGCACTGACGTTTGTCAGCCAAAGAAAAGATACTGAAAGCCTCTGTGATAAGTACGGCTGCGGTCTCTCTGCACCTAGAGCCTTCCATTGCAATCTTTATCCTCTGAAACTTCCTGACTTAGGTTGAATTACTTGTGACTTAATCCAACGCAAATATTTTATCACTGGGTAGTGTGCACAAACCCCTGGAAGTGCAGGAGCTGCCAGTTTCCATCTCATTCAGCATCGCCTCCGACTGACAATGCTGTGGTCAGCATGAGCGGCTTCCGAGGAATCTACCAGAAATGCTGCAAGATGTATTTATGGAATAACCTGCCCACAGGGAAAGTTTTACCCTACCGGTTCCACCGAGCATGCGTGTGTATGTGTTCTCTAATCTTTACCATCAGAACTTTGCCTGTTCTCATTATCCATACGCATGTCAAACGCTGTCATTGACAGTGATACCTTGCGCGACCTCGCTGGTAAATGAGTTCCTGAGTTAGCTGAGTGAGGAAAATGTGTGTGTGCTGGATGAGAAGGCAGACCAGTAATTCTTGCACAGCAGCAGGAATTTGGGTGAAGGCGGTGTCCCGTCCCGTGCCCTGTTGAGGCATCGCCTTGGCTGGGATGTTGGGAAGGCCGTCGGCGCAGCTTTTCCTCACCGAAGCTTTGTGAGCGGGACTGAAGCCAGCGGGCTCGAAAGGCAGGTTCAAACAGTCAGCCAAAGTCTTCCCAAATCCAGCTGCTTCTCCGTGGCCCGTGCGGTGAGGGGAAAGCTAGCGGGCTGTTGTGCTGAGTGACGGGCTCCTCTCCGGTTATTCAATCAAGCAGAGGAAAACACTGGCAATGGCTGGGGAGGTTTGGCAAGGGAGCGTGCGAGCCGAGGTGTGTCAGCGGTGCCAGAAGGTACACAGACACATGCGCCGGACAAGCCCGCTCTAGCCAGCGGGTTTTATTCTGTCACTCACGATGACAGACAGGGTTATTAGTGCTCTTTACTTGGCTGTTGCTCTGCACAGAGAGCGTACTCATTTTTAAACTTGGTCGAGGCAACTGCCCTGGCTCTTGATTTAAGGAGTTCTGGAAATGGCTCTGGTAGCGTTTTAGATGATTAAACCCAGCAATGTGATATTTAAAGACTGACTTGGAATCATGCATCCTGATAACAAAACATTTTTTTAAGCCAGAAAATTGAATGCACAGGTTTAAAATGACATTATTTGAAGTTACAGTGAATTGTCAGGAACTGGAATCGGTACAGTTAATTAGGTTTGTTTCTGAAACAGTGAGCTAAAAGCTGGCTGCTGAGAAGCATCCGTGAGGTGCTTTCACTGAGGGATCAGGATGCTTGGGGGAATCCCAAAATGAGTTATCTAAGTGGCAAAAAACAACAGCAATTTTCTCAAGTAGCTAACATGTCTTTTCTTCAGGAGCTCCCTAGTTTATTTAAAAATGAAGTGAAGATACAGACTAACTGGCACATCATTAGGGATTTAGGGCATGGAGAGAGCAGTCCTTGCGTTGGAGCCTTTGGAAGAGGGAAGATGTACAGTTATTTGAGTTAGGACTTGAGTACACAAAGCTTCTCAACTGATGACGTGCTCTGCTTTTGTTAACACCAGGACTGTCATTAATTGAAATGAAATATAGTTGTAAGTGATGAGAGTCACCACTGTGCCCATTGGAAACTCACTGGCCGTTGAAAAACAGGTCTTAAAAACTGGATTTATTAAAGGGAACGGAGGAGCCCAAGCCCTGACCCATTCACGTGCAGACTGCGACTCTGAGATCTTCCAGGAAAACATGGAACAGCATGAGGGGACAGTGCCTTAAAGCCAATCGTCTGTTCTCAGTGTCTGGGGACAGCACAGAGGTGGCAGCAGCAGAAAGGAGAGGAGGAATTTGGCAGGGAGCTCATTCTGCAGCGCTCTCGCTCTGCTCTGCAAGTGCTGTGGTTTCTGTTGCTGCTGCTTTTTCTGCCTGGCCAATAGATTGCATATTATTCCCTAGTACAGAGTTTGGATGGGTGACAAAGGTGGAGCTTGGTAGCTGAGGAGAAGCTGAAGGGGCAGTTGCTGTGTGGTAATCATAAACCTTGCTGAAGAAGGGGAGTTTTCCCCCTGTGGAGCTACAGTAGCCTCCTTTGTTCCCCTGAGAGTCCGTGTACTTCCCACGATGGATCGCTGTTCTGCCATGTTCCCTGTGAGTCTTCTGCACAGCTCCGTGGTTTAAAAATATTTTATGGATCTCGTCACCTTGGCCTGGACAGTCAAGCTGAGTGCAGGAGCTACAGCTGACTGAAAAAGATGTGGGATACTGGCAGTGCTTCTCTTGTCCAACAGCAGTCTGGAGGGAACCTATGGAAGGGCAGTTAGCCTCCACAGAAGTGTCTGTGTAGGAGAGAGAGGAGGAAGTAGGACTGGGCTGGCAAGCAAGGTGAGCCTTGCCATGCTCGAAGTTAAGGAGAAGCAACACGTAAGGTACTATTTCCTTGGAAAATTATACTGAACTGACTAAATTATGGTTTCTATATTTTTCCTGGGTTTGTTGTTGTTGTTGGGTTTTTAGTGTTTTTGAGGTTTTTGTTTGTTTGGATTCCGTTTGGTTGGGTTTTTTCCAGTGCTACGTGCTTTTGGCCCAGAAGCGCCCCGGGTGGTGCGTTTCCAGCGGCAGGGAACCTGCCGTGGGAGCGCGACAGGCTGCCAGCAGCCGTGGGCAGCCCGCGGCAGTATCCCGGCGGTGCCACCCGCCCCGCTCCCCGGGAACGCCTCCCCCCTGCTCGGGGGGATGGCACCTCCCGGCATGAGGCACAGGGTGGCCACGGCCAGGCCCACTCCCAGCCGGCGGGGGTGGGGGGTCCCGCGGCCGCCCCTGCGCTCCGCTTCCAGGCGTGAAGTCCGCACCTGCCCCGACGCGGCTCGGAGCTCGGGGCGGGGAACCGCAGCCCCGGCCCTCAGACTCCTCCTCCGGGCTCCCCGCCCCGGGCCCCGTGACGCCGAGCGGCGGCCGGGGATGGGATGGGACGGGACGGGCCGGGATGGGAGCGGGTGAGG
>VZRH01007006.1:0-118790 GCA_013397555.1 Urocynchramus pylzowi | reverse complement strand
CCCCGCAGCCCCCGCCCGCCGCCAAGCTGGAGGAGCGCCGCAAGCCCGAGCCCCGGAGGTGAGCGAGCGGGAGCGGGGGTGGAAACGCCGGGCTACGCTTCTCCCTCCTCGGTGTCTTTTTCGGTGCCCAGCTCTGCTGGAGCCAGCTTTTAAAACGCTTCGTAGTGTTTGAAAACTTTTTTTTACCGTTTCAGTTATTCTTCAATGAGTTGTTAGCAGCCGCTGAATAGGCAGCCTGGTCTTTCCCAGGTTTCCAGTTTTCCACCTGGTATATGGTCGTATGGAGTGTTTTATTATCTAAGCCCAGCTCTTCGCTGTTTGTTTGCCCTTTCTGTGCTTCCTGTGAAGCGCTGCCATCCAGAGCGAGAGCGCACGGGGAAACGAGGATTTAACCATCTTTAGGCTTGTTCCTTTTTTCTTTACAACGTTAGTTATTAACGGATTTTTCTTCTGTTCGGAGCTCATCTCTTTAGCACTCGCGTTCAGGAGGAGCACTCGGATGTGTAGGGAGCTCCCACGACGTGATGGAAAAAGGCACCAGGCTCTCCCAGGAGAGCGGGGTCGGGGTGCGTGGCGGCAGCTCCGTGGAGTCGTTCCGCAAAGCTGCTCCGGTTAGTAAAGTTGGGTGCGTGAGGAGCAAGGTCGGGCCCTGGGGCAGATCCGAGCAGCAGCAGCTCCTTCGGAGAGCTGCTCCATGTACTATATATAGGTACTTGGTGCTTTTGTGTCAGAGAGGTGCAGTTACTGTGCATCTGAACTTGACTTTGTGCATGCACTCCCAGCTGCTTAGGGACTTAGTTCTGGTCGTTCCTATAATGTACATACTTTCTGTTTAAAAAACCAAAAACAACATAAAAACCTAGCCAACCAACCAACCAAAAAAAAAAAAAAAACCCACCCAAAAACCGACCAACAAAAGCTTCACTAATTGGATTTAACAAATGTGCCGAGTTGTATATATTGTGCATGGAAAAGAATAAGTTGCTAAGTGCTGGTGTGATAGGCTGCAGGAATACACCTAGTTCTTATTCTGGTTGAGATCAGTAGGAAATTGTGCAGAGGCCCCCAGACCAAAGCAACCCTTCAGGCTCCCAAACCCCAGCACTACTGAATGAGAGACTTCATTTTCTCCTCACAATTCCCAGTCCTGTGCCAAGTAATTAAACGGGACTGTTTGCATCTGTGCTTGCTCAGAGCATTGTACATAAGCTGATATGTCCTAGTTCTTTCCTGAACTGCCATTCCAGGCTCAAAGACTTTTTCTGGTGACTCCTGAATTAGGTGATGGAAGAGTTAATTTTGCAAAGCCTGGTTTCAGCTGATGATTTTAGCTCTCATCAACTTCACCTGCTACTGAGGGTCAGTGGCATTGGAAGGGCAAATGCTAGTGCAATCTGCAGGGATGCTTCTTCAGCTTCCTAGGAAGGAAACACAGACTTTTCAAGTTCCAAAAAAAAATAGAAGGATTTGCTTGTAACTTACCCATTGCTTCTGCTGAGTGTGAATTTCACATTTTTAAAAGCAGTTGCTGGACTTCAGGGACCTGCACTCCCAAGATTTCAAGGGACTGGCAACTGTAGACTGCTGACCTCAGATGAGTGGGGAGCAAGGTGTGGTGGTGGGGTGAGAAGGAATTATGGATTTTTTTTTTCTTTTCTTTTTTTTTCTTTTTTTTTTTTTCCTTTTTCAGCTATGGGGAGGAGAGATGAAGCTTTCATTTGTGTGCACAGGGCATTCCTGGCAAGGTAACACCCTGCACTCATCCGGTCTGCTCCCAGCAAGGTCTGGCAGGATTTTCTGCAGCTCAGAACTGTGCAGGTTTTTCCCTTAAACTTCCATGTTACAATTTTAAATCTTGAAACTTCTCTGCAGCCAGAAAACAGCCTCACGTACTGGTGCTGTCTTGTGGTATCACTTGCAGCAGGTTTTTAAGAGGAGCTTTTAAAATTCAGTGGGTGTAGGGTAAATGCTTCAGTTACTGATGTCTTAAGCTGATAAGAAAAGGTTGAGTTTATGCACGAAGTGCAGTTCAAAGGAAAACATCCCTGTGAGAAGGAAAAATCTATAACTCCTTTTGTTTTCAGATCTACCCGCTTATCAGAGCGGGTGGACGAGCTGAGTGTGTCTCTGGCTGAAGGTTTTCTAACCCTGCCACCCTGGACAGCTGTAATTAATAAACTGGAAGGGGTTTTGGGCAAGGTTGGGAAAGAAAATAGCTGTGTGAGCGGCTAAAGAAAAAAAACTGTTCTTATTTTTCTGCCAGTAAGTGTGCGAACGGCTATTTGCAGTCGGAGGTGCTGCCTTGCCAGAAAGATGCAGTCATAAAGGGAAAGGTGTTGCTTTGAGAAAGGAAATACTGGGGGAAATGTGCTGTTTTGGGAGGTGGGTGCCCAAAAAAGGTGTGGGTTCAGCAAGTGATGCTCCTGTGTGTGTACATGCCATCTGTTAGTGCAGATTTGCTAGTAAACCAAATTCTCAAATTTAATTTTTTTGGATTTCACGCCATGACGTTGTTATACACGTCTGTACGAAAATAGCTTTTACTGGTCTGCACCCCAGTTCCTCCCCACGGGCTGGGAGAACCAGAGGGCTTGGGAGGAGGGTTTGAAGGTGCCTTGTTGCCAGCAGCGTTCCCGGTGCTGTGGCACCGCTGGGTCCCTCGGTGCTGGGGAGATGCCTTGGTGGCCCCACTGCGAGAGCATCCTTGTCACGCTCCAGCGACCCGCCCGCCTCACACGTATCTGCTGTGTGCATTAGGTTTAGAATTTGAACTCTCGCTTTGAGCAAATTAAAAGGGTACTGATAACTCCTCGTTCCAAGTCAATTAGCTGCTTCCGGCTTCAAATCCACTTAGAAGGCTCAGAAGGGGGGGAGTGCTCTTTGAAAAGCCAGGAAGAGCAGTTTATGGTTAATATTGATAAAGGAGCGCGTGTCTGTGTCATTGTGCTGCGTCTGGTGGAAGGAAAGCTCCTCTTTTGTGCTCCCTCGAAACGGAAGGACTTGGACGGGGAGGCAGAGGTCTTTCTCTCAACTCTGTTAAGAAAGCTCTACACTGTATGGCTTGAAATGAAAATACAGCTATAAAATGGTCAATGTTGCAGTGAATTCCCACAACCACTCAAAGCAAGGCTTCTGCCTCCCTGCCCTTGAACTTTGAGTCGCTGTAGCATCTCGTATCTCCTGAGTTTGCTCAGGATTGTGTGCAGTTTGTGGCAGGAATGCTTTTTATTGCTGTTGGACAGTGTCAAAGACAATGACTGCACCCATAATAGTGTGATAAAACACTGTGTAGCATAAGCAAAATGCTGCAGAGCTCTTGCTTTTCAATGGCTTAATTACATTAACTGAAGAGATAAAAATGTCTTTGAATTGCTGTCACACAATTATGAGTCTTTCACATAAGGAAGGTATTTGAACTTGCCATAGGGACTGGTAGTGCGGTGGAGTTGCATGGAGATTTATGAGAAATTTGAAAATCAGAGAAAGCTACATCTCGGTTCTTGGCGTTCAGTTTGATTTGGAACAGTGGATTTCTGTCCAAATTCAATAGGCATGTAGATCTGTGATGGTGGAGTATGGCTGAGCCTTCTGAGCACAGCAGAGGAGGTTGCAAATGGCCCTGGTTTTACCTGATTTTTGTCACCAGAAAAATCAGATGAGCTGATTCCATGTCTCCAATATCAGAATCCTTTGAGTCTGTGGTGCAAATGAACTTTCAGCTTCTGAATTCCAGAAACGTGTGCTCTTAGGAAAGTCCATTCTGCTGCCAAAGTAAAACAGAGACTGAGGGGTGATTTAAAATAGATTTATTATTTATATATAAAAATAACTATGGAGGGAGACAATATGGCTGATCTATATATTTTCTACTCCTAAGGAAATACTTTTATTGGGGGAAGAGAATTTTCCAAGTGTTTCAAATCCTAGCTGTATTATATAACTACCTTATAAGGGAACAAGATCATATTTCTGTTTTGCTAGCTTATAATAAATACTTGCTAAATACTCTGTATCAATTCTGTCTTAAAATAAGCCTTAATTTTCCTTTCATAAGTATTGATCCATAATTCTGGCAACCCAAAGGGAGTTGAAGAACTTGGTGGTGGGAATTGTTCCATGACCTCTTTTAAGACTGAGGATTACTCAAATCACTTTGTTCTGTTATTAATTATGATTACAAAAGCTATTTCATTTTATTCAAATTATAATTAGTAATATGTTATTATAAATAAACTTATATATAATCTATAAATAAAACAGAGCTATAGTACCTCTTCTTTTGACCTCTGCGAGGTGACTGCTGCTCATCTGTGAAGTTGCTGATATTTGATGTGATTGTTCCCCAGGGGAGATTGGATTTTACTTTCTTTTCAAAGTTATTACAATGAGCTGGTGTTATGCAAGAAGTCGTGGTGGGTTTGCATGTACAACAAATTTTTGCCTTTTTTTCACATAGGAGTTATTCCTATGGTGTGTTCTGTCTTTTTCTGCTACTTTTTCTGAGCAAAACATGCAAATGCTTTGATTTTGATGACTATGCAGATGTGCAATCTGATGGCAAAGATGTCAACTGAAGTCTTGTGTGCCAACTGCTCATCTTTACTAAAATTTTTCAGTTTTCTCTATTTTGTACAGTGGGTGCAGAAACAGAACTTGGGTCTCTTTCATTGGTGTGTGCAACTTGAAGATTATGGTGTTTTCCTCTTAAGTTTTTTTAATAGGTTTTTACTTAATTTTAATCACATCCTGAAGGTTTATTGAGCCCATTTCAACTCTTAGCCTTGAACAGAAGGTTGCAAAAGTTAATTGCTTTTATTGTACCGGTGGCTGTATAACACTTCAGACACATTGTCACCCCTTCGATGCAAGCATAAAGGTCTTTTCATCAAGGCTGCTAAATATGAGGTTGATAAGAATGAAGCTGGGAAATAGTTGCTCAGTAGCTCAATGAAAAGTGGCATTTGAGCACATCAAACCTGTCTGTTGCACTGGAATTGAAGTGTATTTCTTATACACAGAAACTGGACCTGCACATTTTGCTGAGGTCTCAGAGTTAGCGAATGTGGTCATCTTGAAGCGGATGTTACCTAAAGCTTTGTTCAATTTGTCCAGTCCAGTCTGAGCTCACTTCCCTGGCTGACACTTTGTGCATTCAGCAGACACAGAGCACGGCCCAAGACCAGCAGCCCTGCTCAACAGAGCAGCCTGTGTGTTCTTCTGGGCAGGAACAATCATCCCCAGGGGAAAAGAGATGGGGCTTTGTTCTCTTGTGTCCCCAGCAAAGCTCCGTTCCAGAGCCTCGATGGCACAGCAAGCCAGCGTGTGGTGCCGTGGGAGTGTTCCACATCCATTGTTTGACATCTCAGGATCTCTTAGGTGAGCAGTGACGGGGTTTGAGCAGTGTTGTCCCAGTAGAAGTGTCAGTGTGGCATTTCATGGGAGCAGTAGTGCTGATGATGGAGTCTCAGTGCAGTAACACCTGTATCAGTGCAGCGAGAAAGGTTGGAAATATGGAGCGCTTGCCTTAGTCACACAAAATACTTCAGCGCAGGTGACTTCTGGCCTTGAGGCAATTCAAGTCATTGGCCTTTAAGGCCATGCTGAAATGCTGTGTTGGGATGAGTCCTGCATGTGTAGTTCCACCAGCATATACGGAAGAGGTGTGTGCTGAGATAGGACAGTGTGTGGGGAGAATTCATCAAGTGGGGCCAGAGGGGTGCAGGGACAAAGTCTGGATTGCAGCCATGAGCTGCTTGCAGGGTGGGGTTGGAAATCAGTGAAAGACCAGTGCAAAGTCTTGAGTGCATCTTTGATAGGCACTTGGAGGGTGGTGTTAAAGAGAGGCTGTAGAATAGAGTATTGATTTAGAGTGGAACGAACTTAGAGCCATCATTTGTCCGCCTGCCTAGCTTGTCTTTTTAGTCCCAGTTCACCTGTCGGATGACATCAGTAAATTTTTGGAAAAGATACCTTGAATGGATATTGAGATGCTCTCCATTTCAGAGTACACTTCTGTCTCTGTCATGTTATTGGTACATCACTGGAATGTGCATGGAAAGGAAATTATGGTTGCCCTAGAGCAAGAACTACTTCTACCGGAACATGATGGGATGCAATGATTCCCTGTAGCTCTGTGCGTGCTTCTCACTTGGGATAAAAGAGTATGTTTCTCCCTTTTAATCAGTGGTGAATGATCAATTTCTATACCGAAGCTGGGCTTTAGAAGCAAAGGCAGGCTGTCTCCCGTGACGTGCAGCCTCCCGTGTCATACAAGCTTGGAGAAGTCCTTCTGTGTCCATTGGGCTTCCCCATGCCTGGGGAAGAGGTTTTGCGCTGTGCCTGATGAGGCGGGTGCATGGTTCCAGCTGCGGCATTCTGAAGAGTTCTGGCTTGTAGCTTGTACGAGGCACCTTGCTGACCTTTGGGTCTGCACTGTGGGCTCTGTGTTGCCACCTTGGCAGCGCTCTGAAGTTCAGCCTGAGAGCCTGCTAGCATGGAAGGAATGCGAGCAAGCCTGGGCTCGAGCGTGGGCTTAGGCCCGTGCTTCGTCGGCAAGGCAAGCCCAGGTGCCCTTGCTCGGCTGTTGTGGGCACGGAGCTGCAGCCAGGATGCTCTGAGCGCTCACTTCATGGCTTGCTCCTGTTTGCAGTGGAACTTGAAGGAGTGGGCATGTAGCTGCCGTCCTTGTACTGTAATTTAACCTGGGATGGACACTCTGGACCTGTGAACAAAACAGTGAAACGGCAGGAATTGATGCTAAAGGAAGACCTCTGTATTTCCAAAGTTATGCTTGGATCACTGCTCTCTTCCCTTTGCCAGGAATACAGTGTATAAATTTTGTTGAAAGGGAATGTGCTGCAGAACAGCCCTGTGAAAAAACCCCAACTGTGTGTTCCGGTGTCAGAATCCTCTCCAGAGACTGAGTAAAGGGAGAGCATGTCTCCAGCTTTTAAAATAATTACTCGAATTAAAGATCAAGCTAAAAGAGCCGAGTTCACTGAACATTAGCTATGCAACTTAATTTGTTAAAAAGCATTGAAAAAACAACCTAAGCTCAATGACTCTCCCAGCAAGTAACCTGGATGTCCCCTGAATCTTCAGAAATGTGGGAGTGTAGAGATTCCTGTGAACTCAGAGTTTCTGTAATAACTTTTCTACGAATGGGGCCACGCTTCTTGAATGAACCTGTTTCTGCGTTTTTAATTTTAAGTGGTGAGTAGGACACCTTTGCATTAAATATTCCTGGTCTAGTAATGCCTTGGGTTACCAACAGCTCTGTTTTCCTGGAAAGGCTTGACTTGTGACTCAGGTATCTGCGAGTTTTTGTAGAGCAGTCAGTTCAGTTCTGGATGTGACCCTTAACTTGTAATTCTCAGAAATATCTATGAAGTCTTGATCTGTGATATCAGCCCAACTTTTCTGGCTCTGTTCCCAGACCAGTCATTCCTCTTAGCAATAAAAAAATGCAAGATAATGGATGCAGATAACTGGGATTTAATATTACTGTAGCCCATTTCCCGTTTACCTTTAAACAGCCATGTTGCAATTAGGTGCTGGGCATAAAGCCCTTCTTTGTTAACAGGTATCTGCAAGAAATGTGTGACTGATGACCGTGTCTGGGTTCAGCTGTGGTGGCCCTGACAGCTTTAAAAAAGAGTGGAAAAGCTGTTTTTGCTTTTATGAATATTTATTACCAAAGCCAGCCATTTCAGGCCCGTTACAGAAAGTAGTTTTCCCGAGGCTTCTTGTGAAAGAATGGCTGCCTCCAGTGTTTCAGGCAGATGTGTGTGGAAAAGAGGATGAAAGCAGATGGTGGGTGATTGACACGAGCTGTGAGGCACCCCAGCATGTCCTCATGCACGGCCGCTGATGCTTCAAGGTGTGCCTGCTGCAGCGTGGGCCTGGCCAGATGCTTTGAGATGTATCTTCTCCAGCCTGGAGTTATCCTTTGGGGTGTCATCACAGGTCTCAGCCCGTTGGCTCAAGCTCCCACTGGAGTTGCAGCTTCCCCAGGATGGCAGCACAGTTGCCCTGCGCTGGGCCCCGCCAGCCCGGGCTCGTCGTCGTTGCTGTTATCAGAGCGTTCCCAGGCCCAGCGGAGCAGCCTGATAAGCACCACGGTGAACATCGAAAGCAAAAGCTGCCCCCGGCGACCTTTAGGCACCACATGCAGCCAGGCAAGCGTGCCCATGGCAAGGCAGGAGCCTGCTGATTGGTATCCACGCAGCTATGACAGCTGTAAATTCCACCTAGCACGTTCCAATCAAATCTGCCGTTATTTTGAACCCTTTGTGCCCTGTTCTGGATGCCAAAAAGGACTGTCCTGATTTAACCCCAGCCGGCAACCAAGCGCTGCACCACTGCTTGCTCTCTCCCACGGCAGTAACGACAGCATTGGTGAATTCCCATTTGGGAACTGTGTGTTTGCAGCACAAATCCAAACTGTAGCCCCGTACTAGATACTGAGAAGAAAATTAGCTGTACCCCAGACAGAGCCACGCAGAATGTTATATCCGCTGTGGTTCTTGAGTATGCCTTTGAGTTTATAGTTCCTAAACCAGAAGTAACAACCCTTGCTTTATACAGAGTTCTGGAGGAAGAGGAGAGAGAAAATGGGACCTATAAAATACTTTTTATCGCGCTTGCTCATGTTAAAACATCATTGCTTGAAACCCTAATGGGTAAAGGACTGAATTGTACAGGCACGTGGGAAATCTGAAGAGAACATTTGAAGAATACCTGGGAAGTTCATGCTTATGGACTAATGATCTGGAGTCAGAAGGAGCCATGCAGGGAGAGGAACTCATTGCAGTGACAAACTTGTTTAAGTGGCAGTAGAGGAGGCTGAGTAGCCTTCCTTTGGTAAAGGAAGATACAAGTGATTGTAATTTTTTTGGTTTTCGCTATCCAGAGAAGGATTTTTTTCTTATTCCGTTCCTAGAGCAAATGAAATTTTCCAGACCCTGAAAGAAAGACTGATGTTAAAATCTCATTTTCTCTTCTCTCGCAGAAGTCTGCTTGGTCTTTTGCCCAAGCTCAGTAGTCATTATACTGGTGGTTAGGTTACTTTGGAGGCCACAGGACGTCCTGCAACAGCGCTGCTTATCAGCATCGCTGTGTTCCTACCAGTTTTGTCCCACAAGTTGTTCTTCTGGACAACATTGATGGGTCACAAGGAAGGAGTTCAGAAGAAGTAGCTGTCAGTGCTTTCTGGCAAGAGATTACTTTTCAGCTCTTGGGTTGTTGTTTTCTTCACAGTCTTGTTTTAGGCTGATATGAATAAGTCTATTTTGAGCTGCCCTTAAATGGATGTCATGTAGAGGACAGTCTTGATAAAATTTGGGAGTTGCCTGCTCAGCAGTTGGGTTCTGCGCTCTTGGCTGTGGTTGGAGGATACAGTAAACCCAGCTTTGGGGCACTGAGAACCAAATTAGGAGCCTGACTCTCCCATGGAGCAAAATGCCAGTCCAGAAGCAAACACATTTGCTGGTGAGGTGAGTTGAACGTTGCTAAGTGGATTGCCTTTATGCAGGATCATGCGTTGTCTGCTCATACCACTCTGCTTTTATGCTGCATCATGTTCTTCCCGCTGGAGCTGGTGTCCTGGCGAAGGAGCCCGTATCGCTGCGTCTGCTGACTAATGCCGTGAGAACGCGATCATGTGCCCCCGCCTGCTCTGGGCCAGCTCTTATTAATGACTAATTGCTCTGCAGGGCTCATTGCAGGGATCACGGGCTCGGCCTGCTCCTCGCTGCTGTCACGCGCCGAGCTGAGGTGTCAAGTGGGTCACCGCGACGCGTCGCCCTCGCGAGCTGCCTGCACCGAGGGGCAAGGGGACCTGAAGGTGACGCTGTGCTCCGGTGACCTGTTCCCTGGAAGCCTGCAGGATCCCCCTTTGCTTTCTCTGCAGGCACTGCCGAGCGTGTGGCTGTGTGGATGAGCTCTCTGTGGGCTAGTGGCCGTGGCAGTGAGGTTCCCGCAGACTGTGTTATATCCCGGTGGCTGCCGGTGCTCTGGAACAGCCGGTTCCTACCAACCCGCCCCTCTGATACCACGTGAAATTTTGAGGAGGGGAAGTTTTCTTGCCTGTAGGTATAGCATACAATATCACTGGTTAGTGATAGCCAGGCACCACGCATGTGGTTGCCCCAACAGCCTGATCACAGCCCCCAGAAGGCACAGCAGATGCTCTCCCACGAACAGGAGCACGATCTGTGGCCGTGTGGAAGGGAATTGTCACTTGCAGTTGTGTTTCTTCTTCGTGATCCTCCTTGTGAGGGACCTGTATCCTTCTGGCACTGTGTAATCAGTGTTTTGTTGAGCACTTGGCACTCTTGGGAGACAGAACGGCTACCCGGGTCCGTGCTGCTCTGGGCTGTGACTGACTCTCTTCTGACTGGAGCTTAAATTGGTGGAAGTGATGAAATTCTTTTTTTCAGTTCAGTCTCAAGTTATTTAATAACTTGCTTTTGCATTTCACTCCCCTCTCTCCTCTTCTGTCAGGAAACCTTTCTTTATCTTCAGTAAGCTTCCACTGGCTTATGGTTTTGTGTTTTTGGGGGTGTTTTTGTGGTTTTTTTGTGTTTTGGTTTGGTTTTTTTTTCTTTTTTCTGGGTTTTTGTTGGGGTTTTTTTTCTTCCCAGTGAAGGCAAGAAGGGCTTTTAGTTTGAAATCTGGCTGTTTGCGTTTCTGGCTCTCAGGTCTGCATTAGTTTTGAGCGACTATTATTGAATTAGGATTTGATGCATGCACCAGGACCAGTGCCAGTGACCTTCCTCAGCAGAGATTTTGTCTCATCACCTCTGGGAATGGTGGCTATAGAGTCTTGTGGATGAGCAGTTGGCTCTCAAGTGAGGATGAGGTCCAAAGCCCACTGTTTTTTTTCCTTGTCTAGTATTTTTGGAGTCCTCTCTTCTGCCTGAGTCTTATGTGTGTGTGCTGGCATTTGGTTTGGACGGCTTTGCCCTTCTGTTTTAGTTTTATAGCTGTGTGCTCTCTCCACACTCCTTTGGAGGTGAACTCAAGTGGTATCACATCCCTTCTTACTTTGGAGCAACTGCTCCATCATGGGAGAATTGTTATTTTTACAGAGACCATCATCTAGTAACCAGGTGAAGTTTGCATAATTTGGGGGTAAGTGCACTTTGAGAAGTTCCTGCTTGTGTAACGCCGTGCGAGTGGTTAAGCAGATTCCCAAAATGATCCATGTTAAAAATATCCTTTATGCTGGATTATGTTTTTGAAACCAGCATATTGTGAATCCACGTATCGCTTCAGAATGCCAGGAACTGGATCAGAAACGCTGCGCCTGCACTCTGGGAAGTGCTGAGAGTGCATTAGCTCCCTTGGCTGCTTCAGAAATGTCCAAAATGTTTTATACAACCAGGCTCTCTGCCTCTGCCAGCCAGAGCTCAGATCTGGATTGTGCTGGGTCAGGTCTTGCCTGTCCTCCTTGCAGCAGGAAGCCAGCACACATCTGTACCCATGTTACCATCAGTGGTCCAGAGATTTGTGATGCTTTTAGAGGGGATTCAGCGTCTTGGAGGTGGTTGGGAAGGTGTTGGTGGGACAATATGCAGCTCTAGGAGTTGTGCACTTGGCAGTCTGAAGCCTGAGGGAAGGGAAAAGCTTCAGACTGTAATTACAGAGGTGAAATTAAGCTATAAGCTGGTCTCACACCTTTTGTGTGATGTGATTGCTATGGAGAACTTCCCCCCCTGAGCAGTCACAGGAGAGGACAAGTGCAGGAGCTAGCTGCTTGCTGGGAAGCCAGGATTGGGCGTGCTGAGTTGTTTTCCCTGGAGAGAAGCAGTCCTGGGTGACTGGTGCCAGTGGTGTGCTGCCCCACCCCTCATTGTACACACTGCCTGTTCCTTTGCTCAGTGGGAAATGGACTTAAACCCAGCACCACCCAGCCCTGATAACTCTTTGCTTTTAGACACAGGACCAGGCTGCCCACTCTAATGTCCTCATTTATAGCTGGGAGTTTGCCTCAGGATCAGGCTTCCCATGCCTTGCTTTTGGAGGTTCCAGGTGAGCAACATGCAGTAGATACTGGAAGTTTCCTGCAGTTGCTGTGTCTTTGTCCAGGCTTCTCTATAGGTGAATCCAGATCTCCTGTACTTTGAATGTTGTGTGCTGAGCTGATTTAAAATATACACTTGAAACGTTGCTCTGCTTCTTAGCCCATGGTACCTGCTCCTGTGTGTGACACAGCACACTTAGTCACAGATTCCTAAAAAAGAGCTCTTACAAGAGGCTGGAACAAGGAGCAGCTACTATATAAACCAGCATTGGTTTCAAATAGACATAGGGTCAAGTAAGAAGTTGCCTCTCAGGCATAAAACTGTAACAAAAATATTGCAGGACATGACATTGTCACGGTAATAAATAGCCGAAAATAGATCTGATGCCACAGGCTGGCTTGAAATAATAATTTTTAGGAAAAATCCACTACTGCTTTTGGGTTTAAAACCTGATGCCACTCTGCCTCTAGAGAAAGCTTTTTTGGTGATTTCTATTTCATCTGTTCCAGAAGACAAAGCTACAAAAATGTCTGGTTTATGTTATCCTCAAACAGATACACTCATAATATTTGCAGTCCAGAATCACTTCTTCCTGTGGATTCATCTCATTTGATTCCATCCTCCAAAGCTCCTGCCAAAGTGCAAGCTCAAATTCCTTACAGGGTGTCTCTGTACCTTTTCCTGGCTGTAGCTCCATGAAATACAGCAGATGGATGTGGGATATGTCAGGAGCCAGGTGCTCGGCAGCAGAGGTTCACCCTGTCCTGGAGAGGGGCTTGCACTGAGATCCTGCACTTCTCAAATGAAGCTGGAGTGCAAGGCAGCCTTCTTCTTGCAGAGTCCCCAGCTGACTTTATGAGTTTTTATAGTCATGTCATTTTATGGTAAGTCATGTAATCACAATGAAGCAAAGGCTTCAACTGTTACACCTGCCCGGGCATCCAGTGACAGTGTTCCCCTTATATTTCCCTGTGTTTTGATAGTGTTACTTTATTGTTTGTGCAGAAGAAAGCTGTAACTTCATTCACTCCGAATTGCTTTTCCTAGTAGCTACTTCACTTTTGGAACATATCCAACTTCAAGAGTTCTTCCAAAGTTGTCGGAGATCAAAATTGAAATCCAGGTGATGGAACTTATTTTGCCTTCATGAATTCAAATGATTCTTATCTTGGTTTCAGGAAGGTGCTCTCACAGACTTCACCTGTGAGTTGAGATAAAACATTTAGAGTTCTTGACGTTCCAGTCTGTAGGAGTTTTTGAAAACAAGATTTAGTCAAGAACTGAGACTCCTATTTAAATCCTGTCATGGGACTTAATTTCAGTCCCTGAGAACACCTCCATTGAGGGAAACATTTCACCTAATGAGGTGACTTAATTGGGAATTTATTTATTTTATAAGTATTACGGTGCAAGTTCTTTGTGTGCAAAGCAGAGGGTTCTGTCCTGCTTTGCTCCGGTTGAGTACAGCCTTTTGCTGAGAAAGCTTGTAAATAAATGCTGCTTTAGAGCTGACAGGGGAAAATGCATCCAGGATAAATTTGGCAACGTGTCCCAAAAGTGCATCAACCAGGCTGTGCTGAATATAGTCAGAAGCTCTTTTTTTCTGTGTGATAGAGCCCATATGCAAGTATGTGAGAAAACCAGAATGTATCAGGGCCCTAAAAAGGAATCGGTCACATTAGGTCTGTTTATTCACGCATTTGCGTATGGGCTGTGAGAGCATCAGCTGGGACCAAGTCTCCTTCCTGGTTTCCTGTTTACTTGGCCGGTACAATTGCAGTGTCTGAATGCTTCACAGGTTGCAGAGAGGAGGAATAATGTTATCTCTGTCTCCCCCCAGCCCGCTGACAGAAGCAGCCTGTTTGGCTTGCTGACTCATTCCTTTTGGGATGCGCATATACGGATCCACACACACTTGGCATCTAACCTGGGTGGCTTAGTGAGGGCACTGGGTGTCACTGGCAGGGAAGCCTTTGGTGGCTCTTCTCTCTGCTCAGTTGCAGGTCCTGTCTGTGGGAGCTTTCAGGTCTGGTCTGGCTGACCCATCTGTGTTGATCCATCTGTAGTCGAAGGTTGGATGATGCTGGTTGTCACAAGTAGTGCTGGTTACACCTGTGGGAAACAGTGTGCGGTTGTGGATGTTTCCTACCAGAACAGGTCTCTCCTTGCGTGTTTGGGAGGTATGTGGTAGATCTGGGGGTAAACCTGGTGGGATTTGGGACCTGCCAAACAGCTCAGCCCACGATGCCCCGTGCACCATAATCTTGGATTTGTCTTTTCTCCCCCAGCATACCCATCCATGCCTTCCCACTCCAATTTGATCACGGTAGTTTTCTGAGGAAAACAGTCTTGACAGGTCACTGGTGCTGTGCTCTGTGAAGCAGACAGGGTGGTTGACTCTGCACACTCAGGAAGATCTTACTTCCCTTGCCTTTCCCAGGAGAGTGGAGAGCAGCTTCCCCACGCCTGCCTGGCAGAGCTGTGGCGCAGCGGGTGCCGTGTGGCACGGCTGGGCGGGCACCCCGTGGGCTGGCGGCTCCGACCGATCCGCCGGGAGCCCCGCTGCCGGCGCTGCTGCTCTGTGACCTGGAGTACTCCCTCCTCCCTCAGCCCTTGACCCACTCCACGCCCCAGCTCGCTGGGCTGCTCTTAAATGTGACTTTCTCACGGCTCTGTGTTATGCTGCTCCAGTTACGGAACTGGCTCCATTTCTTTTTCCTTGTGCAGTTCAGAGTTTGCTGGGGTTTCTTCCTGATTGCAAAAGCCGTTGGAAATGGGCAGAATCGTAAAAGCTTATCAGCGAGCAGTAACTCTCCCCTCTGGCTCCCCAGCTCTGTTAGGCATTTATTCACTCCGGCGAGTTGTGACTCCGCGCAACATCTCCTGTTGCCACATCAGTCCTTTTTGTTTACACCAAACACCACTTTCCCTCTCTCCTGCCCTCAGTCTTCCGAGTTTGACAGCTCTGGAGCTGAGCAGCCGGGCGGTGGCAGCACTCCATCTCCCGGGGGAGCTGGCAGCCGGCCTCTGCCTGGAGTAGCACTGGGAGCGGCAACTCCGAGGTTACTCGCTGCTTTGCACTGCCTGGAAGATGCAGTGCAAGCGTTTGGTGCTGCAGCCAGAGACCTGCAGGAAGAGTTCATGTTGTGATGAGCAGAACAGATGTTGGCAGATGGGTGCAGCCATTAGCAAGTCCGGGATCCCTGCTAGTACTAAATTGGTCTTGTTCTTTCCCAGTAGCTGGGCAGAATATTTCTGTGAGCTGTATCTGCTGGAGCTTTGCAGGCAGAGCAGAGCTGCTGCTGGCCGTGTGCGACTCTTGTTCAAATCCCATTGACACATAACATCATTTCTAAAAATGTTTGGCACTGATCTAATCATCGGCCCAGAGAGGCCAGTTACTCAAGCAGTTCGTGTTTTTTCACTGGAGCATATTCTGTCAGACCCTGAAAATAGAAGCCCAATATTTTTTAATTTCTTTTTTTTTTTTAGGTTTGTTTCCAAAATGTTGCAGCAGCAGTCACGAGGATGTGGATCTAGACAAGAAATGTCTGAAAACCACTTTACCTTCTAACAAGGAGTGGTAAACCAGGCTTAACTGGAGGAACATTTCTCTTCAGAGGCCCTAACATTTTTTACATGCTTTCTTCTCTCCAGTCCATATGTGTCTTCCATGGGATAGTGGTCTTGCTGCAGTGCTTCACTGACAGGAGTCTGCCAGTCTTCCCCTGCAGACTCAAGGGAAGATTTTCTTGTTGTTCACATCACGATTTTTTTTTTCTTCTTTTTAATTTCTGTAACTCCCATTTCACGGTATTTGAAAAATTCCAGGAGGCTGAAATAGTTTCCCCATGCAAATTGGTGAAGGATGTGTTCTTGCTAGATTTTGGCCCACAGAAATCCTGTGATAATCTGAGAAGGCCAGAAAAGACCCAGTCAGGGGAGGTGGTGCTTGGAGTCTAATCACTAAACTCCCATGGATTAGAGCCGGGGCGCTGTGCCAAGGCGACCCAAGCTCTATTCCTGGCCCTTTAAACCCCCCAGCTCCTTCGGATACGTGTTTCAGGGAAAGCATCAGCCTTGCTGATGAGTTTTCCAGCCCTCTGGAGCTAAAAAAGCATGGCTGTTAAATGTGATAAACCCAATCCAGGCTGGCAAGGTGATGTTCCTGGGAAGGTGGCGGCCATTCACACTGCTGTGGATGCTCAGCACTGGCAGGGTGATGCTTGGGAGGATGCTCTGCTGTCACGGGGAGGATGAGCAGATATTCACCCAGCGAGATGGCAGCTGGTGAATTCTCAGCATTGTATCCCTTGCAGGCAGGTGAAATTGCTCCCTTCCTTTGCCTTTCTCTGCTCTACCACACTGTTGCTGCTCAGTTGCTCCATGCCTGGCTGATGTTGCCTAGGCTGGAGGAGCTGGCCTTGGGACACAGTTTAGGCAGAGCTGTGGGACACACAGGTGTGTTACACTCCTGCACATGTGTGGGTGCTCAGGGAATGGAGCTGAGTGCCAGGATAAGTACAGACTTTACAGAGGAATAAAGCTCCTGTAGTTTGTGTTTGGTCTGGAAATCCAGCCCCATCTGTTCCAGATGTTTCCAGTTGAGTTTATAGCAAGGAGCTACTGTGCTGCTTTACAGGAAAAAATAATAATAATAAAAAAAAGGGGTTGTGCCTTCACAATCATTGCAAACAAGCAGGGGTATCTGTGGGATATGTTCCCTTCTGTTGCCTTAGAAAAGACACGTAAATAGCCTTAAATAATTAAATGAAGAGCTGGAGCTTTCAGGGGAGGCTGGTGTGTGCCTGAGTGCTGGCTTGGTGTGCTGTGCTGGCAAGGAGCACGTCCCACCCCTTTGCACCCAGTAGCAGCTGCTTGGGGAATGGCACCTTTCCTAGCTCAGGGAAATTTCTGCTTCAAATCCTCTGGCTCCTGGAGTTCAGGCAAAGACAGCCTGAGTGAAGGAGGAGCTGGCTAAAGTGGTGGAGGAAAACTTGGCAGAGGTGGGAGAGTGGCTACTGAGGTACTGCTTTTTGTGGGACTCTGGTACTTGCTTTTGTGGCTGAGTCTTATTTTTTATTTTCTAGTTAGGTAGCCAGGCATTGGCATGCAAGGTAGACACCTTAAGGCATTCTGGACTCTTGGTATTCATATGTTCAGTATTTATACCCTCTTGAATTTGAATATTCCATTAAGATAATCTGCAAGTGTTTGCTGCTACTGCTCTCAGAGAATCTTGAATGGAAGCAATATGCATGGGAAGAAGTTTTGAAGGCCTTTTCTCTCTCTGAGCCGAGTTTGTCCCTATTCCCCCGAGGGAATATAAGGAAAAGGTGTTGTTTTATGCCTGATTTTTGGTATGAAAACAAGTGACCAGCTTGGTCTCAGCTGTATTAGGATAGAAAGCTCCCATGGCGACTGCCCAGTAGTGAGCAGCAAATGTGTACTTAGCCCCTAAGGAGATTATTTAACACAGTTCCAATTTTGTTTATTATTATTTTATTATCTTTGTATTTGCTTGTCAAGAGTGGATTTGCAGATGTACCCTCGGAAGGCAGGCAGGGTCTGATTTTGTGGGGGATCCACAGCAGCACGGTTCTGGGCAGCTCCGCGGAAGCGCGGCGATGGCAGAAGCGTGGAATTAGGAGTCTCTGCTGTCCGCAGGGGCAGATCAGAGGTGGAGAGAAAAGGGGAGGGGAAGGACGGCAACCACTAAAACCCTTCCCCAAATGGATGAATGAACGGGTGACACACATAAATGACTGCTGTGATGATCTGACTTACTGTAGCTCGGTCTCGGGATAATCCTCATATGTCAGATTTCTGTGAGGCCGACATGTGACACAAAGCCGGGCTCCCAGCAGACAAGTGTGCTGTGCTGGTATTAGGGGCTGGCCCAGCCCGGGCTGTGCTTGGAGCGCGCCCGGGGCCCTGTGGGGTGTGCCCGCTCGCCCCTGCGCCGCTCGGCCGCCGCCGCCGCCGCCTGCTGGGGCGGCATCAGAGGCAAACTGCCATCCCACCAACTCCTGCCTCTTGCCCGTGTGGCTGAGCTTTTTGGAGAAAAGAGGAGGGGGGGAAAAAGCCAGACACAAGAAACAGGAAAGCCCCCAAAGATTTGTAGCTGGGATTACCTTGTTCACACCTGTCACCACCGATGTCCTCTCAAGGTCGGAGTCGGAGCTACGTGAGGCCAGCTTAAAGCAAACGCCATGTGAAAGGAGCTCTATGAAGGAACAGCAGGCACTGGAAGGAGGACTGGAGTGCCCACAGGAACATGAACAACAGCTTGCAAGTTAACCTGCCCAGGACTTGGGCTGGTTCAAACAGCTCGCTCCAGGAGAAGTCTGAGCATTCCTTTTTTCTTTTCTATTACTATAGGATGGAGGACGAGGCAGTACTGGATAGAGGGGCTTCCTTCCTTAAACATGTATGTGATGAAGAAGAAGTGGAAGGTAAGAGACTTGGACTGCTGGGTGCCTTTGCTTTGGTGTTTGTATGTAGGTTGGAGGGCAGAGAACCAGCGTGCCTTTGGTTTGCCCAGTACTTTGTCCTAAAATCGACTGAAACATGGGTAGGCTTGGTCGGGGTGGAAGTGACTTTTTAGAGAAATCCTCTCTTCCAGTTGTTGCGTGCTGCCGGCACACGCTTCCACTTCCCCCAAAGTCCTGTTTGCTGTGCCTTGCATAATGGCTGGGAAGCACCTGAGCTGTTTGCTTTGCTTTCCTCCACGAATAGAGTTTTGCAATGCTTGCCTATCAGTGCTGCAGTCGTGAGCATGGAAATGTGGAGGCAGGTGGAGAAGCCAAGTGGGAAAACCAGCAGAATTTGTACCAAGTGTCAGGATGGACTTAAGGCGGGAAGTGAACGTTTGCCTGGGTTATCCTTTGTTCTCGGGAGACATAAAGAGAAGGGTTTTCTCTTGAGGGGGAACTTTTTAACAGAGAAAACAGTTAGCTCACTTTATAGGGAAAGAGTAGACTCCCTTGGAAGCGTTTTTGTTTTCTCTCTAACTAAAAATGTTGTGAAATCCCAAAGGTAAAAGGAATTTAAAGGAGTTTACTTCAAGTTTCTTCCTGGAAAATAATGAAGCTGATAGGAGGGAGTTAATGGCAGCAAATTCTCTTTTTCTCATTTTCTGAAGGCTGGTTGTCTGTGGGCTTGATAAACTAGTAGGGGAGAAGGAGGAGAGCAGGATAGGGTAGGACTTTACCTGGAAGGGAGAGGATTTCCCCTTGCAGAGCTATCCTTCCCCTCCTGACTTTAGGATATAATTTTATTCTAACTTGTTTATTTGCAAACAAATGCCTGTGGTTTTTCAATTGAAAATGTGTTGAAAGGTGTAGAGTTACAGCCATGTCATTGTCACCAGTAATGGACAGGAAAGGATCCAGCAGCAGAGAGGAAATAGCCTGTAAAAAGAGGGGTTAGAACACTTCCAGCAAACCAAGCCAGTCCTTTCCACCAAAAGGCCTGTGTTTTCTTCCTGTCTGGAATGAAGTAATCTGTACTCAGCCACTATAAATCATCATATTGGGTTTAATGAGGCTGTTTGCTGTCTGCAGGGTCAGGTTTGTATTAGCCTTTTGCTTGTGGAATAATTGACACTTTGGCACAGCAGAAACATTTTAGGAGGGAGAGAGAGAGAAAGTTATGTTTTACTGTCTTAAATGTTGCTGTGTGCTGTTTTGAGGTGCAAGGGCCACGTGTGATGCTCCAGGAATACAATACAAGTGGTGGTTGGTGATGAGCGCGGGAGGGTCCTTCTGCCTGTCTGCAGGGGATGTGGTTACTGCCTGAAGTAATATTGTGGCTGTGGTGTGTTCATAGCCTTTGTTCCAATGTGGATATCCTCGTTTGGTTTAGCTGGGCTAACACACGGGTTGCAGCTCATCTCGCTGGGGGAATGAGGAGCGGAGGTGAAACAAGTGCTTCTAATTGTACTCGACAGGCCTCTGGAGCTGGAGCTGCTCGGCTGAGCCTCCGGAGAGCCCTGGAGCTGTGCAGCCAGCTAATTCCCTCAGGGGTGCTGCAGGCAGCACCGTGGTTCCTGCCAGGCTCCTGGGAGCAGCCCAGCTAAATCGCCCAAGCATCCAAGGCCGAGGCATCTGGCAGGGTCACAGGGCACGTATGGTGCATGGGTGGGTCGGCCAGGGAGCCGCTGCTCAGCCACTCCGCTCTGCGTAGAGTGGGACAGCCTGGAACTCTTGGCGTGCCTGGCAATCTGGGGCACTGCAGCAGTGCCTGTAAGCTTTAAAGGCTTTGGCACTTTGGAGAGATCTTATTTGTCTCCATGTTTCCAGCCTCGATGAGTCTGCAGTTCTGTGTGTCCTCGGCTACATCTGTCTCTCCACAGAGATCTCTGTGTGTATCCCATGTGCAGTCATGGTCTGCATGTGTGGGATCAGCTGGACGCTCACAGAGTGGTTGTGGCTGGGACTGATCTCCAATTCCAGCCCCCTGCCATGGGCAGGGACACCTTCCACTTGGTTGCTCCAAGGCCTGTCCAACAGTTCCAGGAATGGGGCAGCCACAGCTTTTCTGAGCACCCTGTGCCAGGGCCTCCCCGCCCTCACAGGGAAGAATTTCCTCCCAGTATCTAATCTAACCCTGCCTTCTGTCAGTTTAAGATCCAGTGGAAAGGCTAAGATGTCAGGTTGCAGACCTTTGGCTGGCACTTGGTGCAGATGCTTTCAAGTCCCTGTTAGATTCCTGCACTTAGAGTGGGGTGTTTTAAAGGAGGAGAGTGTCTGTCAAGAGACTTAATTTCACTGAAAGTGAGCGGAGAGGAGATTGTTTCCTTTTCTTCTGTGAGGGGAAGGGGAGTTGTAACCTTTATCAGAAGAGATAGGGCAGTAGGACTCAAGGATTCCCTGGCAGCAGGAGATAGCAGGAGAGAATGGGGAAACTCTCCAGCAGATCATTATAATATGCCTGGAACCAGGCTGCTTTTGCTACTTTGTAAGTTGCTTTGAGTTCAAAGAAGCGAAGACAGAATTTTGGAGGTGTCGCCTTGAGCATCCCTCTTTGGCGTGTTCTTTGGGAGAAGAGAGGAACATGGTTCACTTTGGCAGTGATGCCCACAGGTTATGTCTGTGGGATGGAGACAGCAACTCTGCACAACCACATCACCCACTAATTTGATTATGTAGTGGTGCATGGGAGAGGGAAGGACTTGACTTTTTAAGGAGGGGTAAAAATTGTCATTTCTGGTCAGGAAGGTGTTGAGAAATTTTCAGGGTGGGACAATTGTCCCTTGTGTCCTCACTGAGTAAATGTAGCGTTAACCGAAACCGTACATACCTGACAGAAGTATGTCCCTTGGGCCTGCTTCCAGGGATTGTTTAGTCCGTCCCTCAGGTGGCACCTCACCCTGGTCCTGCACTGGAATGTGTTGCTGTGATATCAGCTGTTGACATTTGGAAATTACTCCACTCCAGCTCCTCCCTGCTGCCTGGATCCACGAGAGGGCTCGGTGCTGGATTCGGTGCATGTTAGTTAGGAGGAGTTGCTCGGCTGGAAGTGTCCAGAAACATGACCTGGCGAGCCAGGGGATTTGATTTGCCTGGGCCTAGGGCAGAGCATGAAGGAAAGCGAGTACAAGTTGGCTTTCCTGGGGGAAATCAGGAAGAGGCACTGCCCTGAGCTGTGCGGGAGGACCCTTCCCATTCATTTGGAGCACTGCACGTTCCTTTCCTTGAAAGTAACGCCGTGCTGCTGTAATGCCCCTGTGAGGAGTGCTGGTATGTGTGACATAAACAGATTACTTAATAACTGATATTGCAAGAGGGGAAAAGTAAAGCTCCACCTTATCCTGTGAGATAAGGTATTCTTGGCTCTCTAAGTGTAACTTCCCCTGGGCTCGCTGCCACCCTGACTCTGTGGTGGGGTGGAGGATGCTGGATTTCAAATCTGGTGACTCCACTGCAAAGCCTGAGGAGTGCCCCAGCTCCATGTGTTAGGAAATGGGGAGCAGCATACCTGTCCTGCCTTCCAGATGATGGGCAATATAAAGGTTTCAATAGCACATCTCAGCTCTGCTGTGGGAGTGAATTCAGGAGAATATGCCGTTAGGGGAGACTTTTCCTGGGTCCTGTTATCATTGTGGCATTTACTCTGCAGAGTGCTCTGCAGAGAGGCCAACCCAGGGATTTTGTAACAATGTTCCATAACTACTTGTTCCATTTTAGCACTTTCCTCCTCCTTGCTTTCTATTCTCGACCCGGTTGTGTCATTGCACTTTGCTGGTAGAAAGCTGTGTGATGCCATAAGCCCAAGATTAGTCCTTGATGGTTGGATCAATGAGGAGAGAGGTTAAAAGGGCAGAGATAACTGTGAACATCTTTACCTGTATTAACAGCAGGCTGACAGTGGGAGAAATGAGCTGTATTTGCCCATGTACTTGGATTTCTTCTTCTCCTCTCATCCCTGACGTCTGTTTTTGACCCGTGACTGTAGGCAGACCCTCCTCCATTTTCAGAAGTAACCAGATGACCTGTTTCATATCAAAGTCTTTAATTGCTTCTGAAATAAATGTGATTAAAAAATTAATCAGGCAAAATCTGCTCACAGAATGTGCTCTTTAATATTCTTTGGTACCTTCAATTTATGTGTAGAAGCAAACCAGGCTGTGTTTTGCTTCAGTAAAACTGAACTGGGCTTTACTCCTGCGAAGGCCAAACTCAGAGGACTCCAGCAGTGCCTTTGTGCTCTCTTTCCAAACAGCAGCTGGCCCAACTTCCTTGTGAGGGCCCTGGTACAGAAGGATGGTGAGGCCCTGGTTGCCCAGAGAAGCTGTGGCTGCCCCATCCCTAGTAGTGTCCAAGGCCAGTTTGGACAGGGCCTGGAGCAACTTGGGATAGTGGAAGGTGTCCCTGCACACGGCAGGGGCTGGAACTGGATGAGCTTTAAGGTCCCTTCTGACCCTAACCATTCTGTGTTTCTGTGGACTTGGGAATGGCAGGTGGAGTTAAAACCCAGTGCTGTTCCACACAGCTAAGTAAAAACAAGACAGGTGGTTTAGATCTTCCCAGCTTTGAAACACCATGATGAAAGATTTCAGGTCTTCAGATTCTTTCCTTTCCAGCTTTGATTCCCCATGGCATTTTTCAGGAGAGTGCTTACTCTTGGCAGCATCCAGCAGGTCATTGCATGGAATATCGTTCTGGTCACTGCTGCTGTCTTTGCTGTCAGGAATCAGCATTAGCTCTGAGGCTGCTGGGTGGGCTGAGGAGGTTTTTGATGCCTGCCTACTCCATGCTCAGTGAGAAAAGCTGTAGTCTGAGTTCAGAGGCTGATAACTGGCTTTACGCAAGGCAGCGATAAGCTGGCTGTGCAGGCAGGAGAAGTGGAGAAAACCTTGTCAGAGCAGCTGAGTCAATAGCTGGCATGGTGGGCCCGTGCTGAAGGAAAGGTGCTGGTTTCTTTGCAGTGGTGATAAGTTTTGTGCCAGCATGTGCTGAGGGCGAGCTGAAGCAATGTGTTTCCATACCTTTCTGACAGCGACTCATTTTTTCCCAGCTCCAGTCAGTTTAGAATCACAGATTCATTGAAGATGGAACAGAGCTTTATGATCATCAAGTCCAACTGATTGGTAACTATCGTCAGTTCTCTGACCTGGTGGTGAAACTAGTTTTGTTGGGGCCCATGCCAGCTAGAAAGGTGGCCCTCACGTGGCACCTTGCAGCCTTGGGTGGGAGCAACTGCTCTCAATTCAGTCAGCATTCAAGTCTAGGCTTGTTTGACCATCTGCTCCCATCTTCCCCTGCCCAATAGCTCTTTTTTATGGTACAGTAACACTGGATATAACAGTTCAGCATGGAGATGGAAAATCAGATATAGCCTTTGCTCATTTGTCAGATATGAGTCCCAGATGTGCTTGTGAGCCTTCCTGGATTTTTCCAGGACATTTAAAATGAAAAGGTAACCCAAAATGTGTTGGTCATGTTGCTTGAGCTGGGGCTAGGTAACACAGGAGTGTTGATCCCTCTCCTACCTGTGCTTCTCATACTGCCAAAGCTGGGCTTAACGTGGAAACTGGTGCTAGGGCTGTAGCTCCATGGTTTGAGCATCATCACAGCCTTCCTGGAGCCCTGTCCCCTCCTTTCCTTCTGATGGTGTTCCTACTCTGGTAGCACAATGCCAGACTGAAATAGAGGCTGAGAAGGGGTGCAGGAACCCCTGTGCTCCCTGAAGGAAGTGTGTGCTGCTGGAAAGGTGTGGGCACCTCCTCTGTGTGGGCACCTCCTCTGTGTGGGCACCGTTCTGTTTTCAGCAGGGCACCTGTTTCAATAAAACTGCAGCCTTGGAATCAGGAGTCACTTGCAGAGGGCTGTTTTGAGGCTTTTCCCAGAGAATGGAAGCAGCTTTGGATGCCTTAGTCATCATACCACAGCTCTCACTTCTCTTGGAGCAGGGTCTAAATCCTGCCTGCACTTGTGAGCCTGAGAGTATCAAGTACAGCTCAGTACTCAATTCATTCAGTCTTGCTAATTAATGAGATGGAAATAGGAAGAGATTTTCAGCCAAGATCAGTTCTCTTGAGTGGTCTTTTGGAGCATTTTGCAAGGGGACTTAATTTTAAAGGTTGCCAGAAAATCTAAAGGTACCATGCTTCTCAAGAGCTAAATCCAGCAGTGGGGCACAGATCCCCTTCTCTGCCCTGTTCCTTAGAGCCCTGTGTTCCTCAGGTTTGCTTCAACTCTTCTTTCCGTTGAAGCCAAGCAGTTCTGGTCAGATTAGATCAGATCACAGCAGGACAGGTTCGGTGGCTTTTATAACCTCTCACAGCTCCAAAGAAGAGAGAAAGAAAAGCAGCTTACAGGGTTGTGGCTAAGAGTCTCGCAGTGGCTTACGTAAAGCTCAGGGAGCATACCCCCACCACATGTTCATTGTTCTGCCTGAGCAATGCCCACCCCTTCGTTCACTGCCGCCCCGCTGACTGACTTTGTTCCATCTACACAAACTGGGTTTCTAGCATCTGCAGGAAGAAAATTGAAGACCTTATTTTATTTTCCTGTTTAGATATTTTTTACTTGAATTTGTGTGAGCTCTGTCTTTTAGAGCTGTCCTGTTGCTCAGATCTAACTTACCTGTTACACATGCTTTCCTGGAGTGGCCTTTGAATCTTGTTAGGAATCTGGCAGGTCCAGTCTGGGTCGTGGATCATCCATTGGAACAGAGGAGTGCAAGCTTTAGGCAAATGGCTAGGTAGACTTCCCTTCTGTCTAGCTATAGCTTTGTTAAACGGGAATGCTTTACATCCCATGCTGACTTTTTGAAGATATTGAAGTTCTAGAAACCTGGTGTTAGAGAAGAAGAGAAAAAGGTCTCAAATTTCCACAAAGTCTTCCCCTGCACAGCTCATTCCCTGCCCCTCATAGGCATTTCAGTCAATGACTGCATGTTAAAAGGTGAAGTAATGCAAATGTATGAAATGATCTTTGCACAAGTTCCCTGTTTGGTTAAGGAACTGCATCTTCCTTGCTGATGGTGATCATCACTTGAATCTTCTTCTGGTTCTTCTGTTGGAGCTGGAGACTGAAAGAGATCCCTGATGTTTCTAATCTTGTTCCTTCTTCTTTACTTTTTCTATGGCGCATTAGGATTGTTTCTCCTGAAGCCTCTGTTTTATGTTTTGCCCTTTCCTGTCTCTCTCTCATGGCAGGCTCATCTCCTGATGGCATTTATCAGGAGGCATTTATCACAGGTCTGTGAACCTGCTACTCAGCCTTATGGCTGTTGCTCCCATCGCCTGATGGGTTCATGCTGACCCTTTTCCTTGGCAAACCGCCACAGCACAGAAGAATTGATTAATTGCAGACTACTGTTCTTTATAGGAGAAGGGATTGGGATCTGATCTGTCTCCAACTAGTGCATTCAGTTTTGTTCAGATTTCCACAAAGCACTCGGTGAATCCTTCTGCCGTTTCCCTGAGTGATGGATTTTTACTTGCATGGAAAATTGGTCACTGGAATACCAATTGAAAACCCTCTGGGGGCTGGTGGGTGAGCCTGGGACTGTGCTTGGGCAGCCTGTCTAGAGGACTGATGATGGTTTGGCTTTCCCTGGAGAAAACACTCAGTGTCTCTGTCTGTGTGCATGAATGGGAATAGCACATGGCTCTTGCACAGTGCTGGGGCAGGTCCCTGTGTTCCTTGTTTCTACCAAGGTGTGAACAGTTCTCCGGCGTGGGGTGTCCTGCTGGCTGTGCATCCCATCCTGGGAGTGCAGAACAGCTTGTTTCCTGGAAGGTGAGCTGGTTGGGGTGCAGGTCCTGCCCCTCTGCTGCTGCCAGCACCTGTAAACCCCTCTATAACCAGGTAGAGCTAAGGCACGTGACGGCGTGGCCTTTTGTTCTTATTTCTTGAGCTGATTTGAAACTAAGCAGGGCTTAGTTTGGGACCTCCTTAGCGCTACTTTTAGTATCTCCCTTTAAAATGGATCATCCCCCTGATTTATTTGTCCTTCTGAGCTGTGGCTTTTTTTATGTTGTCAATTTTCTTTGATTCTCACACAAAACAAGAAGCATCTTTTGCCACTAATCCCAGATGATAAAAGTGGGTGCTCTAAAGCTCACCGACCTGGCTGTGATCCTGGCCGTGTCCTGGCTGGTGCCACCTCTCTCTGCAGGCTTGGCTGTGTGCTGACACCTCCTTGGGCACAAAACTGTGCCATCTTCTGCTGACAAAGCACGTGGCCCCTCTGGTGTGACTGCAGAGCAGGTCTCTAGGTGCTAGATGGAGCAGCTGCCTGAGGCTTTCCATTCCCCCTGGGAATAAGACCGATGGCCGGGCTGTGAAAATGGGCTGAGAAGGTCCCACCTTTCATGGAATCACAGAGTGGTTTGGGTTGGAAGAGACCTTAAAGGTCATCACATTCTAACCCCATGCCATAAGCCTCTGAGTGTCGTGGCTGGGGCATCCTGAGCAAAGCCCATTATTCAGGTGGCCCAGAATATTTGGCCAGAGCCAGTGGGGAAGATTTTGGCTTTGTGGCCAACTGTAACCACATGGGCCTGTTGCAATCTGATCAGGTTTAATGTGACTCTCCCTGTTCTTTGCAAAGGAGTCTTTAAAGGGATAAACAAGGGCTGGGTAAAAACTGCTAATGCTCAGCTTATTTTCAGTCCTTTATTCATTTTTAATATTAGATTTTGATCTTGTTTTTTATTAAGGTGCTGGTGTGAGATTCTTTATGGGCTGGTCTTACCACGCTCTGAGTCTCAAGAATCCAGTCATGTGGAAAGGATTCCTTCTTAGATGCAGCAGGCAGACTTTATCCTTTGATCCCATAACTTTCAGCTCCTGTCCAAGTGACTGAGTTTTGGTTTTGCTGAGCAAAAACCATTCCCTAGTACCCTTTTTAAAAAAGAGCTAATGATTAAAAATGGAGAGGATCATAATAAAGTGGTCTCTCAGAATGGTTGTGGTTGGAAGGGACCTTGAGGATATCTTATTCCATCCCTTTGCCATGGGCAGGGACACCTTCCACTAGACTGGGCTGCTCCAAGCCCCGTCCAACCTAGCCCTGATGACAATGAGCAGATATTCCTGCAGGCAGGGAGGGAATGCTGCATTTCACAGAACCTCAGCTGGGTGATGCACAGATGGGTTTTCATCTGTAAAACTGATTCAGGGAGTCTCCTATGCCCAAACTCCAAATATGGGTCCTGAATCATGAGCTACTCTTCTTCAGTAGCTCTTAGTAAAGCAAAAGATGTGGTTTCAACTGCGTTTTTCCAGGAGAACCTCCCTGATGATGACTGTTTTTCTTTTATTAATAATCAGATGAAACTATTTTGTTGTGAGCTTGGGGCACAGTAAACATTCTCTGTGGTCACAAAAGTCAAAGATTTCAGCTACAGTCAGTGTAAGTGCAAAGAAGCCCCACTGTCACTTAGAAGAGAACAGGTGCCACCGGGACCTGCAGCTCTGCATGTGCACCATACGGGTGGGGCTTGAGTGCTGTGAAACTGACACTGGTGTGATGGGGTGCACCCAGAGGATCGTGGCTGTGCTGGGGAGGGCCATGGGAGCAGCCCCCCAGCAGGAGCTGTGCTGGTGTGCAAGAGAGCGGGGTTGGGTTACCCGAAGCTGAGCACTCAGCTCCGTGCTTGCCTTCCTCCCTGGCTGTGGGATCCTTGTGGTGCCTGTGTGTCACGTCGTGCTTCTCAGGCAGTGGTTCTCATGGGAAAGGCTGGCTTCCCCCGGTGAGTCGGAAATGGCCCAGGAGCCCAGAGCATTGAGAGTATGTGTCAATTGTTTCCTCCCGGGCGCTTTGGGAAGGGAGCCTAGAAGATTATCTCAGCATTTGGAACAATATAAACAGATGCCAAGCACTTCAAGTACATGGAGAAGGAAAATGTCTTGCTTGGCCTCCCTGAACAGTCGGGGGAGTGGGGGTGGGGGCACAGCAAGGAACATTAAATAAGTCTCTGCCTTCAGACTAGGGGAAAGCAGCAAAGTAATGCAGATGTTTGCCTGCGTATATACAAGTGAGTTTCATATTACCAAAATCTGGGCTGTGCACACGTGGTGCAAAGATTAAAGAGATTGTCCAGTTCTGTTGGCAGCATATTAAAGTATTAAGACTACAGGCTCGCTATGATTTCTATTATCAAGCTGACTGCAGAATTCAAGTGATTCAAAGGGGTCTGTTGTTTAATATAGATACCTTTTGCGTCAGGCTTTTGGATAGAGTTTGGGTGTGAGAATCCCTTGGGAAGGGCTACCACTGCCCTGTCTGCCTGGGGTCACCGCCACCCTCCAGCTCCTGCTCGTGCTCAGATAAGAAGTCCCCTTGCCTGTCCCTGTGCAGCACTCAGGCCATCTGGCCTGTTAAAGCTGGTGTTTCCAGTTGCTGGAAGAGCTTTCCGGGTTTCCTTTGGCACGCAAGAGCTAAACTGGATCTTCACGTGTCGATCTGGGAGGTCTTGCTACAGATGTCTCTGTGGCTCTGCCCTTTCCCTCTGCGGTGTGATCTCATTGCTCAGAGAACACAGTTCTGACAAGAGGCAGCAGACACAGGACCCTGTTCTGTCACTGTTCCACTGGCTGAGTTTGAACCCTGCTCAGCTCCAGAATCCGCTTTCTTCCATCTCTGGAGGTGTCCAAGGGCAGGTTGGATGGGGCTTGGAGCAAACTGGTGTAGTGGAAGGTGACCCTGCCCATGGCAGGGGCTGGAACAAGATGAGCAAACTTGAGATGATGCAAAAGAAAGGTTGAAACATGCAAAATAAAGGCCTCACAGCTGGCCTCAGGAGTGTGTGGAATTTGAAATGGCAAATGCAGGGTTGTTTTTCATTGGCAAATCAGTTAGTGACAGAAATGGAGTATTTTGTGCCTGATTTTTCAGTTGTTCAGTCACCAAGAGTGGATTTATCATAAAGAGGCATTAGAGACACATGTTTAGTTTGTGGGTCATTCATTCAGATGAATTTGTTTACTCGCTCTGTTCATCTGAAACTGTCCATTCGGCCACTCTGCGATGGAAACGGGGAAACAAAACTTGGTCCGTAGTACAGAATCCAGCTCTCATTTCTCAGGAGTTACTTTTGTAAGAGCTGCTTTTATAGCTTACAGTGAGATGTCTGAATGATCTGGGCAGAGAAGACGACATGTAAATGCTTTCTGTAAGCACAGGATATTCATCCCGAGCTGGCAGAAGTGCAGAAAGCCCTGGAAAGAAAACATTTTTATCAGACACAAAGAGGCACAACCATTAGCAAGTGTAATTAAGGTGCTTTAGTTTGAAATCCCAGTCTCAGTGCAAGGGCATCCTTGGGATTTACAGACAACATATGAGATTTAGCACTTCTTCTGTTACTTGTTAATTTTTATTTTAGAAAGTGTCAAGTAGGAGTTGATAGGAACTTGTGTGAGCAGTCCTTCCTCTTCTGCTGTATTATAATAACATCCTAATGGTACTTAGAGCATGGGACCTCTATAGTGGCACCTGCATACTTTGACACTTGTTATACAGTGGACTGCACAGTCAAGTGATGTAGATTTTGTTGGTCTAAGCTCTTCAATTCAACTGAATCACTTGGCATGAGGTAGTTGTTAAGTTCAGCCAGTGTATTTGGTAAGACAAATGGAAAAATTAGTGTAGAATGTGTTTGAAAAGCACTCTGTTTGATATTACAAAATGAGTATGGTGGCCTTCTGTGAGGTTTATTTTTGTATTCAAATGAGTCACAAGGACAACAGTTATCCGAGTCTGCACTGGCACGTGCTCTCAGAAATGATGGGATAAAAATACTTCTCCAAATGGGAGGTACAGTGCTCCAAGCTCACATCTGGAGACAAGAAAAACAGGACTAATTAACGTTAGGCCAGCAAAGAGGGATAGTTCACTTGCCTTCTGGAGTAAAACAGGGATAGGACAAAGAGTAATGGGTTGAAACTGAAAGAGGGGAAGTTTAGGTTAGACATATGGAAGAAATTCTTTCCTGTGAGGGCAGTGAGGCCCTGGCACAGAGAAGCTGTGCCTGCCTCATCCCTGGAAATGTCTAAGGCCAGGCTGGGTGGGGATTGGGACACCCTGGGCTAGTGGAAGGTGTCCCTGCCCACAACAGGGTTTTGGGATGAGATGAGCTTCCAGGTGCCTCCCAACCCAAACCATTTTTGGATTCAAAGAAGTGCAGGATGAGCTGTGCTGGCCCGGGGTGCCCGCACTGCGCAGTGCTGAGGTTAACGTTGGTGTGCTTGTGTTCCCCAGGTCACCACACGATTTACATCGGGGTCCACGTGCCGAAGAGCTACAGGCGGAGGAGGCGTCACAGAAGAAGAGCTGGGCACAAAGAAAAGAAAGAAAAGGAGAAAATCTCGGAGAACTACTCGGACAAATCAGACGTAGAAAACGCTGATGAGACAAGCAGCAGCATCCTTAAACCACTCAGTGAGTACTGGTTCTAGTTGTCAGTCATTACAGTGTTCTGTTGTCTAGGGATCTGCTCACGGAGGACGAAACTTGATCCATGAAAACAGTGGTCTCACGTTGCAGGGTTGGAGTGCTCTTAGCCAGCTGCTGTGGGATAGCTGCTGTGGCTTGGAAAAGGCACAGGCTGGAGCAGACATTTCAGCCCTCCGTATCACCTGAGTTGGCCCTTGAGGGATGCCAGGCAGGAACAGGCCAAATGTTTAAAAAGCAATCTGACACTGTGTGTAAAGAGATAGCAAGCAAGGGCAAAGACTGAGTAGTGCCTATGTAGATCTATTGCAGCCCTGGCTCTGGAATTCCAGCACCCCATGGTTTCAGCCTCATGTGTCACTAACTTGCAGTGCTAACAGCTTCTTTCCCTTTGGTAATTAACCAGTTTTAGGTTCTGAAAACAAAAAGAAGAATCAAATGGAGCTTTGCTCCATGTATGTTTGAGTATTTTTAGGGATTGACTATCTAAATATTGTCAGGCAGGTGAGGTCTGTATTGGATGCCCTGTGCTTCTATTCCCACCAGAATTGTTAAGCAGAGGACAGAGACCTTTAGCTAGTGCCATCACTGTGCAGAGACTGTCACAGCATTGCATTCCCCTTGCTGTATTCTCTGTTGGCCACAAGCTTGTCCTGAAATCTGGGAAATGGCTGCTTTGGTAGGAGCCATTAGGGGGGAGTTGGGAAGGCTGCTGGGGTTACATATAGCAGGGCAGCCCAGGATGTGATACAGCTTGGATTATTGAGGCTGATTCCAGATGGCTGGATCTTCATTTGTAAGTGGAAAAATGCTTCCTGTGTGAGAGATCCACACAACTGCATCTTGGATTGAAGAAATACATTCATTTCTCATTTTGAAGTCATGTTGCTGGGTGGTTGCTGTAGACAGAGACAGTAACATGGGGCAGATCAGTCATGTCTTTAGCCTGGTTACCATCTTCAGAGAACAGCACCTGGAAAGGAAGGCAAGTCACAGATTCCATTTGCTCATCCCGGCTCTTGTTCCCTAGTTGTCCCAAAGAACGTTTTTTGTCAGCACTCAGATACCAGGAGCTGCTTTTATACCAAAAGACATAATTACCCACCTTCAAGAGCTCAAATGTTTTGAACTTAATTTTTGTTTACACCTCTGTTCTTTAGCATGCAGGTGACAGGCCTGTAGAAATTCCTTTTTTCTTCTGAATGTATCATATCCTAGGGGAATTGTTTCCATGGGCTAAGTGTGCCTGTTTGAAAACCTATTTCTTCCATCAGGTTTTCATGTCCTGCCTTTCATTTTGCTCATCATTGTGTCTGTGTCATTTGAGGAGGGGTTTATGGTGTTTTTTCTCCTGTGTTGTTTCTATGCAGTAATATGTTCTTATCTGCACTTACACCTGCAAGTAAGAATATGCAGTATTCCCATCCCTTTCCATCTGCAGTTTTCCCAGAGGCTTTTCCACCCTGACCTCTTTGCACTGCAGACTTTTGGAGTGAAATGGCATAAATATTCCAGGTGTCCCATGCAGTAGCATTCATACCCCATCCCTGGGCCCCTTTCTCTGTTGTTCACCATCTCAGGTGTCTGGATACTTTTCCAGGTCCTTGCAGGGACCTGCTGTTTCGTGCTGGTGGCCAGATCTTTTTACGAGCTGGCTCATGTAGCTTGGAGCTCTGTAAAGGAGAGAGGTAGTTCAGATTACTGTCTTGAATTACAAGTTACCTCATATCCCTGGGTTTTTTCCTTTTCTGAAACTCGTCTTCAGAGCTGACCTGAATTTTTCCCACCCTTTCTTTTGCTTTCTGAGATGCCTTTCTTTTCTCTCCACCAGCTGTGTCACACAAGTGTGTCTGACAGAAGCCTATTTCTCTCCAGGCAGCAGGTCTCAGCTTAGGCTGGTGTGCAGTGCTGGCAATCCTGGCAAGAAACCTCAGTTAGAACCCTGGGGTTTTAATCTTCATCCCATAATAGGCATTGACTGAGGGGTGGGTGGCTCAAATTCAGTTTCAAAAGAATATTAGAAATTAAGAGCTGGGAAATATTGCCCAGCAACTTTAATGGAATTGGGAGAAAGCTGAAATGAACTGTATTCCATATATTTAAGGCAGTCAGCAGAGAGTGTGGAATATCAGAAGCTGAAATAAGTCTGAGGACTGTGTGGTTGAAAACAAGCAAAATCTCATCTGACATGAAGAAATCTCAAACATTGTGAGTTTTGGTCCAACATATCTCAGTTTAAGAAATCCTGAATTTATACAAAGAGCTCCTTTTCTTTGTTGATTTTTGCAATTATCACCTTGGCCATTATTAGACACTGTCAGTTCAGCTTGGGTATATCTATATAACTGGTGATTTAGTTTATCTTCTAATGCAAGGACAAGTATACAGAGCTTGATTTGCAAAATCTTTAATAATGTAGTTGTTAAAATAATATGTAGAAGCTCAGGGAACAACTTGATTGTCCTGTATATCGAGACCTTTGTTTTCCCTGAGCAGAAAGCTTAAGCCAGTTGTGATTTGGTACATCACTTGGAATTCTTGATCTGTCCCTAAGGACCACAAGCCTAAGCTTCAATATCTTACCTGGAAATGATTTCTCAGCTTCTTGGATGAAAATTCTGCAATTAGACTTTGACCAAGTCTGGGTTTGACTCACTGGGTCAAGCTGCTCATAGCAGCTGAACCTGATGGAACATGTCCATTGATACCAGCAAGAGAATAAAGAGGTGCAGAAATGCAAATCTTCCCTAGAAAAGTTTTGTTCCAGTTCCAAACCAGTCTAGCTGTGCCTCTGTGTTTGGGAATTGGTGCAGTCTGGAAATGTCAGCCCTGATTTTTTTTTTAGTCTGTGTCCAGCTGAGCCGAACAAGGCAAACTGTGGTAGTTATTGACAACCTTCAGCTCTCCCATCTGGAGAGAGCTGGGCAGATGGAACATGTACAGATACGTTTTATCCTAAGGAAATTACTGCTTGGGAACCATGCCTCCTTCACAAATCCAGACAGGGATACTTTGACAGACTGAGGAGGAGGCAGGAAGGCAATGTTCCCTCTGCAGAGCCCTTTCAGGACATTCCAGGCCTGCGGGGCTGTCTCTGCTCTCAGGGAACTTTGGCATTCACGCCCTGGTTCTCAGGCAGGACTGCAGACGATGACAAATCCCTCTTCCAGGTGAAACATCCCAGCACCTCTCGTCTAAAAGCACCTCCTTTAACCAGCCTAGCCTTGGCTTCCATTGAGGGCCAGTCAGGAGGAAACGCTTTTTAGGCTCTGCCTCGTGGGGTCAGCTGGTGCTTGTGTCAGCACAAAGAGGATGATGAAGTTTGCTGCTACTTGCAAGGGATTAGACAAGGGAGGAACAAGGAAGGCAGATGAAGCTTCTCTGAGTCCATTTCCCTCTTCCTCATTCTGTACTACTGGTGTGCAGAGATTTTCCCATGAGGAAATGCATCTCTACGTGATCTGGGAAGGGGTTTTTTTCTCATTGTCTGGTTGCCCTCCAAGTCACTTTGGCTCACTTCCCTGGCCCAAACCCAGGTGCTGCAATACTTCACTGACTTTTTAAAACCACTTGTGGGTCTGACGAATTCTTACTGCCAAGGAATAGAATTCTCTTAGTGCTTGCAGCCCTGAAGAGAGTAAAACCTGATTTTTGTCAGGTGTCAGAATGCTGCCATGTTGATAAATATAACTGCAGAATCTAAATTTTGGAATGCCTAAAAGCGGGGATAAAAGAACCCATATAAAGAGAGGGGGGAAAGATAATATATCAGAGCTTTTTAAAGGTTTCCAGTTGGCTCAGAGAATTCCTCTTGCACCCACCAGCAATAGTTCTTAAGGGTTTTACTAAAAATCCTCTCTTGAGCCCTCAGCTGTGGGTTTGGAGGAGCACTTCTCCTGTTTGCAGGGAGTCATTTCATTACGGTGCGATTTGAGGCTCGTGCTGCCATTCCTCATAGAGTGCATCTCTCCCAGTGAAGGTGAGGTTTCGACTGAATGGATCAGATTTGCACTGGAAGCAGGTAAATTGCTGGTCCTGCTTCCCAACTTGGAGTGCTTGCTTTGCAGGAAGAGGTTATTGTGGACAATGTCCCATTTGAAATGTTGCTCAAAGAAGTGGTGGATACCTGATCCCTGTAAGTGTTCAAGGCCGGATTGGACTTGAAGCAACTTGTGGTAGTAGAAGGTGTCCCTGCCCATGGCAGGGGGTTGGAATGTGCAGATCTTTAAGGTTCCTTCCAACCCAAACCATTCTGTGATTTCCAGTGAGGAGTGCCAGTCTGACTGGAAAGGTCCATTCATAAAAATATTAAATTAATTCAACAAGGATATTTAGACATCTCTTTAGGAACGCTCAAGCTGGGTGTCTACCTTGAAAGTTCATTAAGGCAGGTGCTATAAATAGCAGGAGAGAGCTACAGGATGGAAATAAATGAACCTACTTAGCAGAGCAGATGCAGCACAGTCAGGGCTGTGCCAAGAGTTCTTTTTCTGTTCGTGTTACTGGATTTTTCAGCCATCCCATTTCTTTCCTGACTTTTCAAGACATTTTCCAAAAGCTTTTAGCCTCAGCTCACCACAGTGAGAGCAGCGACAGTAGTTGAGAAATACCAGGCAGGATGACCAAAGTGTAGTTGGTTTTGTATTGGCATTTTGCGTAGGGAAAGCGGTCAGGAAGACTTCGCTGTAAGTAGAAGGGAATTTTGTGTTTTGGTCTTCGAGAACTGCACGGCAGGCTCTGGGCTGCTCCCAGGTGCTGGGGTCAGTTGAAACAGGCCTTCTTCTGCCCTGCAGTGGTGCAGGGATTGTGCTTAGGTCCACCGTAGTGCAAGTGCAGGGGTGAATTAAACACAGACTAATTACTGCTTGGCTCGCAGACGTGCCCTCTGCTAGCTGGGGCGCTGTCGGAGCGGCGGGCAGGGTGCAGCTGGCGGTGGCCATGGGAAAGGCCACGGGAAGGTGCTCGGGGCAGGCAGGCTGCGGGCAGGGCAGGTGAGGAGGTGCTGACACAGCCCTCGGTGCGCGTCCCACCCTGCCGAGCGGGGCTTGCGTAACGCGGCGGAGGCGCCGGATCCGGGAACTGCTGTCTGCCTGCCCGGTGCCCACCCTGCCTCCACGGCAGGTGGTGAGAGCCACGGGCTCAGGGCGGTTTGTGGAAGGGACCTCAAACCCCATCTCATCCCAGCCCCTGCCATGAGCAGGGACACCTTCCATTCCCCAGGTTGCTCCTGTCCAGCCTGGCCTTCAACCACTTCCAGGGGTTGGGTGTCTGCAGTGTCTCTGGGCACCCTGGGCCAGGGCCTCACCACCCTCACAGGGAAGAGTTTCTCCCTGATAGCTAATCTAACCCTGCCCTGTGGCAGTGTGAAGCCATGAGGATGCCAGTGGTGGCAGTTAGGACTTATTGAGGTGTGGGAGTGACAGAGAAGAGATTGGTGCTGGAGGGAGTGCTTCCAGCAGCAGCTAAACCTGGCTGCCTTCACCCCTCGCTTACTCCAACTCTTTTTCCGGGAGAGGGTCAGGATGGAATTTTTCTTGTTCCTGTGGCCTCACTGCAAAGCCCCCCACCTCCCACCGAGGCACTTGGGCAGGATGAAGGGACATGGTGATATGAGGTTGGGTCTAGATGTGACCTATCACCCTAGCAAAGGCTTTCCTTTTCTTCTTGGCAAGAGTACAGGCTGTACTCGGACAGCTAATTTTAAAAAATGTTCTTTCTGCAACAACCCTTGCCTGAACCTGTGAGTTTTTTTCTTTTTTACTTTGACTTGTGCATGTGCCAATCACATCAGGGCTTGTTACAGGCACTTCTGTTTGTTTAAAACTTTTTGTACTTCCCTCACACTGAATGTCCATCTCCTTTAGGTAAATCCAGAATATACAGCATGGAGCTTTCATTCCTTGCTCATGACAACTTGGAAAGGAGGTCAGGTTTGGATTTTTTTATTCGCTTGCAAAGTCCAGCTTTCTGGTGGGTGTGATAAAAGGTAGAGCTAAACATCCTCCCTCCTTAGGTGTGTCCTGAGGCTGCCAAACACAAAACCAGCAAGTAATCTGGTTGTTAAGACTAATGCTGAGTGCCTCAGGTACAGGGGATTTATTCTTTTCCAGCTCAGAAGAGTCTGTGAGTTGAGATTTTTCTCTTCAGGGTGATTTCTGAAGTTGTTTTTCAGAGTGAGGGTTGGGGAACAGGAGCAGTTGTCCCTGGGTGAGTTATGTGCACTGACTGATTAAATTTGGGCATGGCTCAGGTACCTGTAGAAAGCCTGTAGGCACACAGTTGGTGGTAATTGGGAGTGGGGCTGCTGCTGAGCCTCATCCCCACTGGGCTACAGGTGAGCAGCATTGAAGGGAAGGAGCCATGGAGTGCCCAGGTGCACTGACCAGTCACCACAGGGAGCAGAGGGCACACAGGTGCCATGTGTGAACCAGGAGGGGTATGGAAGGCTGAATTAAAGAACAAGGACAGATACTTGCAGCCTTCTGAGGTGCTGTGGTGTTCCTCTGCATGGGCTGAAGCTCTCTGAAATTGTATGGTGGCACTCTGTGTATGGTGGCTGTCTCAGCTGTGACATGTGCTGCAGCATATGCTGCGACAGAAGCCCACGTGTGCGGACGTGCTCAGAGGTGGCATGTGGCATCTGCACTTCCCCCTGCCACCAGCTGCCCTTTGGCTAGTCCTGGGAGCTGGTGTTGGAAGTCTTCAGAGGGACAGCTATGTCAGGGGCCTCGTGCAAGTGAAGATGCATCTCACCCTAACGCAGCGGTGTTCCCCATGCTCTCTGTCTTCTCTGTCCTTGCCCAGCCTCTGAAGTGCCACCAGATGCCCTTTGGAAGGGACTGTTCAGCCACATAAACCAGCCCAGCCCTGTGTTTGCCATCGTGTGTTGTTCCTCAAAGGAAATCAGCAGTGTAGGCTGAAATTCCCTTTTCCAGCTTGACTTGTTCCTTGTGTACTGTGTTTCCAGCAGTGCTTGTGTCACTCAGTGTTGTCAGTCACCTCCAGCTGCAGCGAGGCTGGTGGGTGCCCCAGGTGTCATGTAGGATCTAGAAAGAGTCTTGTATTCCTAGGATTTGAGTGTTCCTGGACTGTGATGATGTCAGAGTGGTGCTGGGGAGTGAAAGGGGGTCTGTTGTCATGTGCTGTGTGAAACCAGGCCCCTGGGCATGGAATGTTGTGGCTGTAGAGGGGAGTGTTTTCCACCTGTGCAGAGACCAGGATGAAATTGCTCAGGTCTGAATTCTTCAGAGATGTCTGGATGTGTCTGAAAGGAGCAGCCCATGAGGGAGGAAGGGGGAATGAAATAGAGAAATGATAAAATGATAACGGGCTTTTGGTGAGGATTACTCCTGGGGGCAGTGTGTTTAAAGGCACGGTGCCAGCTCTTCAGGGAGCTTTTAAAACCTGCCTTCACTCTTTCCATCCTTCAAAAACAACCACAGCAGTTGCCATGGCAGTGACACCAATGCAGACAGCAGGCCTGTTGAGCAATTCCACTTAGGCTGTTGTCAACTTGAAGTGATCAAGATCCACAGCCCTGAAGTAAAAAAATGAATTTGAATAAGAAGTACAAACACTTCTTGCTGCCCTTTTGGCTCTCGCACCCGAATGCTGCCGCCCTCCTGCCACACCTCTAAGTTTTCTCTACAGTTTGAAGAACTGATAGAAATAGTTTTGGGATGAGTCAAAGTAAAGATTGTTCTATAGCTATAACCTCTTCTTGGGAGAGGGGTTAAATTCCTAAACCCCAACTGATTAATATTAAATTTATTGTGGCAAAGTTTGAGGTAAAATAGCAAGAGTTAGTTGACAAATTTGGTCTGGGCAAAAAAAACCCAAAAATGTCCTGCAAAGCAAGTACAGTCTCAAAATCATTTGGTTTTGGGGTAGGTCTAAGTGACACAGTATTTTCATTTACTGGTCGCTTCTGCCTCAATTAACTGCATGTTTTCTTAGATCTATGACTAAGGCCTCCTTAATTGAGAATGGTCTTTGCTGCTTTTTTCCTGACCAGGCAATTCTCTTAGACATCTCCCTTGGCCCAAGGGGACACAATTAGTCATGTACATGTAGAAGCAAATAATTCAATATAACCTTCACATGGTATTTTAAGCCACATGATGTGTAACTGTCTGCTTAGTGGATTGAAAGTGGTTCTTTAGCTTCAGCTTGAAACTTCCTCTGTGTTTCAGTACCAGCAGAGATGCCTTTGGGAAGATTTTATGGGGTCTTTATTCCCACTTTGACCGGGTAGGCTGTTTATGTTTAAGATAGAGCAACAAAGAGGCTGGTTCCTTTCCTAGTAGGGGGAAGACCTGCTTTAACTGGAGCTTGCTGTGTTAATCTTGTGTCTTGAACTGATGATAGCATGTGCCACTATAATTACCTAAGCCACCTTAATGCTTTGCCTAATTCTGTTCCCTGTGTTCACGTGAAACTGCTAAGGGACAGAAAAGTCCAAGGAATTTACCATGTGGGGAAAAAATCTCATTTAGAAACATTTTGATTTGAAGCCAGAGCTGTTTCTCCAGCTGAGAAGGGCTGAGTTGGGGACATGATGGTTGGCACTGCAAAGCTGCCCTCTTTGGATTACACTCCATGCAAATCTGTTGGACAGTGTGGGGAAAAAGCCATCCTAAAGCTCTGCATTTCTCTCTCTCTATAAACAAGGGTTTATCTTTTACTGTCAGTATAACCAACACCCGGATTTTCGTCTCTGAACCCTCCTTTGTGTTTTCAGTTGCCTCTTGTGAACCTCATTGAACTTCTCTGTTGGGACCATTTCAGATGTTGATCCTTCTTGAAGCTGGTGTCCTTTCTTTAATTGTTATTCTTTCACCAGTAAACTGCCCATCAACAGACCCTGGGGTAGGTTTGCCAGTCACTCCTTGCTTCTGCCCTCAGAAAAGGGCACTTGGTCGCTCTGGGAGGGGCAGGAGAGGCCTTAGAGGGGCAGGATGGGTAACAGGGGGGCTCTCAGTGCTTCCTGCATCTTGGAACCGAGTCTCCTCTCATCCCAGGAGGGGCAGAGAATTATCTCCATGACCTACTAACCTCCAGTTGGGATTGTGGGTTTGGGAAATGAGTGCACAGATGGCAGCGCTGGGATGGCAGCAGATGCTGCTGATCTAATGAGTGGAATCGACTGCCATTCCAGCAGGGTGGTGGAGAGCAGGGCAGGGGTGGCTGTGGGAGCACAGGGCTGCTCCCTTCTCCCTGATACCAGGACTTTCTGAGCCCTTCCCCTTTTCACTTGGCTGCCCCAATTTATCTTCTCCTCCAGATCGAGCTGGCACAACGCCAATGCGGGTAGGTTTGATTGCACAGGGAAGCTGTTAGGGAATTAGATGATTAAGAAACATTTGGAGGGGGAACCAGAAATCTTGGGGCCAAAAACCTGCTGTACTCCAGTGCCAGCAGATTAGAATGACCCCGTGGGAGTGTCCAAAAAGAAGAAAAATCAATCAGTTCCATACAGAATACCGAACTGATAGCAAAGGGCTCTCTCTGCACCCCTATGGATGTGGCTCCAGCATGGACTTTGTGTAAGTGTGAACTCTGAAACAAACACATTTGTCATGATTCAAGAACACCAAGCCTCAGTGTGCCCTTGCAAATTCTCTTGAGGCAAGGCCTGTGTTCAGGCTGCCTCTTCCGCAGCTGTGGGTCGAGTCCAGGGACCCACTCCGGGGTTCTCTTTCTGGGGAAGTGATGTTGGTGATCTTGCTTTGAACTTTGGAGCAGATGTTGTGTTGTGGATGTGTTCATGCCTTGAAGAAACAGCAACTTACCGAGAGGCAAGAGGTGCCCTTCTTTTATCTCTTCTGACTTTTATCTCTTTGACTTCCTGATGAGCCAAAATTGGCTCTTTTAGCTGTGATGTGAAGGACTGGCAGCCAAAGAGCCACCATGAAAGGAAATGGAAATTGAGATTTCCATGTAAAAAACCTGAAGAGTAAACAAGATAGGGCAGAGAAGCCTCAGCTCTAGTACATGATCATTGAAAATCATTTGCTTTTCACTTTGTTAGTGCCAGCCATTTCCTAGAAAAGTTGTGTATTTGTTAAAATAAATCTGTACGCTATCTGAAACAAAATCCTTCAGAGCTGTGGGCTATTCTGCTCAGCTTTGAATCCTGATCTGACATCTGTTCAAGCAGGGGAGAGTCTTTGCTTGGATTTATTTGCTGATTTCTTACCCACTGAGTGAACTTTAAAATAATGGTATTAAGCACATCAAAATTACGTGTAGGAAGAACTTGGTCATCTGCAAGCTAAAGAGGAAAGCAGATGTTAGCTGAAATGTAAGTGGTTCTGCATAGATGTGTTTGTACTTGCATGGATGGATTTATGTCTCAGAAAAGGCAGAGCCCTTGTGGCACCTTTTCCTTATGTTTGGATACCCCTGGAAGGGCATTGTAGGCCTCAGCAGTTACATGGAAATAAAAGTATGCATAAATCAGCAGAGCCTTTCCTGCTCTTTGTAAGGAAGCCCAGGAATGGACTAGTCCCAGCCTGAATGTGGTACTAGGATGTGTTCAAGTCTTGCTTCCAAGTGGAGACCTTGATATTTAAATATAATAATGGGAACCGAGTTCATCTGACGGAGCAGGGATGTTTGGCTGAGCTCTGAGCTGAGGGTGTATAATACCCTGTGAATTGCATGGCTGGCAGGAAAGGAGAGGTGCTCTGAGCATCCTGACCTGTGGAGACCTCCAGCAGTTCCCCTCTGTATTGCTGCTCCAGGGGCAGTTCTGTAACACTGGGACAGCCTAGGCTTGGCCTTCAGGCTCTCCTTAACTACCTGGCTCCTCTGTGTTGAAGCAGTGCAGGAGTTCAAATCCATTTGCTTTCTCGGAGCCAAATTTTCCTGCTTGTGAGCAGGGCTGAGTGGAGGGGAGCTGGGAGGTTGAAGGAGGCAGACAGTGTAGGTGTCAAATCCCATTTGCACAGCCCAGGGAAGAGCCTGCTGGCTCCCCCGTGAGCCAGCTGGACATTCCGCCTTGGAAAGCCACACACAGGAGTCTGTTCAGAGTGCCTGGCCCCGTGGGAGCTGGCAGGTGTGGTTTGAGGGGGATGGATGGCACTGAGGATGGATCAGCTTTGTGTGCACAGTGCAGGGGAAAAGGACAGCAGCTGGCAGGGCTGTGCCTGCAGGTCCTTGGCTGGGCAGCGCTGGTGGCGCTGGGTGAGTGCTGGGGGTGTCTTTCAGACACAAGGAGCTCTTGGGATGTGAGTCAGCAGTCAGGAGAAAAGGACACAGCTGAGGAGAACCACTCACGGGGAAGAACAGCAGAAAGAGCTGGCTGGAGGTGGTGAAACTTGGTGTGCTTGGTGCAGAGAGGGCAGAGAAGTTATATTGAAACCATAACATTTCAATAACCACAAGATTTAGATATCAAGGCACTTAGCTTTGATATCTGGGCAGAGATGGGTGTCGCTCAGACTGGGAGAAGGTACAGGAAGGTATTCCATGGGCTGTGCTCCAGATGAGTGAGTCTCTCTGCAAGAGAGACTTGTGTATTCCCTGTCTCAGAGCTCCAGATGGGCCAGACTGAAACCCCTTGTGGAGACATTGCACTTTCATTCACATTCCACGGGCTGGATGTGGTGTGCCAGTACTGTCCCAGCAAGAGGGTGGTGACCATTATTCCAGAGTATTCCAGAGTCAAACACTCCATGCTGCCTGTGGAGCAGGCTGTGTAAAAACTGCAAACAGGGGACATGGCAAGTGATGGATCCACGAAGTTTTGGGAGTTAATTTGGTGGTGGTTTGGTACAGTGGGGTTCATCAGGGGGGTCCTGATGAGGAAATGTGTTTACAGAAATTGCCTGAAACTGTTAGGTTTCAAGTCCATGAAAGCAGTGGAAGCTTTGAGGCTAAGAAAGAGTTGCATGGATGTGGAAGAATTTCAGTGTGTGGTGTTTGGTCCTTGGGCTTCACAAAGCTTTCTGGGCCATCTTGCAAACCTGTCAGGCTCCAGACACTGAAGAGAAGGCTTCTGCCTGCTCCTTGCTCCCAGGCAGAGCACTGACTTGGCTGCTCAGCTGGGCACGGACTCTTCCTTGCGCTTTGGGTATTCCTAGAGAACATGCCTGACCCCGTTTTGTTGGACTTGCACTTATTTGGGTTTCCCTTTATCTGTGTGGGACTTGTTCTGCCTACTTTATATATCATGGTTTTCTTGTCCCAGCCTGTTTCAAGGTAAATTGCCAAGGATGGGAAACTTCAGAAGGATGAGTCTATAGCAAAAAAAGAAGTTCACTCAAGTGATTTCATTCCAGCGTGGATTTCATCGTGGGAATGGGAGCTCACTCTGCAGAATGAGCTGCTCACCATCCAACAGTATAAATGCATTGAGCGGCAACAATTGCTCCTTTGGCAAAGCCTGCCTAAAGCTCTTGGAGGGGATTAGTCTAGGCTTAGCATTAAAACTGGGCTTGAAACATACTCTGCATTCCTAGTGACAGGAAAATAGTGTCATCCAGAACAGTTGTTTCATGTCTACTGCAAGAAATGGGGATTATTTGAGGATGGACTGTTTTAGAGAAGTAACTGTCACAGCTTGTAGAATCCTATTTGCTGGTTGGAAGCAAAAGAAGCAGCTCAGGAACCACAGAACATGCTGATTACAGTTATTTACATGGGCTATTTTAGAGTTAAATTTTGTCTGTTGTGCAGTTCAGATATCAAACTCGCACTCTAAATTCCCAATTTAGACTAATCCTGGAGTCATTTAGGTTTTCCTTTGGCCTGGCCCAAGGGTTTCACAGCGTGTTGCAGCTCCCAGTGATGCATGTCATGTGTGGGTATGGAAAGGGGGAACAGGAAACTGCTGAAGGTCTAGGGATGGGCAGCATGCCTTGGGATCTGCCCAGAAAAATGGTGCTGGGGGCTTTGTACTGAGCTCAGTCTGGTTTTTGTTCCAGCTGTGTCAATGTGACTTTAATTCAGTGGTGAAGAGGGAAGATTTCCAAATCTTTTGCCTCGTTTGCTTAAAATACATATGCGTGTATATGCAAAACAGGCAGTATTTTGTAATGAATTGTTTGCCTTTGGAATGAGATTGCTCTTTGTCTTGTGGGTTCCTTTAGGGCTTTGGCAATAAATAAGAAGCTTCCAGTTGCACACAAAACCACATTTGGGGTTAAGTGTGAGCAATTTTTGATTGCTGGATGTTCCAGCATCACCTTGTCTGAGGGTTTGGTCCTGCTTTGGTGTAAGGATGGGAAGGACCTCGGTGGGACAGGGTGCCACCATCATGACAGGCTGCCAGGACACCTTGTGCCAGCACCTATCTATAGGAACAGCGCGGGCAGAATGAGAGCTGTGACCCAGGACAGCACCAGGAACAAATTTAACCCACAGCATATATTTAGCCTGGCTGCTTGCAAGAAGATTTAAAGCCATATTTAAAGCTGAGCATCTGCTGAAGTGCCGGGCGGATTGCTGATATAAATAGTTACCAGCTCTGGATCTGGAGCTGCTCTGGCTACGTGGGGAAACCTGGGAGCGGGCAAGCTTTAAAAAAAAACCACTCAGGGAGTGTTTTCAGCTGCTTTGCTGTGCTGGGATGACCGTTCCTGGTGTCTGTTCTCTTTGTCACAAGTGGGAGAATCAGAGCGCAGGGGACGAGAGCTGGACTGGCGGTTCCCTGCCCACTGCCCGGGCTGACCCGGGAGCTGTGCGGCTTTCCCAAAGCGTGGCTCTGCTCAGAGCTGTCCCCCTCACTGAGCTTTATTGTAAACTGATCCCAGGAGGATGAGTCTTCTTGGGAAAGCAGCCAGCATGCTCTCTATGGCTCGTCCTGCTATCCCTTTGGAAGTGGAGTAACGGTAATGTAAAAGAGCTTTCTTCCTCCAGCAGAAATTAGGAGGAACATTGGCATTTTCCCAACTATTTTTACTTGCCTTAATGCCATCTCAGCTGTCACTAAATGAATTGCCAGGTGTTTTCATAGTTTCTCCCAACTGTTGCAAAAATAGGCTCATAAAAAAGGGGTCATTCCCTTTGGTTGGGATCATTCTCAAGTCAGAGTTAGGGAGATGAGCAGCCCCCTTCGGAGTTCCCCTTGGAAGCAGTGATTCAGTTGCAGTCCTTCTCCTTGAGTCACAACTGAGACAGACTTCCCACCTGTTGTGGGAGGTCAGGCACTGACACATGTCCCACGTGGAAAATGTCAGTCAAGAGCTGCTGCTGGTGGTCACAGCAACCTGCTCACCTTTTTTTTTCTGGAGCTGCCTTGGACAGCTGTGTCTGTCCTGCTCCAGGAAACATTTTCTTTGCATTCAGGTTTCACTTCCAGTCTCAAAATACCATTTCTCCTGTGTGGGAGTGGTAACACATGTGGATTTTTGTCCAAAAACCCGTGCCTGTGGGATACAGTGTTTTTCGTGCTTATGGTGCTTCTTAATTATAGGACTGCTCAATATTAAGAAGCTGAAAAAGACAGCAGCTGTGTAAGGTTTGTGGATGAAGAAGGTCTTGTTCCCCAGCTTCTGCCTAATGTTCTTCCTCAATCATTTGAGCAAAATAGGTTTTAGCAAACCTTATCCTCGTGAATTCTTTATGGAGAAGCCAAGTCCTGCAGATGACTTGCATCCTGTTACAGCTCACAAGCTGGTACCAGCCATGGAAAGGGTTGGCTTTCAGGACATCCCATATTTCACAGCAGTTGGAGCTGTAGGCTTGTAACTGAGACTTGGTAGCATTTTGGAGGCTGAGGATGTCTTCTTTCCTTTGCTTTCCCAAAGTGGATATAATACCTGTAAACAACAAAAGGGGCTTTTCTTTGCCCTTGTGCACAAGAAGAGATGGATCGTTTGCAGTCAGAAATTGTCTGGTGCATCCTGTCCTTCGACTTCCCAAACCTGACATTCTGTGCTAAAAGCAGACCCTTTTTAGGCAATTCTCTCTCTGTGGCAAATTCCAAATGCTTTGGAAGACCATAGATCACCTTCAAGTTCAATTGAACATTATTTTGGGGTTGGGAAAATATTTAGTTTGCCTTTGTTACATCTCTCCAGCTAATCCAAGGTTGGTGACTTGGCTCTTTTCGTTGCAGTGCTGTGACTAATCTCATAGTTTTGTTGTTCGTTAACATAATTATGGGCTTTTCTAAAAATGGAAAGATACCAGGACATTTGCCTCATTCCTCCACAGTGGTTATTGCACACTTCTAGTAAGTGTGCTAAAAAGCCCTATTGATCAAAGTTCCCATGTTTATAGCTATTTCTGCCAAGGAATTTGGGACAGGCGTGAGCAGGGCAAAGAAATGGAAGGTGTGATGCTCTGGGGGAGAACCTGTTAATTCCTGTTGTCAAAAGGGAATGTGGCTGCTTTGGAAGCCTTTGAAGATAGAGGGAAAAGGCAGAATAATATTAATATGCAGATGTAAGGAGCTACAGGGAATGTTGCTGGCTGGGGGGGAAGAGAGGTTATGTGTTCATGGATGGCAGGAATGCAGCGTGGTACTTCCATTGATACATGCTGATAGTGGCTCTTTATTTTCAGCCCCTTGGGAATGATTGTGTTACAATAACTTTGGGATTGTGGGGCTGAGACTGACTAGAAAAGCATTTGTATTTCTTTTCACTCATTTTCTTGAAATGAAGAAGTACAGTATTTACTCTGGGGTTACTTTGAGTTTTGGAGACTTGGAAAGTTGATCTCCTTTTTGGCTGCAGCCTGCTGGTCTTCAGCACCTTTTAGAAATAAGGATTTGGATTTCCTCTGAGGTTTCATCTGGAAAAGAAGTTGCAAGTGGAAAGTTTTGAAAGTGGCAACTGTCTAAACCTGTGACATATGTGATCTGGCCTGTGCAGCTATCTCGGGAAGTCTGCTGGAGTTTTACATCTTGTTGGTCTCTGTGGGTCAGGCACATGGTATTTATTGTGAGCAGTTCCTCTTGCTGCCTCTGCTTGTCTGAGGTGTCTGGAAGCAGCGATCGTGCTGTGGGGTGTTTGCAGGTGTTTGGACTCGGTGCCTGTGGGAAATGCCAAGGCAGGATTTTGCCAGGTCAGCTCTACACAAGACACAGAGTGTGTGGGAGCCACTGCTGCTGGTGACTCGTTCCTGGCAGGGTGGCTCATCGTGGCTTCAGGCTGACAGGGCAGGCTTGGATGGTACAGCAGGAAAAAGTTCTTCCCTGTTAGGGCAGTGAGGCCCTGGCGCAGGTTGCCAGAGAAGCTGTGCCTGCCCCATCCCTGGAAGTGTTCAAGGCCAGGTTGGACAGGGCTTGGAGGAACCTGGTTTAGTGGAAAGTCTCCCTGCCCGTGGCAGGGGATTGGAATGAGATAAACTTTGAGGTCCTTTCCAACCCAAACCATTTTGGGGGTCTGTGATGGGGACACTGCTCCTCATGTACCTTAATGTTTTAAGAGGAGAGACCCTGGATACCCTGGACCCTTAAGAGTGCTTGAGACATTTTCAGGGATGGGGGACAGTGTCAGGTGGTATTTGGTGCTCCGTCAGATGCCCTCGATGTGGAAGTGGTGATATCTGTGAAGAACATCCTTCTGGCTCTGGAAAAGCCCTCACAGCCAAGGCAGCACGTGATTGCAGAGGGGAAAATGCTCTTTGCTTGGAAGCTAACAGCTTCAGAAACATAAGGTCAGTGCTGAACTTGTTGTAAAAACATCCTCCTCCAATTAAATCTGGTGTGACATTTTTCTGAGGAATGTGGGTTTGATGTCCTTCATTTGGGAAGAGCAGACAGATTTTGCACAGCGAGAAAAAGAGTAAATGTTTTGCGAGGAATATTTTGCTTACTATCAAGGTCACGTATTTTCTTTCAGTTATGCAAAGCATGTGCTTAAAATGGGAATCTCCACTGGAGGACAGCTTTCAGATCTTGGAAAAGACATCCTTGAGGTTTATTGCTCACAATTTCCTGTCTCTTTGGGGAATAAAAAACAAAAGTGTTTTGAAGAAAAGCTATTTTATCTAGATTAGTGCATTGTACTGTTCTCATCTGCGACGTGATTTTGTAGGCAGAGGTTTGACTTCATCTCAAAATTAAGCAGAAGAACTTGGGTTGTAGTTGAGGGATCAGGTATATATGAAAGAGGTGTTGTCTGCTCCATAGCTTCTCCGGTGCCACAAAGTTGAGGAACACCTGGAAAACCAATCTTTTATTCTACATCTTCTTTTCTTTCATGTATTTAATGGAAGTATGTAGTAAACAGTCCTTGCCTGGTTCTTCTGGGGTTGCTTTTCCACCTGATGGAGTTTCTTGCTCTGAAATAGATGGAGCCCCCTTACAAGCTCATTTTCCTTGTTCAGAACTTCTTCGCTGTAGTGACAGAGCAGGGCACAATGGCCGCTGGAAAAGGGATTCTTGGAGCATGTGTTCCTGTTGCTCACAGCTGCATCCCAGCCAAACTTTACCTAGTGCTCTGTGGGGGAGAATTGGGAAAGGAGGAGATGGATTTCTCTGTTCAGCGCCTTGGTTTAACTTAGGGCTTTAAAAGAATGCTTGGAACTGGGAGGCAGGAGAAGTTGGGGAATTTAATTTCCCTGAAAATCACCTGTGTATTTTTTAACATAGTATTCCTGTCTTTTTTTCCCCCAAATTCAGTAGGCTTTAAGCCAAGCCTTTGAGAAGAAATACAAAAATCCCTTCTTGGTGTGTGTACACAAATAAATCAGTTACAATTAAGCAATCCAGAATGGCTGAGCAGGGTCCGTGTGTGCATTGGCTTGTGTATTACACAGTCTTGGGGAATTCCTTTCCATACTGCAGCTTCACTGCAGCTTCCAGTTCTTAAAGGTCTTTTCCAACCTGGGAGATTCTGTGATTCAGTGCTGCCTTGCACTTCCAGACTGCTGGGTACCTTCTTCACTGGGGCCATGGTTCTCCTTTCCCTGGAGCCATGAAAATGTGCACCTCTCTATGGAGAGTTTAGCTCAGTGGGCAAAGTAATGCACGAGACACTGCATCAGCTCTTCATGTTTGCCTTAAAATAATAGAGTACAAGAAATCATGCTTCATCTGAATCAGCAAGTGGGAAACTTTATTTTAAATAATGGATTTAATCTGGTGGTATCACTGTCATGATCTCCTTGGTTTGCTCTTAGTATTTCTTTCACCCCAAATCTGCTGTTCCCTTTTGGTAGCCAAGCTACCAACATAGGACAACAAGGACATAAATGCTGGATGTAATTCCAAGTAGGTACATCCATCCTTGCTCCTGCTTCAGTTTTTCTTATGACCTAAAAATATTCTGATAAATCCAAGACATCCTTCATAATTCCTGGCGTAATTTGACATAGTGATGTGCAGGCATCCAGCATCCTCAGTTTTGTCTGTTGGATGGCCAGATGTTCATGCTGGTATCCGCCTGGAGATGGGGAGGACTTCCTTTTGGATCATCTTTTTCAAATTCAATGTGGATGGAAATTGAAGTTCCATCAAAAATATCCAAGGGAAAGGCTGTCTTTTTTTGTAATGGTGCAACTACTTGGTGTTTGGGTTTTCTCCCCAGTTCAAATCCCTTTAGGAATTAAGGGAGCATTATCTGAACTAATGAGCTAGCTGAATTCCCTCTTCTCCTTAGATCTCATCTTCCCATCCCTTCCTTTTAGCTGAGAATTCTGAAGAAATAAACAACCTCTCCTGTTGTCACATCATATTTAATTTCTTTAATGAGCTGAATAATTTAATAATGTAAACCAACAGTAATATTCCCTCTGCCCTATAGAAGATGCCACTGTCAAAAACTGGATTAGCACATTTGTGTAGTTTGGGCTTAAATTATTGGGTTTTGATTCTCGTTTGGATTAAGCTCTTTGATCTGCTCAAGTCTTCGGAATCAAACATGTACTTTGTGCTCTCTGTTCATAGAATCATCACAGAATGGCCTGGGCTGGAAGGGAACTGAAAGCCCATCCAGTTCCATCCCCTGCCGTGGGCAGGGACACCTTCCACTAGACCAGGCAGCTCTAAGCTCGGTTCAGCCTGGCCTTGGACACTTGGAGGGGTGGAAAGCTTTTCCTGCGATGGAAAGCTTTTCCTGTGAGAGCCTTGGCTGTTGTCTCTGGTGGGTGCTGGCATCTTGTGTGTGCTCCCGGGACGCTGGCCTGGCCGGGCAGGGCGGGCACGGCACGCTGCAGACGGAGCGGACACGGGCGCTGTTACGTGACCCAGGAGCAGCCCTGGCCAGCGGCGCTGCCTGCAGCCTGGGGCTCTATTAATAGAGCTGAGAAGCAGATGATTGCTGGTGTTACGTGACTGGGACTCCGGAGATTACGGGGAGGAAGGTGTTTGGGGTGTCAGGAGATCACCTGTGCGGGACGTGCGTGTGTGCAAGGGAGCCGGGACTGCAAATAGAACGTCCTGAAACTGGGAGATGGATGTGATGGAGAGTTTGATTTGAGGCAAGAGGGATTAAACTCTGCTCAGGGCAGTGCAGAGCTCTTCAGGACTCAGAAATGGAAGAAATGGCTGTGCAGGGAGGGCAGGACATAAATGCTGGATGTAATTCCAAGTAGGTACATCCATCCTTGCTCCTGCTTCAGTTTTTCTTATGACCTAAAAATATTCTGATAAATCCAAGGCATCCTTCCAATTCATGGCATCCAAGGAACTGCTCACTCTTCTGTGAGCAGTCAGAGGTATTACCTGTCTGAGTAATGTGCTGATCAGCATAATCATCCCAGCACCAGATCTTGAATGTAAAGCTTCTACACCTGCTGTTCCTTTAAATTCCCTTTGGAAAGGCCAGTGTAGCTCAGTGTGGAAAAAGCAAAATTATTTTAGAGTAACATTTCACTGGGAAAGACTTGGTGAGTGCAGCTTTGCCTCCCCTTAGTGCTGTCAAGTTTGTTCAGTGCCTCGTTACCTTATTTTAAATCAGTCTTTTGCTTTGCTTGACTCCTGTGGGAATGAGCAGGTCCAGGCGTAGGTAAATGTCTGGTGGGATAGCTCAGCGCCTCTTTGGCCGTAATGTTGTTTTCCTTGCTGTTGTTGCAGATATAATCTGTGGTTAATCCCCCAAGTCCGAACCTGTGACTCCCCAGAGGACCTGAAGCCTTTTGCTGGTTTTGATTTGCAGCCTTGTTATAGACAAATTAATGGCCCTGAGTGACAGCAGGGCAGCCAGAGATGAGAAGAAAATGAGTAATTAACATATATTGGGTATTACTGATTGCTTTTATGATTATCTGGATTTTAAGGTATTAGCTGGAAAAATAGCTCCTAATCCCTTATTAAAGATAAAAGGCAAGTCATTAAAAGTAGGAGGTTGTTTTCAGTCCTGAGAAGCTCTGGAAATATGTCTTGGCTCCAGCAGCAAACTAACCTTAAAAGCCTGTAATTCCAAGTTACTCAGCTTAGTTGTTCTCCTCAGCAAGGGAATTTCTGAAGTTTCCCATGTGCTGGGGGGCGGAGGGGATGCAAGACAAAGCGACCCTTGTCATAGGAGCTGCGTGCTTGGCACGGCGACAGGGCCCTTTGAATATCCTCGGCATTAGCTGAGCCTGGCCCAGCTGCTGGGCTGGGAACTCTCCACAGCTCCACCGAGGGGCTAGCCCTAACTTCAGCTTTTTGTCAGAGGCAGATCTCCTCTGTGAGGCTCCCATCTCACCCCAATTCCTTTGTTCCTCCCTCCTCTCGCTATTGTGGTAACCTAACTGGTTTTGTAGCCATCTAACTCATTCCATGGAGTCGTAACAATGGTCACAGAATGGCTTGGGTTGGAAGGAACCTTCAAAGTCATCTTGTTCCAGCCCCCTGCCTTGGACAGGAATACCTTCCCCTACACCACACTGCTCAGAGCTCCATCCGACCCGGCCCTGAATGTTTCCAGGGATGGAGCATCTCCCACTTCTCTGTGCCAATGGTTTTCCATCCTCTTTGTAAAAAAATTCATGGCCATGTAACTGGTTTCAGGGCTGTCTGACTGGTTTAAGGGCCATCTAGCTGGCTTCAAGGCCATCTAGCTGGTTTTGTGGCCCTGCACTAAGCTGAATCAGCAGAATAGACCAGTCCAAGCCCAGAGCCCTGATCCCAGCAGGGAAGGGGGAGCAGGAGGCTGAAGAGCCTGCTGGGAGCAGGCAGACAATAAAAGTGGAGAAGGGTGACGTTTGGCTGTTGCTATTCTTAAACCCACCTGGAGCATGTGCACGGTCAGAAGGAAAGCAGCAGCACCCCTTGCTGAGTTGTAATAATTAATCATCTGCAGAAACTTGCCAGACATTGAGACTGTCTCATAGTCAAATATTTTTTGTTTTAAAACGAGTACATTCCTTATTTCTGGGTAATGAAATTTGAGTACCAGTAAAACCACAAACTTGTCAAATTTATTTCCTGTATTTTAACAGTTCTGTGTTTCAACACATCATGTTTATATGCTCCAGCTGTACTTTTAAAAAGCAATTTAAAATGCAATGGGACCAGTTAAAAATAAATAAAGATGGCATTTAATGACTCTAAGGAGATCAGTGCTTGTAAAGAGATGCACATTAGAGGCAGTGCTGTTCTGATGGAATACAGTTCGGAAAACACTGCTCATTTCTGCTTTGCTCTTTCCATCCTAAGTTGTTTAAAAGATTACCAATAGTACCTGGCTGATTTGTTCCCCTCTTATTTTCTTCCCAATTTTTTTTCCCTAAGTCCTGGACAATATTTAAGATCAGCTGGGTGCTTAGTTGCTTTTGGTGCCACGGCCAGTTTTTTTGTGCTTGGGGAAGGATTTAAAAAGTAGAGTTTGAGTCCCTGTTGGGTTGGTCACAGTTGATTCCCTAAATGCAAAGGAAGCATTTCAGCTTTGTTTTGCTGTTTTCGTGTTTGGTCTTGTTGTGCTGGTGCAGCCCTTGCTGTTTACAAAGAGTTTGTCAGTATCTTCTGATCCAAAGTTGGCATTTTGTTACTCCCTATTCTCACTCTCCAGGCCAGGATGCCAAGCAGATCATTAAACCCAGTGTGGGGTTTCCAGTCACTCTTCATTACTAAAAATTCTCTGAAGCTGTGGCAAAGTGGTCATGTTTGGGCAGCAGATGGGGTAGCTGGAGTGGAGATGGTCTATCTGGGAAGCTCACTAATAAAATAGAGTAAATGAGGCTGGAAGGTGCCATCAGTGGGTCCAAACCTCTGCTCAAAGCAGGGCCAGCTTGGTAATTAAGTTATTAACTTTGCTTTCTAAGTTGTGGTATCGTGTCTGGAGCACTCTGTCCTTAGATGGCAGTGCAGTGACACAGGGCCCCAGGGAGGCACACTGTTGCTTTTCCTACTCATGGAACCATCCTCATACCTTTGGATGCTCAGGACAGGGAATACTTGGGTCTCCTGCGGCTCCCTTCAAGCACAGGCAGTACAACATTATTCTTGCCAAGTGCAAGGAATTCCATCTTCTCTCTCTCCTGTGCCGTGGTTTCATCCTCCCCTCACATGTGGTAGATTGATCCTCTTGTGTCCTCCTCCTCCTCCTCCTCCTCACATGTAGCACAAAGGGGACGATGTGACCCTGTAAAAGACACCATATGGTGCCACTTTGGGGTTAGGCTGGGGCCTGACCATTAGGAAGGTCAATGCTTCTGCAAAAATCCCCCCCAGCCATTCCCTTGGTCCAAGCCATCCCCAAACTGACCTCCTACTTATGTTTTCTTCCCAAATGTCTAATCATTAGCAAGCTGCTTAATGCACAGCAAAAGACCAATTAACCCTAAAGCATTTAGTGAACTAGATGTAAATTAGTTGTAAAATGTTGCTGTAAACATTAAATGTTAGGCAATTACATAAACCAATAATTGCTAAAGTTGCATTTAGGAGCTTAAAAGAAGGAAAAAAAAATCTGCTTAAGTAGCACTTGGGAGAACTCTGCTAATGGTTTTGTTTTTAATTGCAGCCCTCCCGGTCTGGGTAAGTCCCAGCAGACTGGGGCAGTTTAGATTCCATGTGGTTTTAGTTGTGTAAGAAAAATAAAGGCATAGTAACCTTGTGCACCTTTGGAAACTGCGAGGAAAACCTCCAAAGGGCACACAACCTGGAATCTAGAAAGAAGTGGTAGAAATATGGCAGATGGTATCCTGTTGGATAGCAGTGCCAGGTAGTTCTGTGGGTTGATGATTGTTTTCCTCAGATTCAGGCTGCGTGAAATATTCCAGGCCTGACTAAAACCTTGGGGCTGGACAGGGTCTGGTGAGGTGTGAGCACAAAGGGCCTGGCCACTCACTGCTCTTGGGTTCACTTCCATCCTCTCTGCTTTGTTCTGCAGACACCTGCCTCCTCCCACGTTAACCTTTGGAGAAGGCTAAGTGCCTGTGCACCCACCTGTGTGCTGGAGTTTCACACGAAGAGGCTGCTTTGCTTTTCTGCATAGCTTTTAATCCCCTTAATTGGCTGTCTCACTCCAAGGTGGTCCAGGTCACCCACTGCTTCTCAAGCTCCTGCTGCTAATGGTCTTAAATAATTCATTTTCCTTCTATGCCTCACGTACTGATCCTCCAGTGTTTAGTGGAATCTTTCATTTCTGGTAGTTTTCCTTTGACCTGGGCTTGTGTCAGACCCATATGTTCCTAAATGGTGCAGTGAAGTGTGGCTTTGCCTCCTTATTCTGTGTATTTGTGCTTTGCTGCTGCTTTAGAGCCTCTTGGTTGTTTTGGTGAAAGTATCTCTCTGCGTGGCTCGTGTTGCATTCCATAAGGAGTCACTAAATGCGTCTCTAGATACCAGTTTTCTCATTTTTCAGTGAAAAAACGACTTGGGTTTGTTTGAACTTGCATTCCTCCTTCCTCAGTTTTGGCAGTAGCCTTTTCTGGAGTGTATTGATCTTAGTTACAGTGCATTCACTTACTGAAAGCCAACCCGTGCTTAATTTTCCTGGATAAATCTATTGGATAATGGTCTTTTATTTCTCTTGTACAGTTTTACTAGTGTAGTACCTGGTCATGTTCCTTTCCTGAAAGTGGAAATATTTTATACTTATGTTTCCTTGATTGAATTACAGAAATTTGCTTAAAGCTGTAAAGCTACCTTTCAGCATGGATGAGACCCCAGCAAATCCACTGGTTTTTTCCACCATAATCGTGTTCCCTGGAGGTTTGGTGCTTGTGTAGGAGGTGGGGGTGAGTCTGTGAAGCTCAGAGTTAAAAGGAAGCTTGAACTTCACTTGCTGTTGCAAGGGGAAACGGATGAAGAGCAGGAGCTGCCCAAATGTCAGCAGGCTTTTGAGAGTGAGTTGAATGGGGAGTTTCTGGGAAGCCCTTGGAAGGCGTGTGCTGCTGGCAGCCTGGAGCCCTGCCGAGCCCCGAGTTAATGGTGGTTAATTTTTAAAGGCAGGCCCGAAACTGGTTATTGTGTCTTTGTCTCAATAGGGTCTTTTGCTCCCAAATGCCATTGCAAGAGCCCTTTTCTGAGTTCCCTTGACTCGACCCAGAGAGAAAAAGAAAATGCCTTCAGAGAGGTGATTTATCCACGCAAAACTTCGCTTCGCCACGCTGCTAACTGGCGGGGACAGTTCCATCGGGATGGTCCCAACATCTCCAGGGGTGCCAGGGGAGGGAAGTGGTGTTTATCAGGATTTAACATACAGAATAAATGCAGGCACCCAAAGGGGCAGGTGTGCAGGGGTGGATCCACCCGATGGAGCTTGCTCTGCAGCAGCAGGGGAATGTGAGGAAAACCAGCACCCAGATGTGAAACCAACTGGCCTTGTAACCACCCTGTCAGGCCAAATCCTGGTGCTCTCCTGGTCAATGGAAGCATTGTCTGGATTCTCAGGCTGGCTTTGCAGCTTTTAGATAAGCAGCTGTGAACTGTTCGGAGCCAAAAGGGCAGTTAGACACTGAGCAGAGCTTTTCAAAAGGTGGTGGAAAAATAGAGGAGCCTTTTTCAAAGCATCTCAGAGGAGGTGGGCACCTTCCTCCTGCTGCGAGTCAAGGTGAAGTGGCCTCCTGAGCTCTGGCTTCTCAGCTGGTTGGAGCAGGTGATCCTTGAGATCCTACAGTTCTGTGATTCTGTGGTAGTGCTTTTAGTGTGGAGTATGTGTAGGACAAGGGGGAATGACTCCCCACTGACAGAGGCCCATGTTAGGTGGGATATCAGGAAGAAATTCTTGCCTGTTAGGGCAGTGAGGCTCTGGTTGCCCAGAGAAGCTGTGGCTGCCCCATCCCTGGAAGTGTCCAAGGCCAGGTTGAATGGGGCTTGGGGCAACCTGGGCTAAGTGGAAGGTGTCCCTGTCCATGGCAGAGGGTTGGAAGAAGATGATCTTTAAGTCCCTTCCAACCTAAACCAGTCTGGGATTGTATAAAATACATATTCTGGGATTGTATAAAATACATATTTACACTGTGGCTTCCCTCTCCTGCGTGGAGTTTGAAGCAGGACAGGTGATGAGGAGGGAATAACAACCTGCAGAACCCCCCAGCACGTGTGTTTAGCTCTCGTGCACCAGTTGGTCTCTGCAAGGATGGTGAGGAATAATAAAGCACATCTCCCTCTGTGCCCAGAATGGATGAGGTGTTTGGCAACATCGAAAACAGGGGGAACAGAATGAAAAGAGCTGAAAGCAAAAAGTGTGGATGCCAGAAACATTCAGTACTCCTTGAAAAACTGCCTGGCAACGGAGGTGGGCTCCACTGCAGCCGGAGACACGGGGCGAAGAGCTCGGCACACACGGGAACGGTGGGAATAACTACGGAAAATCCTCACCCACATGTGTGTGTAGTTTCCTCCTCTGTGAGTGGGTTCTGTCCTGCTCAGCCCCTGCTGAAGGAGACTTCCAGAAGTGCTGAAACAGTCAGGGCTGCTGTGGAGATTGATTGAACGGGACAAATAGACAGTGATGAAACCCTGCTTGTGAGAAGAGCTTAATAGGCAGAAAATTGGCTATTGCAGCCGGAGGGCTGGTTGGGAAGCTTCCACAGAGTGGAAGTTTCCTCTTGTCGTTGCATGGAAGCTTAAACCCAAGAGAAGAGCCCAGAGTTGTTATGGCTGTGTCCTCAGAAGTGTCCCTGTACCCTCCCTGTTACCTAAATGAGGTAAATGAGCAGTGGTAGACTGAGTTATAGTTTGGCAGGAGTGCTCGTGGCTGATGCAAGCAAACAACGCTGCTTACAGGGACTGCAGCACATCAAACCTGCTTTAAAACTGTCTTTGGGGAGCAACATTTCAGTGCTGGAGAAGAAGAGGATTTTTTTTTTTTTGGTTCACCAGAGGAGCAGGAGTTTTCTCTTATGCTTATGATGAGCAGTTGCTTTGTGGCCACATGGTGCAGTGATACTGATGGAGGTGTGGGAGGAGGTGTGTGTGATCATGGTGCTCTTACAGGGTTTAAAGCACCAGAACAGGATCCAGCAGGATTCCAGAGAGGTGGACAGCACCAGTCTCTCCAGGAAGGAGACTGTGAAAGCCACACTGCTTTAAAAAGGGAAACCAAGAAAAGCCAAAGAAGGAAAATGATGAGAATTAGGGAGTGATTTTTGAACTCAGTTCTGTGTGGCAGCTGCTGCGCTGCTGTTTCACTGGGGACTTGACTGTTGCTCAGATCCAATGGCGATGTGATGCCAGACAGCATCCTGTGTCTGTGTGACAGCAGGACATGTTCCAGAGCTCTGGAGAAAGCCAGGCTTTCCCTAGGTGCTGCTCTTTCTTTATTAAAGTGTTCTTGGCAACTGCTTGGGAATAGCCCTTAAAAATGTGCTGCTGTAGCAGTTTGACACAACTGGAATTACGATGGCTGACCTCCAGGATTGGTCCAAAAATACCTTTGTTATCCATACTTTGCAATGAATTGCTTGTGGTGTAGTTTAGATCAGGGTTTATAGCCAGTGTGGTTTGTCACTGTGGACCAGGTGGTTTGTAAAAGTAAGTGTCATAGGCATTGCTGCCTTTAATGCAGTTAAGAATGGCACTCAGAGAACCTAGAAAATTTTTAAAATGTGGTGTAGAAAGACAGATTTCCTGTTTTTCTATCAGTTTGGAAGCCACTCACTGTTGATTAGCATCTAGCTGTGACATACCCACGGGGAGTTGCATGGTCCTTATATACCCAATTCAGCACCCTTGGAATCAGGGGAGCCTGGCATTGATGGGAGCAGGCAGAGCCTCACATTGTTAATAGGTAAAATTCTTAGTTTGGCTCAACTGGCTCATCGTGTGTCTGTGAGAGTCTATCTGTTCCCATTTCCTTGGGATTCTGCAGCTGCCTCTGCTTCTGGCAGGTTATGTAGATATTACTGGTTTTGGATGCAGCTGGGAAAAACAGTCTTTGAAGGCAGAGTCTCCCTCGAGTGGAGCAGTGCTGAAAAAAAGCTCATCATGGGACTTGGGATATAGCATGTGGTGGTCTCTCCATCACAGCCATGTGGATGGAATTGGCAGGCTGTCTTCTTTTATAGGAATTGCCTTTTAGGATAAGGGTCACCGAATTTTCATGAGATAATGCTGGGTTTGTTTAGAAGTTTCCCAGACTGATTGTCCACATTGCATTGTAGATGAGTTGATGTGAAACATTTTTGGAAGAAGGGTCCTTTTTCTCTCCCTGCATCTCCAAGGAATGTTTTATCCAAGTGTCTGTGGGCACAGCACCAAAGACCAAGGGAGCTGGGAATGCCCAGCAAGGCGTTACGTAAATGCTGCCGTTCTTCTGGCACTTGAGAGAACACAGTATTAGTAGGAATTTGTCCAATACCGAAGATTTTTTGCAGATCAAACACTTAATATGTGCCACATGCTGCAGAGGAATTTACAGCAAAACATGTACTATCATGCAGTCCAATAGTCCAGCAAATAATGGATTATTCCAGAGGCAGTCAGGGCTGTTCATTGTGTCTGGGAAGGGGCACTATCAAGGGATAGGGTAGATGTGCTCCAAGATAGATCAAGCACCTCGAATAGCATTTTCTGCACCCCACAATCATGCAAGAAGTGGCCTGGGGTGGGATCCAGGTAGTGTGGGGAGCGTTCACTCCTGGCTGCCAAGTCCTGTCTGTGGAAAGTCTAATCTGCCTCACAGCCAGCCCGCCCCGGCACGGGGTCAAAAAGTGATCGTTCATAAGCAAAGACGCAAAACAAGCAAAGAGAAATTCTCACGCTTGCTTAGATGATTAGCTGGGGAGCAGATCACCCAGGGGTGGTTCTGTGGGACCCTGGGAAAGGCCAGCGTGCAGCCTTGGAGCAGCATTCCCAAAAACTCGGAGCAGTCTTTCCAAAAGCAGGTGTCACGTGTAAATCCATGTGCACTCGGCTTCTTCGGTGGTGCTCCAGGGATGCTTGTGCTTGGTGGAGCACTCGGGGAATCAGGAAATCAGTTCTCTCCTGGGCTGTTCTGCAGAAGCTGGTGTTGCCTGAAGTGATGGTTCTCCCTTCCATAAAGGAAATAACAGTTCTTACCTGTAAAGGTGCAGGAGGAGCGTGGAGGGTCTGTGTGCTCCAGAAGTGCTGGACAGTATTGCTGGTAAGGCGGAAGAGCATCCCTTGTCTTACCCTGTGGCCTTGGCCCAGTGCGTGGATGCCATACAGGAACTGGCAGAGGTGTACCAGGTCTTCAGCATCCCTGGTTTTAGGTGGCATTCCATTCAGGTTAGTCTTTAAAGAAAGCCTCCCCACATGCCTTTAGCTGTGTGTCACTGTGTTGACAGCGACACACAATTAAAATTGGTTTTGGTAATGGAGAATTTTGGAAGGGAAGTCAGCTGAACTGGAAAGGAAAGAAGTTTACATCTGTTACAGGTGTCTGCACAAGTGTGTCACTGCTCTGACTACAGATGGGTTTGACCTGAGCTTTGGCAGAGGGAGGGCAGCCCCAGAAAGGAACGGGAGTGCAATCGTGTCCTATTTTAATAAGCCTGCCTAGAAAGCACATTTAACAGACAGCTTTCCTTGATACTGGTTCCACAGGCTCTGGGGAGGGATTTGCACGAGGTCTCTTGGGGGTTTCTGTAGCTGCCAACGCACTTAGAAGTAACAGAGAACTTTGTGTCTGATGGCCTCGGATGGAGGAAGCAGTTGACTGAGGTGCATATCCCCAGGGTCTTCAGAAGTATCCTTGATAACAGCCAGCTGAAAAAACAGGAGGAAAGGCATGTTGGCTGAGCAGAGAACAGGCTGTTTAACTTGTGCATCAACACAGACACCCCTGTCCTCCATCCTGAGGCAGCACCGTCCACCCAGAGAGCCAGGCTGAAACTGCCTTCCACCCACCACCAGCCAGGCCCTTGGCACTGGAGCAGGAGGTGACTTCAGGATAGGGGCCAGAGCCACAAAACCCCCTGGCATTTCCAAGCGTGGCTGTGGCATTGCACCGGGCAGTGAGGGACGGCTGCCACCAAAGCCATTGCTGGAGCAGGGCTGGGAGGCTCAGCCGTGCCTCATTTGAGCTTGTTGTGCTAGAACGTGTCTCTCCCTATTTCCGAACTCCCTGAGATTCCTCTCTCTTGATGGAGATTGATTTTTGCCTTTGGGAACCCGAGGGTATACATTGTGCTCAGAATTGGCCTCAGCTGAACTTGGAGAAACTGCTGATGTGTTTGCTCTGTGCAAGTTACCATTTTATAAGCTGCCTCATGGACTGTGTGTGGCTGAATGGAACAGGAAAGGGAAGAGGGGCAAGTGAGGGACATCCCCCGTGGATGGCATTGCCTCTGTATCCGTGTTGTGTTGGAACTTTCAACCCTCTGCAATTAATGTGTTCGTTCCTCTCCCATTCAGGGGAAAAATATAACCCCAGCCATCCAGATTTGTGGATTAGCCTTTTCCCTGCTGCAAATGTCTGCTGACCCTCAGGTTGTTCTCTTGAATAAGACAGCAAGGAGAACAGCATTGGGCAGCCCGAGCCGCTCCTGGTGTCAGCGGTGCTGGTTGGAGCAGCTCCTGAGCTGGATGGCCGAGGTGGAAGCGAAGGTGATGGCCAAGGCTGGGCCCAGCTGGCCAGGTGGTGCTCAAAGGTCGGGCAGGCAGAGGGCTGAGGGGTCACCCCCCGGGTTAATGACTCTCCAGTCCCTGAGCCCGCTGCTCCGCCAGCTGCCCACGCCGAGCACACGGTGTTCGCCTGCAGATTGAGATGAAAATATGTTCTCCTTGCTAAAGAGAGCCCATAACCAGCCCATAAACGGCCCATTAACCCACAAAATCGCAATAAAGAGCATGTGGTCAAGCCAGCACCGGGGACCTGTGACCCGGCAAGCGCCCTAATGGGACCGTGAGCCTTATCATCGGCCCTGAGTGCGGGTAATGGGAAATCAGCCACGGGGAGGGCAGGCAGGCAGGCAGGAAGGGGTGGCGGAGGATGGGCACCCAGGTTCAGTGTGCAGAGTACTGTGGAATGATCATGTTATGGGTGGGAGTATCAGGGTATCAGAGCATCAATTTACTAACATTCCATATAGTAGAACTACTTCAGAGTGACTCAAGAGAGACTTCTCCCACTGAAGGCTCCAGTGGATGCCTTCAAGAAGCTCTGCAGTCCCTTCTCTTACAGCCTCTTCCCAGAAGCAACCGCTTCTGTGGTCCACCTTGCTTTTTGAATCAGTAAGATGGGCATGTATTTCATTTGTTTTCTATCTTGATATTTGAGTTCCATTTGAATATAAAAGTATATTGAGATTGATTAGTGCAGGTCAAGGGAGAGGACAATGGAACATGCATGAAATGGATGGATAGTCTGGCATCTCCAGCCCCCTGCCACGGGCAGGGACGCCTTCCACAATCCCAGGTTGCCCCAAGCCCCATTCAACCTGGCCTTGGACACTTCCAGGGATGGGGCAGCCACAGCTTCTCTGGGCAACCTGTGCCAGGGCCTCACCACCCTCAGAGGGAAGGATTTCTTCCCATCTAACCCTGCCCTGTGTCAGTGGGAAGCCATTCCCCCTTGTCCTGTCACCCCAGGCCCTTGTCAGAAGTCTCTCTCCAGCTCTGAAGAGAGCTGGAAGTTGAATACTTCGTAATGGGGAGGCTGCTGTAGCAGCAGGGCAAGGTCCTTGGCTCCCAGAAGATTCCAAGGGCATTTATGATTACAAATAAACTTTCAGTCAAAAAGAAATCTATATCACTGAAGCATTATCACTCTGAGTAATTTAGGAAGAAAGCTATCAAAGTTTATTTAAGGAAAAGAAAAAGGAGTAAAGGGCATGTTTTTTACTGGTTTCTTTTTTCCCATTGCAAATTGAGAGTCTGTTTACCCTGGAAAAATCAATGTGGTTGGACACCTGATGTAATTAATTATTTTGCAAGAGACAGCCAGCTGATCTTTTGAAAAGAAAGGAGTTTTTGGCAGAACTGTCCAAAGTTCATAGTCTGCTGTGTATCTCTAATGCTGATAAACATCCAGCAGAAAGGATGTCTGTCTTAAAATTTCACATGGTCACACCTTTGTTTTAAGGTGATACGCTGAGAAAAAGGCTGTAGACCCCAAGGAGCCCTCTAGCAAGGTGACTCTGGTGGTGTGGGCTCCATTGCCTTTAGGAGATGCCCTCAGGCCTTGGGAGGATGGGGACAGTGATGTTCTCGGGTTTGAATTTTGAACCTTTAACCAGGAAAGGGTTTCTGTCCTGTTTCTAGAGCTTATAGTGCAAACAGGCTTTGCTTGTGCCGTGTGTTGAACGTAGTTCTTTTGCCTAAACAGGCAGTCTTTTCCAACCGGGACCAGTTGTTTTTTTTCAGTGCATTGGTGCCTGACTAAATGCATTGGGTTGCATTCTTCATGTATAGACGAGACAACCCTTCTGTTAAGTATTCCTGTGTTTTCCAGTGGTGGGCTGGGGAGGTTCCAGCCTGCCTTGCAGGCCAATGGCAGCCCAAACCTGGCTGGCAGGGAGGGAGGGGAAAGCCAGCAATGGGATGCTGTGCCAGCAAGCCCCCAATTGGTTTGGCTGGAACTGGTTTTAGGTCATATAAAAAAGGGGGCGAAGGATCCGGGCTGCTCAGAGAGCGGCAGGTCCTTGGGCAGCGCCACGGAGCACATCGGTTCTGAGCTCCATAGTGCTTTTTTTTCACGAGGACTGCAAATTGCTGTAACGTAGTTAAGGTCTGTAGGAAGAGACAAGTTTTCCTGAACTTTACTCCCAGCTTGAACTTGTAAGAAGTTCAGTGAGAGGCAAGGAAGGGGAGAGAGGGAGATAGAGGCACCCTCGCTCCCGCCCCTGCGTCCGCAGCGCCGAGGATGTCAGATGGCAGAGGCAGCCTGGAGAAGCAGCTGAATGGCCTTGGGGAGCAGGGCAAGGAGCGGAGCCGCACGTCCCTGGTCATCTCGCAGGCCGTTAACCGCAGTATTTTCACCTCTGCAGTCTCCCCCGCCGCCGAGCGCATCCGCTTCATCCTCGGAGAGGAAGATGACAGCCCCGCGCCCCCGCAGCTCTTCACCGAGCTGGACGAGCTTCTGGCTGTCGATGGACAGGAGATGGAGTGGAAGGAGACTGCAAGGTGGGTTGGTTTTCCTTTACCCCCAAAAGGAAGGGCAGCCAGCAGTGATCTCCACGGGAAATTCCTGGTTTAGCATTCCCTTGGGGAATACCCGTGCTGCAGGATCGCATGGGGAAGCCACAGAAAGGAGCCTGTATAGTTCAAGTTACCATTCTTTGATAAATGAGAGAATTTTAGGGTTTGTCTAAATATTCCAAAAGAAAAACTAGGAAAACAAGAGAGTGCCAGATGGGCTGCAATAGTTAGCCTGTGGAGAGAAAAGCATGGGCTCAGTAGTGCTTTGCAAAGGGGGACGTGTCCCGGCCGGAATTGGCAGAAGTTGCCAATTCCGATTTGGCTGAGTCAAAACCACTTCAGTACTCATGTCCCAAAGTAGCATTTGAGCCTGGTCCCACCTCACAGGCTGTCCCTGTCCTAGTGAGTTACTGGTGGAATTAATTTTAAATAGGAAAAAAAGCTTACAGGTGTTTTCTTGTGAAGAAATTATTCAAGATGCACGTTAAATGCTGGATGGGGCTGCTTGCATTGAGTTCCTTGGTTGGGTTCCTTGATGCTGCTGTTAGTTTGGTCAAAAAGCCATGACAAAAAAGCTGGGATGTTTTTGGGGTCTGGCTGCTACAAGTTACACGTAGTTTATATCTGAACACCTCTGACCTATTCCCAATTGCCCTCACTGAGCCTGGGGATTTTCCTTTTCTTTATAGTGGCTGGGCTAAGCTCTTTCCCCACCTCCCCCTCTTCAGGGCACTGTCTGTGTTCAGAGTTAGCCCCTGCTTGGTCACCTTAATCTTCTTTACCTGTGATTTAATGAGCTGCTCCACCACCTACCCCTTCACCTCTTATCTTAATTTATTTTTGCTTCTCAGTCGCTTGGGGAACTTACTTAATGGCTTTTCACCTTTTGCTGTCCGACTTCTGACTCGTTGCTCATCCTTTTTCTCCCTTTATTGCTCTTCTTTCCTCTTACCATGAATTCAGCACTTCCTGATTTAGGTATTTTTACACATCTTTGGTAGGAGTGCTGCATTGAGCTGTGTGTGGGGTTCTCTCTGGGGTTCTTCTCCCAAGTAGCAAACCACAGGATGAGAGTAAACAGCCTCAAGTTGTGCCAGGGGAGGTTTAGGCTGGATATTAGGAAAAATTTCTTCACCCATAGGGTTGTCTGCATAGAGTAGTGGTGGAGTCCTCACCTCTCGTGGGATTTAACAAATGGATGGATGTGATGTTTTGGCGTCATGGGTTGGTGGTGGCCTTGGCTTTGCTGGATTAATGTTTGGATTGGATGATCTTAGAGGACTTTGCCAAGCTGGATGGATCCATGACTCTTTGTATAAATGATACAGAATGTAACGAAGCACCCTGGTGAAGTGCTGGTAAATTTCTGAATTGGCCCAACCTCCTGCCTTTGTGGATAGTAATCTTACAAAGTCTCTGATTGTTCAGGATTTTTCAGTACATTGCTGAAATGACATAATCTTGCACCATAGAACTTACTGAGAGCTTCTGAGCATCTCCCAGTGCATCAAGAGCTGGCTGGCACTGTGCTTCAGTGGGCACAGGATCTGCCAGCTGTTTTGGGGTTGTTTTACATGAGCTGCTGCAGAACAGCTCTTTTCCCACAACTGGGAAGTTGCAGGAGCATGTACCGAACACAGGAACAAGTGCAGGACTGTGTGGGTGGAGGAGAGAGCAGAGGACAGAAGAGACTTGTGGGGTTGGTGCTTCCTGTGGCCCCAGTGTAGAACTGCACAACTCCCAGCTGGGGAGAGCAGCGCTGCCTGCATGCTGCTGCAGGGCTGGAGGCTGCACTCATATTGGAGAGAACAAACAATCAAATGACCTTCCTCATCTCCCTCCTGCTGTGTTCTGACACCTACACATTCCTTCTGTCTGCTGCACCTCACTCCCAACAGCCCCACGAAAGCTGTGTTGATATTGTCAGGTGTAGAAGGGTGAAGGATAAAAATGTAATTCCTGATACAGCTTATAGAACAAAAAAGATCATAACAGAAGTTTAAAAATCCTGTATCCACCATCCCACAATCCAACACTGTCACTCCTTTTCTCTGTAATCCCATCACCTTCCTGCCATCTTGCTGCCTTATAGAGCAACAGTCCCCACACTATGGTGGACACGTCTTGGTCCCCAAAGATGCTCCACTGAGCCTCACAACAGGCTGGGGGCCTCCAGCTGCTGCAGGTCTTTTCCTTTTTCTGCTTCACTCAGTATCCTGTGACCACCCCTGGAATGCAGGCATTCCCATGGTAGGGCAGCCTGGCAAGTGAAGGTGCCCATGGCAGCAGTTTGGAACTAGGTGAGCTGTGAGGTCCCTCCCAACCCACACCACTCTCTGATGGCATCAGAGCAGGCATTTGTTCACCCAGGTTTGCAAGTTAATGTTTGGTTTATTGTGTTGGGATTGTGGGTTGTAGTGAGAAAAGTAAACAAAAAGCAAATATTGATAGTTGTGAGTAATCACTTTCCTTGGAAGGACAAACACTGGTCATTTGCAGCCCTCCTGCTGTAACAGGGTAAATATAACTCGGTCCCACATCACACAAAGCCCCTGAAGTGCACAGATTTGCATCCACCCAGGTCCCTCAGGTGTCCTAGGGAACACTTAGTTTTTGTGAACTAAAAGTACCTTATTAATTGGAGATGAAAATCAGTCTTTTATCTTGAGTTAAAAAGCAGCTGTAAAAAAACAAAGTCTCAGAAAGAGATTATTGCAATTGTGAAGCATAATTGATTAATCCTCAAGTAATACATTTTTCAGGATTAAAGATAATTTCACTTGCTGTTAATAATATTCTTTTGAACAAATTCATGAGCTTCCTTACCTTATGTGTGTGGGGTTTTTTCTGAATAATCCCTTTATATTAGTCACTGGAATTTTCATTTTCCACATATATTAAAATGGTGTCTCAAGAGGGGATTAAGAAGCATTTCTGCTTTGCCATTAGAGCGTGCTGAACCACCTTGTCCTGCACCCCCAGTTTGCAGCAGAGCTGTTGCTGGGTGCTGTGGTGAGGGAGAAGGTGTGGGCCAGCTGAGATCCCCCAGCCCTGCGGGAGCCCTGTGCTCCATCCCCGCTGCCCATCCCTGCGCGCTCCGGGCTGGGCGCAGCGGGGCCAAGGGCAGGGTCAAGGCTGCAGGGGGAAGTGGGGTGGGCTGCAGCCCAGGGACGTGGAGCCTCCTGCTCCCCTGCTGTTGGGATGTAGTTTTAGGGGTGTAAAGAGTGTTTTGCGCAACCAGGATTTACCCTTTGCTCTCACCTTCCTTTAGAGATAAGTTTTCTGGATTTTTCAGACCTGCTTGGTTAAATCATTAAACAGCAGCTGGAGGGAAAGAATGAGCTCCTTAATTTGTGCCTTCTCCTTTGGTGGCTCATTTGTTCTCTAAGAGCACCTTCAGACGTGGCGGGGATGGGCTCCTCTCTTCCCCCCTTTGTCAGCCTGTGGGCATGTGACAGCAGTATTCCATGCTGCCTCCATCTTGGCAGTGGCTGGATCCATATTTTATTGCCTGAACCACAGAATCATTTTGTTTGGGACAGTGCTCTAACATGATAGAGTCCAACCATTAAACCAGAACTGCCAAGACAGTGGAGGCATTCACATGATTTATTTCCCTGCAAGGAGGCAACGGCCTTAACCCCATCTCACTGCTCTGTCCTGTTGCAGGTGGATCAAGTTTGAGGAGAAGGTAGAGCAAGGTGGGGAGCGATGGAGCAAACCGCACGTGGCCACCTTGTCCCTGCACAGCCTGTTCGAGCTGAGGACCTGCATAGAGAAGGGCTCCATCATGCTGGATATGGAGGCCTCTTCCCTCCCACAGGTGGTGGGTAAGTATACCTGTCTTAGCTCTTTCTCTCACCACTTCCCCACAAATTTTTATTAACCCTGGTATGGCTTTATAGGTGGTTTTAATGAAGAAGCGCTGCTTTTCCAACAAAAGAGAAAAAAAAAAGAACGAGGAATATGAGGGAAAAACTAGAAAGTACCTGGAAAAAGATAACAGATAGATGAAAAGGGTCCTTCTCAGTGCAGGAAGAAGAATCAAAGACATCCATTTAATTTATGTTCACTGTGTGACATGTGAAAGGGCCACGTCTCTGGGGGAAGCAATACCCATCAGGTATTCTTCATGCAGAACAACTCGGGCCAGGGCCTGCTCCTGGGTGAGGTGTTCAGCTGCCCACTGAGGGCGGGTGGGGCTGTGTTTAGGGTGGGATAACACCCCACCCCCAGCAAGGGAGAGGGGTGAGCACCCCCAGCACCAGCTGGTGCTCTGCTCTGCAGAGTGGGAGGGCAAGTTTTGCATGGTCACATCAGCTGTGGCCCAGGGTGACGCTCGGTGACATGCTGAGAGCCAGATCATGTTGCCCATGGCATGTGAGAACTTAGGGAAAATAAATTTTCCAAGTGAGCCATCCAGTGGAGGGACATTTAACCAAAATGCTGAGTTTAAGAGCCATTACGTGAAGAGATCCAAAAGAGCAAAATTAAGTACTTCCTCTGCCAAAACTCAGTGCTTTGAATGAACATCTCAGGAAGTAAGGTCAAAATTATCCTGGCATGGAATTCCCCCATACACTGGATTGTAAGACTTGGAATTACAGCTGCTTCTGGCATTAAATACAGTTTTGAACTTAGTTTTGCAAGTGCTTATGTTGATATGTATCTTCCTTTGCTTTTGTGTCTGTGCATCCAAATACACAGCTTTGCAAAGTTTTAACAAAATAAACACCCCAAGAACCTCTCAAGTTTTCTGCTGAAGGTGAACCTGCTTCAGAAGCTGATGTTCATGGTCCGAAACCTTAAACCCTCAAACATTAAATTTTCTTTTGAAGTCCCTTCGAGATGTCACTTTCAATCTCCTTCTTCAACACCCAAATTAAATCTAATTCCTAGGAGATTAAATTACACATCGGTGGCTGCTGTTGCTGTGGCACTGTGACACTGTCCTGAGCGGGGTGTTTTTGCTGGTCCAGACCCTTAATCAGACAGGTAGGGATATCCAGGACTGGATTTCCAGGGTGATTTAATCATGATCACTTGGCTTGTGTCTGGTAGTGACACACAGGAAAGGAAAACTCCAAACAAAAACTCTCTTTGTTTTTCGTGTTTCATCAGCAACAGGGTAGGGAAGTGCCAGATAAGGAAGGATAAACTTGAATGAAGGTTCTGAAGGAAATACTCCAAAAATCACTAACCAAAACCATGAGCAAGAAAAGCTTGTGTTAAAATAATACTTAACAAAGGTCAGCCTTTTGCCCAGCATGTTGTGTAAGGGTACCTACGTGCGTCTGCCCACCCTGTCTTAATTTGAGAGGAAGAACTAGGTGCTTCCTTAGGGATTTGAAGAGGCATTAATTTTTGGGCAGCACGTAGAGGATGACTTTCTGACTCACTGAGTTAGCAAATGTGATGCGTGTTCTGCCTCCCCCTTGCCATAACTTTTATTATTAGCACAAATAAAAGTTACCAGCAGACAAATATGAGCTGCCACTTGCCCTCAGGGGACAGCGCGTGAACTCGAGTCACCAAGGGAACGACTTCATGCGAGACTTACTGCACAGGAGACATTCTTCATAAGTCTGGCCACCTTTTTGCCTTTTTCCTCTGGGATAAGGGAGGAGAAAGGAGGGAATTGATGGGAAGTGAGCAGGCATTGAGGACGCTGGGGGCCTTTTCTCCTGGTGACTCCATGAAAAGTAAAGCCATATAATACATCCTGTGGTAACTGGAGCAAGTTCTGCCGCTTGTAGTTGCCGTCACTTCAGTCCTGCAAGTGAATGATTTAATTAGTGGCTCATCTCCAGGACTTCCTCCTGTCTTTAGATTAGGTTTTACTGGGGGCCTGCAAGGTGAACTCAGGCCTTGCTGAATCTTATAGAAGATTTTCTGTGTGATTTTTGGGAGCATCATGGAACTTGCAATAGAGTAATAGTATCTTCACGAAAGTCCAGGCTCAGAGGGGATTCCATTTCTGAGCGAAGAACCATCTTACCCTGGTCTTTGAAATAGGCTCTGTGGCATGCAGGAAATGGCAGAAGGGAATCTCAGTGCAGTAGGTGTGTGTTAGTGGCTCATGCCGGATGGAAATGCTTATGTTCTGTTTCAAGAGGAATGTCGAAAAGAGATTTTCATACAAATAAAAGCTGGCTTTGAGATGGTAAGAAAGCCTTCAAAAAGGCAGGGTGAAAATGCCTCCAACCCCTCTCTCTCTGCTCTCCCTGGAAGCGGTTTTGAGCTCTGTGGTTAATTTTGCTCTCCCCTCCCTCCCCCTTCCTGTGCCGGCCACAGAGATGATCGTTGACAATCAGATCGAGACGGGGCTGTTGAAATCCGAACTGAAGGACAAGGTCACCTACACGCTGCTCAGGAAGCACCGGCACCAGACCAAGAAATCCAACCTGCGCTCGCTGGCTGACATTGGAAAGACCGTCTCCAGTGCAAGTAGGATGTTTTCCAACCCCGATAATGGTAATGCAGAGGCTACCTGGCTATAGCCTTCTCTGTCACAGCCACCCGCCCGCCCAGAACTAACTGCGTGGCCCTGACACCGCTTCCTAACCCGTGGAGTAGCGAGGCCGTGCTGATGGCACATCAGCGGGGGCTCTGCAGGCTGCTTCGGCCCTGGCACGGCGCTCTAACCACACCTTCACTGGACTGACAGGGACTCCAGGGGCAGGCTGGAAGGTGGGGGGTGCTCTTGCAGCTGGCATCTAGGAGATGGCTTAGGGGCAACGGTAGGAAAGAGAGATTTGCCACAGACTTTGGTGAGGCCTGAACCTTAAAAGGCTGATCACCTGAAACATTTGGGCAGAGATGAAGCTTCCGTGCGTTCCATGTCTGTAACAGACAGTGTCGGTGGCACTGTGAATCAAAAATGACCTGGCAGTAACACTTAGCTTGCATTTTATTGCCATACAATTATTGTCCAGTGGGGTAAAGCTGATTTCCATCTTGCTTTATTCATCCTAAAATAGTTTTGTGGTGTGTGCTGTGAATATGTGTCCTGTTAGCTCTGAAAAAGGCGTAATAGGTAGTGCCATGTTGGTAGTGGTGTCCCTAGATGCGTGTGTGTGTGTGTATGCAGACAGCTAGGGAGGCCTGGGCACTGACTCAGTGCTTGCCCCTGGGTGGAGATCTGGGGTCTTCTTGCTCATGGTAATTGAAAAAAGAGGAGTTTTATGCCTCTTGTCATGCCTTGGAGTTAGTTCTCTCAACTGTCTCCTGTGGCAGTCTGGAAATTGGGCTAAAAGTTGCCATTTTAAAATACTCAGAAATAAAAGCAAGTGAAGAAATTATTTTCTTCTTGCTCCACCAAAGGCCTCTTAGCTTGCTGTGTTTGGCTTCTAAAACTTACCCTAACACTCCTCCCTAACCTATTCTCACACTTCATTAATATTTCCTATCTTGGATCATCCTTTGATTTTGCAGCAGGAGTGTGTGTGCGTGGAGACTGTTCCTTGCTCTGGGTGATGCCTCTTGTCTGTCCAAGTGCCTTGATAAGGTGGGGAGTGAGCGAGTAAGGCAAGGTGCAGTAATGTGAACTGGGAGCATTCTCAGTGAGCATCCCTGCAGGAGGCCAATGGAGCAGAGAGGGACTGGACTCTAGGGAGACCACTGGGAGGAAATGACAGCTTTAGGGACAGCCTGGCCAGATGAGTCCTGCAGCTGGAGGAGCCATGGGCAGGGACTCTTCTGCTGGACCACAGTGCTACAAGCCCCAGCCAGCCTGGCCTTCTGGATGCCTTCCCATGCTGTGCTCCCCACAGTTTGGAGGGAAGGCATCTGCTTTCTGTTACCACCTCCGTGGCTCCGACCCTTTCTGGGCCTTTGATGGCCAGGTTTGCTGTGGGGACTGGAATCCTGTCCTGTGGCCATGGTGTAGGAGGCTGAACACCAGACACACATCTTCAGCTCCTGGTGCTCAGGTGTGTCAGTCACCTCTTGTAGGGGATGCCCCAGTTCTCGGCTGCAAACCCCTTTTCCTGCACGTAGGCAGAGCTTATCCCAGGAAGAGTGATGCTGACAAAGGGCATTCCTCACATTCTCACTCAGCCCCTCCTCATTTTCCATGGCTAAAGGCCTTCTTTACTTGGATTTTAAGTGATTTCAATTTCATTCATTTCTCGTTCTTGTTCGAATGGACTGTGCAGGTCCTGGCTCAGTTGGACTGATTCTCCAGGAATTCTTTCCTGGTCTGGCCCTCAGCCACTCCTTTATGATGCTCTGTCTCTGTTCTCCCACCTGGGATATTGATGTGCTCTGAGGTTGTATAGCACACTCTGTTCCATGACAGTACAAGTGCATTGAGACTTGAGGAGGGCCAGACTCACATATGGGGGAAATACCTGATGAATAGTTGTTACTGTTATTTATTATTTACACTTTAATGAAAAAGCGTAAATGAGAATGTATTCGATCAGGTTATACCTTGAATTCAATGGTGTCTCGTGTGTCCTTTAGACAGGTAAAAATTTTATGAGGCCAACAGGAGTGCAGCTGTCTCTTAGCATAGCTAATCACCCTAATGACTGTGCCACCAGCCCCAGGCACTCCTAAATTTCCCTAGAGTTTATTTCCTGGTAGGTGTTTGTTTTCATTTCAGTGTCAGTGAAACTTCCATCCAATAGGTCTGAGCATCCTACCTGCTCTCTGCATAACAGCTTTATAGGCTGGTGTAGCTGCCCCCTGCTTGGCTGGCTCAGCAGAAGCACCTTCTGCAAGCTGGCCAACCTGCCCTTGAACACTTCCAGAGGTGGGATCTGTGTGCTAGATCTGAAATTTGGAAATATATCCTGGGACATGGCTCCAAAAAATCCTGAGGTGCCTCTATCTCACTTGGGTCAGAGCACTTAAATAACTGAAGTCTTAGGGCCTCCAAAATGTTCTTATTTTTTGACTTCTGAGATGAATGAACCCCATGCAGTTATCCCAGATGCCTCTATAAATTCAGGAACCTAAGAAAGAGGTCTCTGCCCATCTCCCTGCCATAACTGATCCTGGAGCATCTCTGTCCTTTCCCAGCCCTCCCTAGGGATGGGGGTGGCCTCTCTCCAGGGGGTCCCTGGGAGTGAGTCATCCTCAGCCCCCATCTTTGCTGTCACTGCTCTGTTTGAAGGTAAGGTAGTGATCAGATGGGCAGAGACACAGCCAAGGTGTGCTCTGACACCTGCTCTTCATCACTGCATTGTAGAGGTTGATGTGGGTCATGCTGTGGCAGGGTGTTTTGTTCGGAATCCCTTTGCTCTGGGAAAGGAATTGGGCAAAAGAGGGTAGTTCCTTGTGTGCCATGGATGGAGGAGGATAAATCACAACACTCCTTTGCTATCTGTTCAGTAGGAAAAAGATGATTGCCAAAGTTCTGGGCATACAAAGCTGGACTAAGCAATCCCTCCATGTTACCTTTTGAAGACACAGACCTTTTCCTTGCTTCCATTGGTAGAAGGCTGAGCTGTATGAAGTGTTCAGCAAGGATATTTCCATGTTACATATTGATGAGACTCCTGCAGGGGTTTTTGATGGGTTTTTGTGTGTGTGTGGTTTTGTTGAGTGGCTTTTGAAAAGTTCTTTGTATCCCTTCCTGGCACAGCCCTTGTCCTGCACCCCTGGAGCAGTAGGTAACACCTGAGCTAGCAGCTTTCCAGCTGCCACACCTTGGGGTTTGCCATGCTATAACACGGGATCTGTGGTCTCTATCCCTTCTGCAGGTGCCCGAGGACTGACCAATACTTACCAGCCTTCTGTGATGACATTTACTTTCCATTTTGAGATTTTTCTTTCAGAGCTTTGTGCCTGCCAGCGTTTTGTATAATTTAACACCTGTGGGAGCCTTTGGCAAGTGAGAAACGATGAAATGCTGCTACACCCAAGCTGGCAGAGCCTGTAGAAAACTGTGATGTGTTTAAATGTGTGTGTTTAACCACCATAAATAATGGCACGGCCCCATCATCGCGTGGGTGCTGCCTAAACACCTCCTGTGCACTGTTTGTTCACACTGTGCTGGCAGCATGGCTTGGAAACAGTTGAGTGGGAATAGCAGGCTGTTGGCAAGGCATCAGCTGAGGCACAGACAGGAGGGTACCTGACTGTGGGGGAGGGGGGGAAAAGGGTTTTATTCTAATTTAGAATCCTAGAAGAGTTTGGGTTGCAAGGGAGCTGAAAGTCCACCTTGTTCCAGCCCTCTGCCACTGGAAGGGACACCTTCCATTAGCCCAGGTTACTCCAAGCCCTGTCACTTGGACACTTCCAGGGATGGGCAGCCATGGCTCCTGTGGTTCAGCATTAATCAGTTCAGAGCTTTTCACATGAACTGTGACCTCAGTGCCTTTATAGCTGAACAGTGGCATCAGCTGAACAATACCAGAAATGAGGTGGTGTCTAAGGAATGCTTGGAAAACCCCTATCAATGTGTATATTGGCATCACTGGAAGCATTGCAGACTAAGGTGAGCATTTCCAAGTCTGGATTGGTGTGCCTGAGTGTGTACAGATGGGGTCAGGATGCTCAAAGTTGGCTCCTGGGACACGACCTGATCTTTATTTTCAAAACCTGTTGTTACTGATGGTGCTGCAGCCTGGAACCGCTCAGTGCCATCAACACTGCTGTTCTCACTCACTTCCTTGAGATGTGCTTCGAAGATGCCTGAATTTCAGACACCAGGGATGGAAAGCTGTGTGCAGCCCTGCCAAGTGAACACTGCAAGGTGGAGCTGCGGAGGAGATGTCAGGATCTAAATGAGCGGGCTTTGGGGACCGCACCGTGCAGCTCAAACCTTCTCTCCTGCCTGGCTTCCCTGTACCACCGCTTGAGCCTTTCTTTCCGGCATCATTTTATTTTCATTTCTTTTAACTTCTCCCCTTTGCTCTCTTCCTGCCCTTTGCTGCTGCTGCTGTCTCCTGCTTGCCTGGCACAAGCACGCAGCCCGCTCGAGAGCTCCGTGCCCTGCCTGGCCACGCGCACGCTGGACGATGAACTGGGAGTGCAGCGCAGCCCCAGCGTGGGATGGCTCAGTAAGTGCGGCAGCGCTGGGGGCGGGCGGGCTGGGCCAGCACTGCAGGAGCAACAGGGAGCTCCCCCAGCCGGCCTCTAACGCTTGCTGCTGCTGCGTTAACAGCGTGGATGTGTTCTCTGGGGAGTGCTGCTGCTCCGGCTGTTGGTATTATCCCCACTGTCCCTTCCATCGCTCTGTTTCGTTCTGTTTTCCTTCTTTCCTTCATCTGGGATGAAGCAGGTAGGTCAGGCCATACTTCCCTTCCAAGGGTAATCTAAGATGGCTGCTGGCACTTTTTTTTTTGTCGCTTGAAGGATCCTTTGGCTGTTAAAGGGCCTTAAATATTTTAATTTTCATATAAATTATCCTCAGAAATAGCCTGCCAGCCTGATCTCTCTGGGGTGAGCTGGACAGGTCTCTGGCACCGCTCCTCTATGATTTCTTGTGTCAGGGAGCCTTGCTGATCCCAGAGGAGCACACTGCTCCTCCCAGGAAGGCACAGCTTATGGCACTGGTGGCACAGAGGTGTTCTTTGGTGACCATGACAAGTGACTGAAGTCTGCATTCCAGGGTATTCCCCTGGCCGGATTACTATGGAGCTGATTCATAGGACCAGGTAATAGCATGGAGGGGTTTGGACTGCCTGCCATACTTCCCTCACAAGTCCTTGGCTGAGCATGGCCATGGACAGGCTCATGTCACCTTTGCCAGAGATACAGGAATGGGAATTTGGCCTGGGTCAGGAAATTATCCTTCGTTAGCAAGCACCATAAGGGCGAGTGTCATGTGCCAGAAGTCCTCCTCAAGGGTCTCAGCAGCTGAAACTTTGTACTCCACATGTTTGTTTGGAGCTGCTCTGAGTTTGTGTGGCTATGTTGACCCCCCCCCAGGAGAAGGAGGCTGCTAGCAAGGGGAGAGAAAGGCACAAAGCCTCTTCCTCTAGGGAGAAGGGTCATTATATCCCAGGGAACAGTCAGCTTGGAATCTAATAAACAAAGAAAACAAGTGATGTAATCTGGAAAAAATAGCAGCTAAATGGGGTCTTAAATAACAGCAGGAAGAGTTGAAACTGGGGATCCCCCTTTGTAGTACATGATTTGTCTAATTGTGCTTGGCTTTGGCTGTGCTGATGTTACTGGAAGTGGCAGTAACACACAGCAGGTACAGCTACTTTGACTCTATCCCCACATATGTTGCAAAGAAAACCCAGCTCTGGGGAGTCCAGAGTTTTTTATTCCCACTCCTTTCGTTATTTGCTCCTGATGCTGGTTTAATATTGACCTTGTTTGTGCTGGGAGCTGATGAACATTGAGAACTTGGACATTCCTTATAATGATATCAAAAAAATTTTGTCTCAAAACACAGCCTCAGTTGGGAGATGCCTCCTTGCCATTATTTTTTTTTCCTTAATATTTCCTCTCTCCAATGAAGTTCACGGTCAGAAAGTCTGGCATAAAAGCTCCTGGTGCTGTTGCAGGTTCCTGCAAATGTGGTGAGAAGGGATGGGAACAGTTCAGGATAATTTATACTGTTCATACTGACCACTGTGATTTCCGATCCTGTATCCGTCCCAGAAGCCTTTGGTTCATTGTTTGTTTGTGTTTTGGGTTGCTTTAAATTTAATTATTCTGCTGTGTCTCTGGAAAGTTTCTTCACCTCTCTGGAGAATCTGGTGTCAGGAACTGGTGACTCCTGGCCCATCAGTGTGGCACACACATTGTTTTAATCAGTCAGATGCTTAGGGTTGTTCCTGAGCTTAGTTAATGAGCTTGCTTGGAGCGAGGGAGGCGTTCGTGAGGGGCTGTCTCAAAGGAGCAGGAGCTGCCACCCTCCTTCTCTGCCTGTGCTGTGAGCAGTGTCTGGGATGCTGAGGAGGGCAGAGGCCAGGGCTTTGCAGCCTGGCAGGTCCCAGCTCTGTGGAGGGATGAGTTTGTGGTGGGTCCTGGGTGACCTGGCCAGCAGTGTGGTGCTGCGTTGCTTTTCTCCCACGGGCAGGAATTATGGGAAGTCCTTGGAGTCTTTTGCTGTCCTGGGAGTCTCTGGACTGCTGTGGGTCAGAGGTGATGAAACATCAGCATCTTAAATCCCCCCTGTGCCACTTCAAGTGACAGAAAGCAGCTTGTCAGGGTCTGGAATTCCCCACATCAGCCTCCCAAGGAAAGGTGTTGCTGTAGCCTGAGCCTCTGTGTTCTGACTGGATCCAAGCAGGTGCTTTAACTGGTGTTGGCATTGTTCTTCCAGGCAGCCCAGCCATGGCTCACCGAAACCTGACTTCCACCAGCCTCAACGACATCTCAGACAAGCCTGAGAAGGACCAGGTAAGCTCCAGGCCCAGCCTTCTCTCAGGGATGTGTTTGGAGAGGAGCTGGATGTTGGGAAAAGGGCTCCTCTTTACCTTAGCCCTGAAAACAAAGAGGAGTGAGTATTTTTGAGTCCTGTGACTGGTTCCTCCACTCTTTAAGCACCAGCCCTTGGAAACAGCAGGTTCATCTCTTACAAGGTCTGAAGCAAGTGACACCACATAGATGGCATCTTGCTCTCCCATTTTACCTCCCCATGAGAAAGGAGGTAAAATACCCTGGGAGTGATGGATTTTGGATCCTCTTTATGCTGAGGGGTTACAAGGGTCTGCAGAGGAGCACCCTGGGCTGAATGTTCACAGGATCTGTGGGGTAGAGCAGGAGCACTCAGGGAAACATGTCCCTGCTGCAGCAGCTGGTGGAACAAAGGTGCCACCTCCCCTTGCACATCCCAGTAGGAAGGTGGCTGTGCTGACAGGTGATGTGGGAGAGCAGCTCCAAAATGCAGTCAGTAGTCGAGTTAAAATTGGCTCCAGTGACAAATCTCCATGGACTTGACCCCTTCCTTAGCCTGGGGTAATGTTTGTGGTATGGCATACGGGCTGCCTTTGTGTGTGCTTCCGTCCTTTCCCAAGGCTGCCGGTTCTGAGGGGTAAGAGTAACTTTATTCCAACTCTTAGAAAAACTGCTGGCTGAATGAGGGCTCTGTGCAAGTTTCAAAAAACCTTTGTCTGGGTTCAAAAAGTGGGTTATTCTCAAAGCCTGGCTGTTTCTTTCGGAGAATCTCTTTTTTTGTCTGCATCTTCCAGCATTCCCTAGTCCCATGGTGATTCTGAATGCAAATGAGAGTCACTTTGGAAAATTGTTTGGGTAGCACAGTGTTGCTGGCCAGTTGGGGATGACTCCCATCCTTCAACAATGGCTGGTCATAGTCTTCTGTAAGTGTGTCCTGAAAGGGACACAGCAACATAATTGAGGTAGAATAGTGAGTTCAGACTAATTACATATTTTAAAAAGAAATTGATATTTGCCTAAAGAAATACACTTCCATGGAAAGGGAAAGGGAACAGAGTGTTTTGCACTGACCTCAGTGTCATGCAGTGTTGTAGTATCACCTGTATTGGTTGTGTTTCCAAAATACCTGTTTCCTTTAGTACACGCAGCCACACCTGGGGAAGAAGGAGGATTGTTAAATAGCTTTTTGTCATTGGACAAACTGCTGTGTTATATTTTTAATCCCATTGTAATTGGGGTTTTAAAGCTAGACCAGCCCAAAGCTGGGGCTGAGCATTGCTGCAGCTGTGCAGCTCTCAGCGGTGCAGACGGTCTCCACTGCCCCTCCTGTCTCTGGAAATTCAGATAATGGACTTTTGTGGAGAATTGGGTATAAAAATAGATGTTTTGGTAGCACTAAGAGGGGAATCTGTTAATAGATGCAGCTGGGAGCAGGCTCCAAAGTTCTTAGCTTCCAGTGTACATAATGCCTGGCTCTTGGTAGTGAGAACTGTTTCTTGCTAAGTGCAGAGTTCCAAAAACCCTCTCAGTTAATTAGCCCATGCTGATGATCTTTGCACAAAGTGGTAGCCTTGTCCTCCTGCACCTTGAGACATCACCTTAGAGTTCAGTTTTCATGGCTGATCGACTCCAAGTGCTGCCTTGATTGAGTTTGTGGCATTGTGGTGGTGCCTGGCAGCTTCCTTGAGCAGGACTCAGTGTGCCCTACAGGAGGCACAGCAATAGTCCTTGGTGTTACCACAACATGAGCTGCAAAGGGAGCAGGTTCACTTGCCTTGGCAGCAGGGAGACTGGCTGTTGTTATTTGGGCATCCCATCTGGAAGCTGGACAGTTAGTGAGGCCATACAGGCAGGGGGGTCTGCTGGAGACACAGAACATCCCAATTTTTATTTGTGTGCTTGTAAGAACTGTGAGGGGTGAGGTCAGTTGATAGCAGTTGCGTGGAGCAGGGCTGCCTTCCTGCATCTTTAATCAGTCCCTGGTTTTACACAGATAGAGGATTGCATGCCCGTGTTTCAGAGGAAAAAAGGCTTTGACCAAACTTCTTTGTACCTTCAGTGGTTTTCCTGTCTTCCTACATCCTTAATATTCAGTTCTGCAGCCTTTAGTGCTATTTGGAATGGTGCAGCTAATAATCTAGGGAATTCATAGCCAGCATACTCCTCTAATCTGCAGCGTTGCTGCTCCTTTTCTCTGGGTGTTGCAAGGTTCAGGTTTCACACGCATGTCAGAGATGTGATCTGTCAGAGGATCCTCCCGGATTCATCCCTACTGCCAGGGACCCACACAGCTCTGCCTGGCTCAGGGATGTGACTTATGACTGCTGAATCAGGCAGTTTGCATCAGCCAGCTCTCTCTGCAGTGGGAATGGTGGCTGGATCCACTGGGATTGCAAAGAGGCTGGCTCAGGATCCTGAAGAAGCCACCGGCGCCCCGACTCAAACCGCTCCGATGAGAAACAGCTTCAGTAAGGGCCCACAGATTGGGGGTTTGCTCTTTTGTCACGTTCTTTGCTTTGGGCTTGCTTGGCATTTTGTAAAGATAATTAGGGAAGAGGAGGTGTATTCCCTTTCATTGTGTTTGTTTTGGCAGAGCACTGCTCCTGAGGTAGCAGCGCAGAGGAGGGATTTGCCTTCATTTGTCGTATTTTAGGAGGTGTTGGCTGCAGTTAATGTCCTGGGCATTTGCAGCTGGAGAGACAAGCAGTGGCATTTTGGGACAATTTATTCTTCTTTTCTGTGTAGCAGCTAATAAATGAGCATCTAGACTTCCTGCCCTCTCCTGGGCTCCCAGCTCTCTGTTGCCAGATACACCAGTGGTGCAGGAGCTGTGTCCGTAAAACCAGGGCCACTCACGGCTGGAGAATTCCTCCAGCTCCTCAAGTTGTTGGATCAAAATTTTCACTAGCACCATATTCATAGAATCCCAGAATCTCAGAATGGATTAAATATCATCCTTAAATATCATCCTATTCCACCCCTGCCATGGGCAGGGCCACCTTGCACTAGACCAGGCTGCTCCCGCCCCTGTCCAACCTGGCCTTGGGCACTTCTAGGGATGGGGCAGCCACATCTTAATATCTAAAAAACATTTTAAACTCTTTTTTTTCAGCTTACATGTGAAGCAAAGTGACTGAAAAGAGTCACATAGGTGGTTTCTGTGCCCCTCTGGTGCCATAGTGCCAGCAGGCCATAGGAAGCTGGGGAAGTTCCTACTGCTGTTCCCACTCCAGTCCCTCCTCCTGCAAGAGATCCTTTGGCTGTGCTCTGTTAGAATGTCCTTGGCAGCTCCGAGTGGCTGAACCACCAGGACTCCTTCACTGCTCACTGGCCTTGGGCACTTCTACATGTAAATAAACATGTAAATAAATGAAAGGAAATCTGTTTTCCCAGGGACCTGCTATTCCTGAGCTGATGCAACAGCATAAAGAAAGGGAATGTATGTTGGTATAAGGGGAGTTTCCTGACCTGGTGTTATCTGTGTTTCCAGAGGGCTTGGATGTGGGACAAGCCTGGCTCTGAATGAATACGGTCAGTCAGAGGGAGGCACAAAACCCTTCTTATTTGTTGTGGTGTAGACACTGTGTATTCAACCCAGTGTTTCCATGTCAACAGGGGATCTGTGCCAAAGCCAGCACTGAAGTTAAAAAAGAAATTTGCCTTGTTTAGAGAAGCCCTCCTGCCTTTCCTGGGGACCCATGGACAGGGAGGCGCTGGCTGGATCCCATTCTTGGGAATGCAGTCCTGTGATTGACTGTGGGAGTGATTGCCTGCTTTTCCTGTTGGAACATCTTCTCATCTCCACACTTGCAAGCAGACATTGCCAATTTTGAGGTCTGTCAGCCTGGGTGATGTACTTTCACTCCATGGAGCTCCAGTGGAAATGACTCTTCCAGTACAACCAATGCCACCCTTCTGGAGGAAAGGAAAAGCTTCTAGAAAGTTTAGTTAAACAGAATTTCCTTCACTTTTGCTGTTTTTCTTGATGCAGAGAGCAGTTTTGCCTGCCTGGTTTCTCCCCATATCCACAGTTGCCCTCTAAAGCATCCTTGGGTGGTGGAGCAGCCTGGAGTCTGGAAGGTAGCCCTGGAGGCAGGTGTTCAGGGGATAAGCTGTGGGAAGGTGATCAGGTGATCTTAAACCTATGTGTGAGCAGATACAGAAAAACAGAGAGACAGAGACAGGTTCAAGCTCCAGGGGAATTAACCTTCCTTAAGTGCTACTTTGGAGTGTGTACTTAGGAGCTGCTTTCATTTCCAGTCGATCCAGAGTGGTGTTGATGATCCGAGTGCTACAGTACATTTAAGGAAATTGGGATTCTGAGGTTGCTGTGCCTTTTTGCAAGTGCAGTGCTGGAGACCTGTGGCTTTTAACATAACATTAGTGGTTGGTTTGGAATGATGTTCAATTTGGCAGGGGAAAGTGAAGCTCCCTCGTCCCTCCCTTGTTCCTGGATGCTGCTGAGGAGTCAGATCTTTCCAAAGCTTCTTTGGGGAATGGTTCAGAATGGATTTTAAGTGCTGACTGCACTCATTACCTGTCTGATAAATGATTTAAGAAATTGGTGAGTGGTGCTGCAAAACTCATTTGGAGATTAAAAAAACCCACTATAATGGCAGCTCTTCAGAATTAGTGACAGTGGTTTGCTGTGCTGGGCAGGGGGAAGGGGCTGGAGCCTTTGGCCTCAGGAGCTGGGTGGGCACAGGAAACCCTGCAGGTCAGTTCTGGCTCAGAGAACCACCTGGGTTTGGGCCAGGTGTCCAAACCAGCCCTGGTGTTGCTGAACGGCCTTTGTTCAGCCACACGGCCAGCCTGGTGAGGTAAATAAAATTTTTGTCGTGGATTTGCCATCTTGCCATTATTCTTTTACCACCACCATGCTCCCAAACACTGTCTGTGGAAGAACTGGTAGGGCTTTTCCAGACTTCCTCCACAGTGTTCCTTGATGCTTATTTACTATTTCTTCTGGTGGTAATCCTGATTGAAGCATGCAGGGGTAGGATAGTTCCAGCAGTTTTCTTCCTGTTCAGTCAATTCATGTGTTTTCTCGAGACTTTTTCCATTTTCCTCCTTCCTTGAGTCACCTCATGCAGCTCATTAGGGATTCATAGCCCAGCCCAGTGCCCCCCTCTCGCTGGTGCTCCTGGCAGTACATCCTCCCTCTCCATTCACCCTTTGCCAGGCTCACACAGAGCATCTCCAGAGATCACCCAGGGAGAGGGGGCAGATTGGGAACCGGCTGAGGGCAGGGTTTTCAAAAGCCTTCACTTCCAAGCTGATTCTGAGCTTCTCTGCTGAAGTCCAGACAAAGGCATCTCGCAGAGGCTGAGTTTTAGACCCCAGCGGCTGCCGCGGTGTTTTCCCATTCCCTGGTGGTGGCATTTCTCCTTGGCTCGATCCAGACCGAGGGTGCGCTGCGGGGTCCAGACTGCAGGGTCTGCACAGAGGTGAGAAGAACGTGCCCAGCGCAACTTAACTTTCTTTTCCTTCCTCTTCCCCTGCTGCAGCTGAAGAATAAATTCATGAAGAAGTTGCCTCGTGACGCTGAGGCCTCCAACGTGCTGGTCGGGGAGGTGGATTTCCTGGAGAGCCCCTTCATTGCCTTCGTGCGGCTGCAGCAGGCGGTCATGCTGGGAGCTCTCACCGAGGTCCCTGTGCCCACACGGTAAGGAGAGCCAGCCCCAGGCAGGGCACCACGCAGGGAGCCTGCATTTCCACCTGGTAGAGTACAAACAACGGGCCAGAAGATGTTCTCCACTGCCTTCCAGGCCGTGACATGCAGAACCGTCAGGATCGGTGGTGCAAAGTAACAAAACTCACTGAAGCTGCTTCATCATTTTCTTCAGGTCCTGAGTTTGCTTATAAGTAAACCATTACACAAACACACTGACTTTACAACTCAGCAGCAAAGGGCACTGTCAGTGTTGAATTTAAGTCCTGGGGCTTTTTTCCTGCCCCTTCTGTACAGATCCCAGATTCCCTCTGCACATTTTTGCTGTACAAATTATTCCTCTTCAGCTCAGATCAAATGGAAAATTCAATTCAGGCCCTCCTGGGGCAAAAAAAAGTCAGGTGAACTTGGACATAAAATTCTGCTGAGGCTTGTTGCTTTGTAATGCATAATGGCTCGAGGAAAAATGTCAGAGAAATATTTTATTTATTATGACTCATGTTGCAAATTAATCTCAGTCTCACAAATAGCAATATATCTTGTGTTCTTAAATATTTGAAGTCACTTCTTGAGTATGCCTGCCTGTCTAAGCTGCCCTGTGTGAATTCATAGCAGTATCACAGCCCTTTATGGAGAGGAAGTTAGATGGCTTTTGGAATCCTTGCCTCTTTTTGTGTACCAAACAAAGGGAAAAGAGCATCTAGCTTTGTTCTTTAGTGGTAGTAGCAGTGCTTGTGTTTGTTGGAGTTTCATCAAGTGGTTTCTTACAGCCACATCCACAGTTGTCTGTACACACTGGGTATTCAGGTAGGAGTGCGGGGACCCAGATGTGGCTTCATTCTGTAGCAGGTTATTCATTCCTCAGCATTCCTGGCCCCTGTGTGCTTCAGTGTTTCAGCTTCCAGCTCTAATCCCACTGACTGTTTTTTACACAGTCATATCTCCAAGTTCTGTTCAGCAGTTGTAAGATGAGGTATTGTTTGCTGTGGTGGTGGGAGCCAGGAAGTTAGATCCAGGATTGCTGGACAGCCTCATTACTCAGTAGCGATAATCAAGGCAGTATGTCCTTCCATGCCAGCACTTTTCCCAGGAAATAGTATTATCCATTTGCTGTTCTCCAAAGCAAATACTGGCCCTAATCAAAGCAGGAAGGCTCATTAGGTGGCTTTCATGAGTGATGAAGAGCCATTTGCCATGGCTGCATCCTAGGAAATTCAATCAAGGAAATCCCCTCAGGGCCCGGAGGAGCTGTGATGGAACATCTCCGGTGCCGCTGGCATTCCTGCCGTGGGCCTGCACTCAAAGCCCGCAGACTGCAGGATGCTGGAGCCTCTGGCATGCCCAGCCTTCTGTCCCGTGGGGCCTCTCCTTTTATTTGGCTCACTTGTTGATTCCCTGGTCAAGCTGCGGGTGCCACACGCTCCCAGCTGGGCACCGTGCAGCCTCCTGGGGTTTCAGCGCCACGGGAGCTGAGGCTGGGGAGCTGTGGGCTGCAGCACTGGTGTGGGCCAGGTCTCTCAGTACAGGCAGTGTGACCTGTGTCTGCCTCTCTCGTTGGTTTTATATAGGGCAGGAGAGGTTAAACATGTAGGTTTTGGCTCAGGGCTAGCCCCTCTGTCTGGGGTGCCGTGTTAGGTGAACATTTCCTGCTCTTAAGCAACTGCAGATAGAGATGCAGGGAATGGTTTGGGTTGGAAGGGAAGAAAACTCAAAGCCCATCTCGTTCCAGCCCCCTGCCATGGGCAGGGACACCTTCCACTATCCCAGATTGCTCCAGGCCCTGTCCAACCAGGCCTTGGACACTTCCAGGGATAGGACACCCACAGCTTCTCTAGGCAACCTGTGCCAGGGCCTCAGCACCCTCACAGGGAAAAATTTTCTCCTAATATCCAGTGTACCCCTGCCCTGTGTCAGTAGGAAGCCATTCCCCTGGGTCCTGTCACTCCAGGTCCTTGTCCCAAGTCCCTCTCCAGCTCTCCTTTTAGGCACTGAAAGGGCCTCTTGGACTCCCTGGAGCCTTCTCTTCTCCAGGCTGATCACCCCAAGCTCTCCCACCCTGACTTCAGAGCACAGGGGCTAGTAATAGAAAAATCAGGGATATGCAGTTGGAACAGAGATATCCCAGCCTTTCCTGAGTTTTCTTTTCACTGGTCAGATTGAAAAAACCTTTAAGGCCTTTGGTTTTCTTGTCTTGGATATAATCCCACAGTACTTGGGACTCCTCATTTGGAGAAGCCCTGAGCTGGCAACAGGGCTTGGGAATGGCTTTGTATTTTCATCAGAGCAATGCACAATTGTGTGTTCAAGGCTGATGCTTAAAGCAATGGAGATGGGGAGAAAGATGAGGAATGAGCCAGGAGAAGATGTTTTTTAGAGATAAGCTGCACAGACTTGCACAGTCTGGTGTGCAGAGCTGGGAAAGGCTGGTGTCTGCAGGTCTCAAATGAAGTGAGGTAACTTGCCCAAGGTCACTAGGGAAGTGAGGGGCAGATCCAGGAGTCTGGTCCTCCCTGGCCTCCCAACAGAGGCTTTTCACTGCAAAGGCACTTTTCCTCCAGGACTTGGCTGAGATTCCTTTGTTCAGGGGCCTTTAGCCCTTATGGAGTTGCTGTTCTAGCAATGCATTGAGAGAAACATTGGATTTTGGTACTACTTCTGAGAGACTTTGAGCTTGGTGGAACCTCACATTCCCTGCCTTGGAGCATTATTAGCAATGTTAAGTGTCAGAAATGGGCATTGGATAATTCAGCATGTGTTGTGTGCAGTGGGAGGAGTTCTGGAGTGGCCTTCAGCAGATGAAGAGGAAGAGTACAGCACAGCATGGAGTGAGGGCTTTTGTGGCTGGAAACGTTCATAATTAAATGATAATAAATCTGTGCACACATACTCTAGTTCAGGCCACTTGTTGTAGACAGGTAGAAGAATTATAAAAGAAAGGACTCATCAAATCAGGCCTGCTCTGTTAAATTAATAGCTAGCCTGTCATTTCTTCTAAATGCAGCTGAGTAATTTGTGAGTTCCCATGCAAAAACAATCTTAGGTATGAAAGGTTCGTTAACACAACAACTTATTCTTAGGTGAAAAACAACTAGTACCTACATTAACAATAATATCTGTCTCATGAAAATCAGTGGAAAAAATATGTAAACTAACTATAAATACATAAGTTTGATAGACATGCAAAATACCATGTACTAACCAATAAACTAAGTGTAAATATATTGCCCACCAATAAGATCTGACACAGGACCTTCTGGTAATCCTATAAAATATGAAGTAAACAATTAAGATTGGGGTTTTCTGCATGAAGAAACAGAGTCCCATCTGCATTTTAATGCTACAGCCATTACAGTGCATTAATGTTTTTGTCTTTGTAATGTCTGGCCTGAGAAAAGATCTTGTTCTACCCACTGAAGGCAGATCTGAGCTGAATTAGGACAAAGAATTTGGAAAATGCCACAGTTTCCTTGTTTTCAGAAGTGTTTTAGTAGTGCAGGAGCATTCAGGTGCTGCTGCTCTGTGCTGGAAAAGAGCCAGCTGGTTGGGGTTATTTCAGAAGAGGGTTATGAAAGTGCCTGGTTCTCCTGGAAAACCAGGAGAATGCCAAGCAGCAACTCCTGAAGTTATGAACCTCTTTTTTCTTTTTTTTTTTTTAGTATATTAACATGTTTGGCTAATTTGCATCTTGGAGTTTGGAAAGAGTTGGCTGAGGAACAGTTTTTCTTGAGTGTTATTTTGTAAGAACTGGTAAAGCAGGGAAAATTCCAGGAGGTGGGAGGAGAGCAGAGGACATGACCTGGGCGTGTGTGGCTTACTCACCTCCCTGTGAACCTCAAGTAAAACACTCAAACGCCTCGTGAAGGACTCGATTAAGAGGTGTTATGTAGTAATGCCAATCAATATGTATTTGTGGATCCTGTCCTACTAAATTGCTGCCTTTTTCCTTTTAGGACTCTGGATTCTTTTGAACAGAAAGTACTTGGTTGGATATAATACTCCTCATAAGCCATTTAACTTAGTCCCTCATCATATTTGAGTTAAGAGATAAAATAATATTTAATCTAGCCCTTGGAAGGGGATAGGTGCTTCTGGTGAGGTTATTTCATCTGTATGTTTGCACTTCCAAAGGCTTCATATCATGGTGCTTTTTAAGCTCTTCAGCAGTGACTTGGATGTAGTTGCTGCCCAAAGACATCATGTGAAAAATGAAGTGTCCAAGGCCAGGTTGGACAGGGCTTGGAGGAACCTGGCTAGTAGAGGCTGTAGATAGCCTTTAGGATCCTTTCCAACACAAGCTGTTCTGTGATTCTGTGAAACAAATCCCCGTGGAGGTGGACAGGCTTTCGTGGTGCACAGGGCATGGTGGGCCACAGGGTGTAACCTCTGCTCCAAAGTTAGCTTGAGGCCACTGGCAGCCTCCAGATCTCTAACAAGGACCACAATTTTTCAGGTCAAATTTCTGTCTAGGTGTTCTATGAGTAATAAGCAGTTCACTTTGCCATTCTGAATGGGAACAATCTCTTGGTTTTGTCAGATTTCTCTTCATTCTGCTGGGACCAAAGGGCAAAGCCAAGTCCTATCATGAGATCGGCCGAGCCATTGCCACGCTGATGTCAGATGAGGTAGGTGTCTTGGCATCTCCAGTGGGAAATGCTTCTCCCAAGTAATGATGTCCTTCCCTCCAGCCTGGAGCTCCAGGAAGGAGCATTCATGTAAAGCTGAAATATCCACATTACCTCCTAATTCCTTCTGTTGACATAATGACTGCCTCTGGCTTTGAGTTTTTTAAAAGTATGACTCTAGGAGAGGTTTGTCTGCCGTGTGTATTTTCCTGCTAGCGATCACTCTTTCCTATCAGCTGTGGATTAATGGTTGTATTTATTCTGTTGTGGTCTGCACCTTGTGTCCCCTTCAACCATTCCAGTATCCCGCTACCAGGGACATGCAGATGCCCACGGGACAGTTTCCCCCAGGCCGTGGTGCTGTGTGTGGCACTGTGTCCCAGGCACTGGCAGTGTTTATGTGTTAGCCAGGAGCAGCTGGCCCCTCCTTGCTGCCATGGCTGGGCTTCCAGGATTCATTTACAGCTCCTTTCCTCCAGCGTCCCTGGGGCCCTGCGCGCCGGGGCTCATTCATATCGGCTTTGCTTCGCTCTCCTGCAGTTCCTTCGTTACAGCTCGGCTGCTCCCAGCTCTCCTGCTTTCTGTCACTCAGTGGTCTGCTGCCCATAGCCCCAAAGTCCCTTCCTGCCACCAGCTCGTCTGTCACGTGCATTGATCCACCTCCTCTCCACACAGTCCAGAAGATTCCTATAAAATTCAGCATTAATGTGCTTTCCCCCCACCGCCTTTTCTCATTTGTTTTTCATGATTAATACCAGGCCTTTCACTAAAACCAGTTTATGATGTTGTTTTTGAGTGAATACTGTCATCAGTTGTGTGTCACAGGGTTTAAAATGATTCTGGGTTTGATAGACTGAAGTAGGTGGCTTTGTCAAAGTGTCTTCTCCAAGTGTAATTGAAAGTCCTTATGTAGAGGAAAACTTCTTTGCACTAAAGATCTAGATAATTGCTTTACTAACGTTTTTAAAGGTTAGAAATAAATGGTTTGCTTAAAATTAGATATATGCCTAGAAGGAAAGAATCTCTGTTGTTATCCAGCCAAAGGAAGGGACTTTCTGAGGGTCACACCTCCTTGTGCCACATGTCCTGATATTTTTCAGAGGTTTCTGAGAAGGAATTAAGTTGATTTTGTAGAACTCAGCAGCTGCTTCTGGAGTCAGGGCCACAGAAAATGCAAACCTTTTCCACAGGGAGTCTCTTTTCCTTGCAGGTATTCCATGACATTGCCTATAAAGCCAAGGACCGTCAGGACCTGATCGCAGGCATCGATGAATTTCTGGATGAAGTCATCGTGCTCCCCCCTGGGGAATGGGATCCAGCCATTAGGATAGAGCCCCCCAAATCTCTCCCTTCTTCGGATAAGAGGTAATAGCAAGAGAGGGGCTCTGTGGCCAAGGACAGTGGGCATTGAGGTGTGGAAAGGGGATGGAAAGAGCCGGTGTTCTGGTTGTGCCAGGTGTATGGAGTGACCTGCACCTGGCTGTCACTATTTAGAAAGTCCTGCAGATATTTTCAGGCCTTCCTTAGTAGCTGGAGGAAGGATGTTCCTGAAAGTCTGAACCTTTTGAGGTGATGTCGTAGGCACACAATGACACAGCTGGTAGTTAGCCGGGCTCTTCAGGCTTCCTCTTGGTCCTGGTGACGTGCTGTGTCCTCGCCTAGGAAAAACATGTACTCGGGTGGGGAAAACCTGCAGATGAACGGAGACACGCCCCACGACGGCGGGCACGGCGGCGGCGGCCACGGCGACTGCGAGGAGCTGCAGCGCACGGGCAGGTCGGTGACACCCCTGCAGTGCTCCCCTTGCCAAAACATTCCCACCCCAGTGGACTGCCTGTACAGGCTGAGGTGTGAACCCACAATGTGTCCTGGGGGTTCTTTGTGCCCAGAGTGAGGCTCTCTGAAGGGTTCAGAACATCCGGCTTGAGGAAATCGCAGAATGCTCAGTAAATGATAAAGAGCCATTAAAAAGGACAGAAGGCCAAGGTAGGTGCTCCCTGTTGGGAGCCTGGGAAGTCAGATGAACTGTAGGGGACATAAACATGGCAGCTACAAGCCTCAGTTAATCCCTTTGGATTGCTGAAGGGGTGCCTTAGCCAAAAGCAGAGATGTTCCCTTTTCTGGACGTTGGTGTTGCAGTTGGATTGCACAGCTGAAGGCTTTTATGGGATAGAAATAGAGAAGGTACCAGTGCCCCAGGCCCTACTCTCTGCTTTATTACTCTGCTTTGTGCCACGTAAAAGTCTACTGGAGTAGGAATACAGCTCAGGTGGCCACGAAACAGCGAGCTCAGCGTTTCAAGATCAGTGCATAGGGCTTCATGGTGGCTTTGTGCCCTCCCTCCCACTCTGCATCTTCTTTTCCAGTTCTAGTTCTAGTCTAAATTCTAGGAGAAAAGCCTCAAAGTGTTCACACTGCATTGGTGTGTACAAGGCAGTGGGGCACCCTGATTTGGGGTCAGAAGGTGGTGTGTGCCTGCCTGCCACGGTGTCTGTGCAGTCCTGGCAGAGGTGGGGAGCTGTGAGCAGGGGAACAAGAGGCTAAACAAGCGTTTTTCATGCTGCCAGTGTCAGTGCCACTTATATATAGTGGAGTTTATAAGACTTAAGTACTGTCTTGTCTGTGATCATACAAAAAGGGATGTCTGTGAGTGAGTTCTTTTGTCAACCGAGAGTATTTCCCTTACGTTTTTACTTCTAGTTCTTTTGCTGCTTATTGATCTGAAGCATTTTTCCATGCAGCAGATTGTTTGGCTCACCCAGCCGTGGTGTCTGCTATGTGGAGAAATTCAGGCAGGGACTTAGACCAGAGTTAATCTATTTTATTACATTAACTAATGTATTTGGGGGAAAAAAACCAACAGATGAGCTTCCTGAAATACAAACTGTGGTTGTCTGTTTCAGCAGAAGTGTGGCTTGTACTCCTGCAATTTGTCCCTTTTCAGCTGCATCACATGTTTGAGATATTCTCTTTCCTTACAACATTCTCTCTGAGATCCCTGGACTGCCACAGCTGTGATAAGCCTGTTTGTAATGTGCTGATCTCACTCCTTTGAGATCATACTTCATTGCTGGCAGTGTCTCTGATGGCTTAGCCTGGTGACTTCCACTGTGCAACATCTTGCATGAATCTCCTCTTGCTTGTCCCTGCAGATTCTGTGGGGGCTTGATCAAAGACATCAAGAGGAAAGCACCGTTCTTCGCCAGCGACTTCTACGATGCTTTAAACATCCAGGCCCTCTCAGCCATCCTCTTCATCTACCTGGCCACTGTCACCAATGCCATCACTTTTGGGGGATTGCTTGGGGATGCTACGGACAACATGCAGGTGGGCAAGAGCTTTCAGAACCAGCAAATCCAGCATTTGTCTTTTGCAAATGTCCAGTCAGAGCAGCGTTTGGGCACTGGCAAAGCTGGAATGCTTGGTACAATAATGGAGGTGCTCTGTGTTTTCACTGCTTTCTCTGCTGCTGTGGCTGTCTTTTGACAACTTGTACAGCAGTTCCAAGAGACAGAGAAGGTCTTTGCTCCTTCTGTAGAGAGAAGCTCCTCTGATCTGCTCTCAGTTGTACCATTTTAGTCCAATTCAGTTTGCTAAGCCTGAATCCTCTGCCTGATTCCTACAATACCTGGACTTGGGCCTCTCTGGTGAAAAGAAAATCCCCAAATAATTAGGAAAATGAGTAACACAGAGAGAAATGTCAGGTCTTTAGAAAGATTAATTTTGTAGTAGTGGGAGGGCACATGAGAGAACTGGCCACATATCCAGGGACAGGGTGGATCAGTGGCTTAGCTCAGGCTAAAGAGAAGGGATTCTCTATTAACAGTGCTGTAGCTGCATTGTGTTAGTGGAATAACAGGAAAAGTAGGAGGTTGTATTTAGATATATTCAGTTCAGCCAGTCCAGTTCAGTCAAATCTCCTAGCAATAATCAAGCTCATAATGATAATGTCTGAATTATTAATTTATGCTTGTTTAATTAAGTCAAACATAGGAAATGAGGGCACGTATCTGGAACCCTGCACTCCCCTGTGATGAATTGCAGGCTAGAGTAAGATTCAGCAGCCTGTGCAGTGCCCAGCTCCCCTCCCTCCTGTACAACCAGTTTGCCTTTTCTGAGACTCATGGAAGTCAGGAATGGAGAGGCCTCCAGGTCCCACCAGTGAGCAACACTGGACTGTCATGGGGTAGAAGAATAAAGCCTGTCTGCTCTGCACAAGGTGCAGTCTTTAAATTACAGGAGGAAGGGGAAATGTTACCTGATTCCAAATCTAGTTCAAATTGAGAATCACTTCATTGTGGCCAGATGTCTCAAGAATACTTGCTATTAAGCAGCAAAAAAACCCTGAGACAGCAGTATTTTTGGGGCTACTACATCACAGTTTGTGTGTCTTGGTTGTTGTAAACAGTGATGTGGCTGCTGCTGGGGCAGGCACTGGGCGTGGCCCATCCCTGCTCCCTGTCCTGGGAGCTGCCCCAGCCAGCACTGCCTTCACAGCTCGCTCCTGAGTTTTCTGTTTCCAAGAAAAGACACTATTCTTAGCTACAGACACATGGAAGAACACAGGGAAAAGACATTCCAGATGCTCTGGCCACGAGGGCCCTCTCCATGGGTAATACAAGAGGAGTGGAGGGGATCAGCTGTGTGAAGGCTGTTCCTTGCCCTGGGATTATTGGGCTCATCCTTACAAGTTCCCCAAAGGCAGCCAGCCTGTTGCTTACCTCAGTGTAAACACTAACTCGTGTCTTCTGAAGGAAGAGAGACACAAAACTGGATTTCAATTCTTGCAGTACCCCTGCCAAGTCAGGAGAGCTGCTGCCCCATCCCTGCAGCGTGGCTGGAAGGGAGGGTCGGCCCGTGCCATTACTCGCCGGCTGCTCAGCACGCGTGGTTATCCCGAGTAACTCTGGCTTGTGTGGGACCGACATCTTGGTGAGAGCTGCAGGGGAGGCAGAGGATGCTGTCCCCTTGGTCACAGGCACGGGGACATGCAGCACCAGGTCACAGCAGAAGCGCTCCTTCAGAGAGGTGACTCCTCCCCTGTGTCTCCGCAGGGCGTGTTGGAGAGCTTCCTGGGCACCGCTGTCACCGGCGCCGTGTTCTGCCTTTTGGCTGGCCAGCCCCTCACCATCCTGAGCAGCACAGGGCCCGTGCTGGTCTTTGAGCGGCTCCTCTTCAATTTCAGCAAGTGAGTATGTGGCGGGAGAGGGCGGAGGGCAGCCATGTCCCACACGGAGGACACCCCAGCCAGGGAATGCGCTGCCTGCTGCTGGGGAAGGAGGGGATTTAGTGCTCAAAATGAAACGTCTCGTTCCTTGTTGAGATCCAGTGCAATCACATCAGGGATTTTCCTGGCACGCATGTCCCAGGGCGCTGCCCAGTGTGTGGCTGCCTGTCTTTGTGGGGCCTCCTGAAAAAAAAACAACCTTGGCCACTTCAGTCCTCCGTGAGGAATTTGCTCTAGTTGCAGCATGCTGCTTCTCCCAAGCACTGCTTCTCTGACTCCCACAGGAGCAAGGACATGAATCCCGCTCATCACTAACAAAATCTCATGGGTCTCAAGGTTGCCAAGAATTTGTCCAGTAGTCATTTGAAGGAATCACTGTTATTTATGAAAGCCAAGTGTCTGTGGCAGAAACAGGCCCCAGAATTCCATGGGGGAGCTTTCCTACATTTAAAGGAAATTTCCTGCATTTTTTTTCCATTTAAATGGTATGAAGAGGTTCTGCTCCCTTCATGTTGTTGACAGTTGACCCCCAGAGCTAAAGGGGGCCAATTTTGGTAGGTGTGCTCATTTACTATTCCCACATCTGCAATACCAGGAAGATACACTGGAATCCCCAAAGGAATCAGCAGTGTCATGGATGATTTAATCCGTGAGGCTCGTGACCTTTAGGCTGCTGTTTTGCCAGGAGATCATTTTAGGTTACACAGCATACACCCCAAATCCCTTGTAGTCTGTGTTCTCAGCATGGCAGGTTGTGCAGGACTTCTGTTCCTACATGTAGCGAGGGATGGGGGCTAGAAAAAATGGCTGGAAAGTTAGAATATTCCAGGGAGGGAAAATGGAAGCTACCAAAGGGTGAGAGTTGCACAGTGAAGCAAGAGAGGGGCACCTTTCTTTTCTTCCTTCACCTGAAATGAGTGAATAGACTCAGGAATGGACACACTGCACCTCTTGGTGTCTGGCAAGCATGACAAAGCCCAGGTGCAGCATGCAGCAGGAAGAAAGCAAGATGGAAAAGCACTTTGTATTGTTTTGGGAGGGAGAAGGTGGTTATTGTTAACCTGAGGGGGAGGTGGTGGTTGTAAAAGCCATTGTCCTAACAACCTGCCAGAGCAGAAAGGCAGGACTTTCCAAAGGAGGCCTTTCTTACAAGGAAATTGGAACTAAGTACTTTGATTTTTCAGTAATGACTTGGTGGTTGTTCATTTTCACAGCACGCTGTTGCCTGCTAGGAGCAAAAGTAGAAAAGCTTCCTGTCTCCTGACTCATTTAAAGTGTGACTCTGTGTGTGTGTCTGAAGAGATCCCTGAGAACGCCTTGCAGACCCTGCTGTGCGTCTGGCCTCGGGTGCTCTGTGGTGCTGGCACCAGGGCCAATCCTGCAGGGCATGGTGCTTTTCTACCTGCTCTCTCAGCTTCAGAAGTGCTGCAGGAATTTGAAGAGTAAAAGCCAAAATAATGTAGTTTAAGATTTTTTTAAGTTCTTCAGTGGTGGGAATCGGTGTACTTGGGTTTCTGCCAGCTGCATTCACATGGATGGGACCTCCTGTCCCCTCAGGCACTGTCTCTGGATATTTCAGAGTTGTCACTCGGGTCTTGTATTTTTATTTTCTCCCTTCTCTTTTTCTAAATCACTTTGTTTCTTACTTGCTCCTTGCCCTCTTCCAGGTCAGGGCTTCTGGCTTCCAGAGAATTACAGCTGGCTGAGCCTGCCAGTCTCACCACCTCTTGTGTCCTTCCCCAGAACAGGCAGCAGCCTTCCTGGCAGGTCCTCATTTGCTCCAGTGTTCCCTTTAGGCACATTTTCGTTCCTAAAAGCCCACCTTTGTACTCTGTGTTGGCACAGCACCTCAGCCTCAAGCAGCAAACAAGGGAGGCCATCATTCCCAGGAGGGAATGATGCAGCTGGGTGCATGGTTCTCCATCCCCTGCCATTCCCAGCACCAGGGTTTGTCATAAAATATCCCAGTTTGGAAAGGACTCATAAGGATCAGCAAGTCCAACTCTGTACCTGGTAAGACTACCTAAAACTAAACCATATGACTAAGAGCACTGTCCAGATGCTCCTTGAACTCCATCAGCTTAGGTGCCATGACTGGTTCCCTGGCGAGACTGTTGCAGTGTCCAGCCAGCCTCTGGGAGAAGGTCTTTCCTTTATGTCCAATCTCAGTCGATCTGTCAGAAGATAGGAGGGCTCTGCAGAGAGACCTGGAATGGTTGGATGGATGGGCAGAATCCAGTAAGATGAAGTTTAATAAATCCAAGTGCCAAATCCTGCATTTTGGGCACAATAACCCCCTGCAATGCTACAGGCTGGGGACGGTGTGGCTGGACTGTGTCCAGGCAGAAAGGGACCTGGGGGTGCTGGTCTACAGCCGGCTGGACATGAGCCAACAGTGTGCCCTGGTGGCCAAGAAGGCCATTGGCATCCTGGCCTGGATCAGGAATGGAGTGACCAGCAGGAGCAGGGAGGTCATTCTTCCCCTGTGTGTGGTGAGGCTGCACCTCGAGTGCTGTGTCCATTTCTGGCCCCTCTGTTTGGGAAGGACGTTGAGATGCTCGAGCGTGTCCAGAGGAGGCAACGAGGCAGGAGAGGGGCTGGGAACACAAACCCTGTGAGGAACCACTGAGGGAGCTGGGGCTGTTCAGCCTGGAGAAAAGGAGACTCAGAGGTGACCTCATCACTCTCTACAACTCCCTGAAAGGTGGCTGTGGTCAGGTGGGGTTGGGCTCTTTCTCTGGGCAGCACTGACAGAATGAAAGGACCCAGTCTCAAGCTGCACCAAGGGAAATACAGGTTAGATATTAGGAAAAAGTTTTTTACAGAAAGGATGATAAAGTTTTGGAATGGCTTGCCCGGGGAGGTGGTGGAGTCACCATCCCTGGATGTGTTTAAAAAAAGCCTGGGTGTGGCACTGGGTGCCAGGGTTTAGTTGAGGTGTTGGGGCTGGGCTGGACTCGATGATCTTGAAGGTCTCTTCCAACCCAGTCATTCTGCGATTCAACTTCCCCTGACTTAGCTTCATTCCGTGTAACATCTGCTTTGTACTTCCTGATCTTATCTAACCCAATGTTTTGCTTTCTTGTCACCCTTCTCTTGTTGCAGGGACAATGACTTTGACTACCTGGAGTTCCGCCTCTGGATCGGCCTCTGGTCAGCCTTCCAGTGTCTCATTCTCGTGGCCACCGACGCCAGCTTCCTGGTCAAGTACTTCACCCGCTTCACCGAAGAAGGATTTTCCTCCCTGATCAGCTTCATCTTCATTTATGATGCTTTCAAGAAGATGATCAAGCTGGCAGATCATTATCCCATCAACTCCCAGTTCAAGGTGGACTATATCACTCATTACTCTTGTGCCTGTAAACCACTAGATCCAGGTAAGGGAGTGTTCATTACCTCTCCAGTTTGTAGATAGGAGGTGGCCTTTGCTCTCCTTTTCCCTAGTGCTGCAGCCCAGATAATAGGTAGATTATTCCTTCTTTATCAGTTGTCTTCAGATATCCTGTCTTAGTCTCAGGAAGCTGAGAGGTAAATTTCATCCCAAGTGGAATGTCAGTGTTGCAGCAGACCTCTCGTTAGGGGTAGAAATGAGCCAAGACACAGACTCTTGTTCAACAACATGAAAAGGATCCCAGTTTATTCTTCTCTACAACTGAGCCATCCTGACTGACCACAGCAAGCTCCTACTGTTGGCTCCCTGGCAGACTCTGATTGCAGCTAATTCCTGCTGGACTACAACTGCATGTATTAGTTTGCAGACTGTTCCTGCTAGAATGTGACTGCAGGCCCCTTGCAAACCTCACCGCAGATCTTTTACAGCAGCAACTCTTTTTCTTATTTTGTTCATCCTCTAGTTCTTTGGATTGTTCCTTTTTCCTCAGGGACCTTCTTTCCTCCAGGTCCTCCCCTGAGCAGCCAACCCACCCCTTTTATCACACTTATCTTTATTAGTGACAGCTGCGACCCATTAAGGGCAAGGCTGTTCCTCTTCTTCGGTAATTAGTACAACTGTGACTTCTCAGGTGCAAGGTGACCTGTAGTGCCTTTTTCTGCACATACATGTCACAGTATAGCTGGCCTTGCTGGAACTCCTCCAGAGAGCATCATGACTAGTGGAGAAGCTGTTTCTACACCTGTGTCTCCTTGCATCCCTGTTCCAAGTGGCATTCCTCTGAGAATTCCATGAAGGGGCAGCAGTGGTGGCCAGGTCACTGCTGTGCAGCTGAGGTCATTGCCATGGAGCTCAGGCCACTCCTGGTTCAGGAGCTGGATTTATTCAAGGCGTTACCCAAATGTAACCAGGAGGTTCCCACCTCCTGGCTGCATGGATGAGAGGGAAAGCACAAACAATTCCTTCTCTCCCAAGAGGGGAAGTGTATCCCCAGGGCAGCCTATCTCTGGAGCGTGATAGAGCCAGTGTACCTGTGGCTCTGGGAACAAAGGGTTACAAAACCCAAATCCAAACTGACAGACGCTGGCTGTACCATTAGGGAAGCAGGGACCACTCCTAGGATCCCACAAACAATGGGCAGTGAGTAAGAAACTTGATCTGTGCCCAGAGTAAACTGCAGGTTATCTTGGCACACCTGTCCAACAGGAAAAGCTGCTGGCTGCTCCTCGCAGGTGTCGGGAGGCAGTTCCCTGGGGCTGGGTGCCTGCCTTCCCCATTTAACACAGGACCTTGGTGAGAACGTGGGTGCCAGTCTTGTTCTGCCTCTGCTGGAATGGCAGAGTGATTTCCTTTTTGAAACTAGGACGATGGGAATGGTCAGTGCCAAACTGGAAGTCTCCACTTCCCATTGAAACACTTGGTGGCTCTCCAGACATCCAAGTGAAAAAAGTTTATTTATGCAAAACCTCAGTAAGCCAAGAGGACAGGGGCCACGAGCCCATTTACAGGAAGGATTGCATTTCTAAATGAAATTTCAGATTCATGATTCCTAATGCTTCAGAAGCCACAGGGAATGCTTCTCCTTCTTTCAAAGAAATTATCCTCATCCTGTTGATTTCAATTTCTTGCTCACTTTTCTCTTTCTTTTAATTCAAAACTGTGTTTATGCTGGACACTGAATCGCGTTTTGCTTTTCTGGATATCTTTGGCGTTGTGCTTGCATTTGAAATTGGTCATTAGGAGTGCTCTGTGGGTATTTAATTTAATCCAGAAATCATTATGAAAATATTGGAAAGCTATGAAATATTATATTGTCTGTCTGGTTTTTTGTGGGTTTTTTTTACCATCAACTCAAAATATAATCCCAGTTGGGTTTGGGTTATGTTTCACTTAACCTTTTCTTTTTCTGTTTTGTGAGTGATTGATGATTGAGGCTTTTGAGTCTCTCTGAAACACTTGTGACTCACTTTTCTGGAGCAAAGAGGTGGCAAACAGCTTGACAGAGTCAAGAAATTATTTAATAATTGAAATTGGCTCTCCTTCCTAACTGTTTCCTGCATCCTGCTCACCATATTGCCTTTTTTTCTTTTCTCTTGCAGTTAATAGCTCATTACTTAACAGGACAATGGTGCTGTCAGACTATGAGCTGGTCTCTCCCTCCTCTGAGCTGGTGAGTTCCCCCTGGGAAGGCAGGGATCACATGGCCTGCAGAGTCTTGTGATGCCACTCTGCTGGCGAGCTCTGGATAGTGAGGAGAAAGAAATGGAGCTTGAAGGATCACATCCGTGTGTGGGGGAAGGACGTTGAGACACAGAGTAACAACCCCTTTTAGTCAAACACCAGCAGGAAAATGGTCTCACCCAAACCTTTCTGTGCTTCCATGATTTTTAGCTTCTGCATGGTGCCTCCCTGTTCCTCTCAGATACTCTGTCACCATTCCTGTCCCACCATGGGCTGAGTATACACATCCTTATGGAAACGTTCCCTTTTTTCCTGCAGGCCAACACCACCATTGACTGGGCAGCTCTGACAGCCAAGGACTGCTTGAAGTATGGGGGTCAGCTTGTGGGCAACAACTGTGACTATGTCCCTGACATCACCCTCATGTCTTTCATCCTCTTCTTTGGCACTTACACCTGCTCCATGGCCCTGAAGAAATTCAAGACCAGTCGCTACTTTCCCACCACTGTAAGTATCTCCTGTCACCCCATCAATCTTTCTGAGGGCACAGGTCAGCCTTCCTTTTGGAGCTGCTTCCTGTACACAGGGAGGAATGCTCTGCAGGGAAGCAGTTGGGATGAAAGTGCAACTGGTTGTAGTATCAGAGGTATGCCTGGGATTGCTCCCAGTGGTTCTGAAGGCAGCAGAAGAGCCAAGAGGAGCCATAACCTGTTTGGGTAATGTGGCAGGGGTTTTAAAGGTGCTAAAGGCAACCCTTCCAAGCTTACAGGCATGTCTTGGGTGCATCTGCTTGTTTTGTCCCCTGGGGAGGCTCCCAGGCCAGGCGTGCGAGCCAAAGCCGTTTGTCTCTGAGACTGCCCCGTTTCTGGCATTCCAACACACAGGGATTTATCCTGCATGGATGTTTACTGTTCCACTCTGTTACAATTGAACCTCTCTTATTTTTAATAGAAAGGAAACAAATTTCATCCGGGCTGGAATGCAGCTCAATTTATCTGTAACCATGCGAACCCAGGAAACCTGGAAGGAACAGCAGCTCTGGAGAGCTCACACACTTCCAGGCTAGCACAGTGGCTGCTGTCTGGTTAAATTCTGGGGTCTGATCAGTGGCAGCTCTAAGTTGCTGTATTCCAGTGACTTCAGGAGAGCTGCAGTCTTAGGGATTTAGCTGAGAAGCCTGGTTTGTTTTCCTGTCTGCTTAGTTTGACTTATTACTTGAACAGCAAACAACGTAATCTCTGCCATTTCTTCAGAGTATCTCATTTATGGAAATTTGTGTTGTTTCCGTGCTTCCATTTAGGCTTTCAGTGAACACAGTAAAGTACCAAGGCATGTGTGGCAAATGACACTGGACATGATGGTGGGCATATTTATGGGAGAAGAAATGATGAGCTGGTCTTGCCAGGGTTTGTCATGTAGAGACTAAAGCGTGGGTGAAATGGTGTTCCGTGGTGCTAACTCCTGTGGTTATGACACCGCATCTCTTTCAGGCCCGGAAGCTCATCAGTGACTTTGCCATTATCCTGTCCATTCTGATCTTCTGTGGAATAGATGCCCTGGTTGGTGTGGACACACCAAAACTAATTGTGCCAAGTGAATTCAAGGTATGTTGTTGTCAGCTTGTTTGCTGGCCTTTGGAAGAGGTTCCTTTTCCCTCGCACCTGCCCTGTACAGAGTGACTTGCCCTCAGAATGGGAATGTAGCAAGTGGTCTGGAAAGGACCTGTTTACTCAGAGAGTTAGGGTTAGGATGCTTTTTGTTAGCATTATTTTAATTGGCTGGTTTATCTCCTAAATTCTGCCTCCATACTTGGAGCCTTTGGTGTTAATGGGAAGCATGAAATTGCCACAAACCTGAAGTGTCTCCCTGGAGCTCCATTGCTGGAAGCAAACCTGGCTTTGGGATGTCATCACCCCTGTATTGCACCTCTCATACAAGCTTTCTTTTCCTTGCCCTTCAAAGCCAACCAGTCCCGAGAGGGGTTGGTTTATCCCACCTTTTGGAGGGAACCCTTGGTGGGTGTACCTGGCAGCAGCCATCCCTGCCCTGCTGGTGACCATCCTCATCTTCATGGACCAGCAGATCACGGCTGTCATCGTCAACAGGAAGGAGCACAAGCTCAAGGTGGGTGGGCCTTGTGCCTAGGGCACGTGCAGGGGCTTTTTCTCCTGCCACCTTCCTCCCTCGTGGACACGAGCCTGTTCCCTGGCACTGGCTGCTGTTTCTGAGCAGGAAAAGTGGCTTTGTGGCCAAGGATGCACGGTGCTGTCAAATACCAGCAATAAGCTGGAGAGATTTGGGACATACCGAGGGCATAGCCCCAGTTGGATGTTATTTAAAGAAGAGCTGATATGTAACAGCCTAAGATGTAGTCATGTTTTTAAAACAAACTTTCCAGACCAGTGATATGCAGTTTTTCATGCCTGTAGGGTTTTTTTCCTTTCCCTGCACGGTCAGTTCTATTGAAAAATATTAAATTCTTGTGAAAGAAGACTCTCCCTTCCTGCTAACAGGGCATGTTTCAAGTGGTTTGACCCGTGGGAGAAATGGCTCCCTCAAAACACAGGCAATGGTGGGTCATTATTTAGATACCTGCTTTATCAGTTATCAGGAGAGCTGTTGGAAATGGGAAGGGAGCTCCTGCTTGGAAAAGAGGAGGCTCTTTCAATTCATGTGGTCACTATAAACATTAGATGAGTAATGTATAATTCAAGACCATCCTGAGCCCAACCTGGAGGAGAGAGTTGAAGTACCAGGGAATGGGAAAGGTTTCTTATGCACAGTGATGACTGCTGGCTGATGGTTTAAAAAAAAAAACTCTTAGAACATCCTTCTTTGCCACCTGGATCTGGGAAGATAAACTCAATACTGGGCCCTTGTGATGGCTAAGCAGTTTTAGATCTGTCTCTTGCACCTAACCAAGCAGACATAGCATTTTCTTCAACACTGTAAGAAAATACTCGCTGTTCTTCCCTGATGAGGAAGAGGCCCCTCATCTCTGCAGCTTATGAACTACTGAATGTGGTTTTGCTGTCAGCACTGGCTGTACTTTTTTAGTAACAAAGTTATAAACACTCCAGCAAAGTACTGTTTGATGTAAAAAATGTATTCCCTGCTTCCTTTGTTTATGGTGTGAGTATGGTATTTTGTGTAATTGAGGCTTCACAAGCCCCATCTTGTTGTTCCACACCAAAAAAACACTTCTATACACAAGATCTGCTGTAGGAAAAAAGGTGTTCTTTTCTGCTCATCCCTTGCTGAGGTGTTGGCAGGATACTGCTGGGTGCCCATCCCGGTGGCACCAGCCAGCCAAGGTAAGCAGTGCACGTGTCAGGAAAACAGTGAGGACTATTCAAGAGAAGCTAGATTGCCCTCCCTCCTGGGTCATCCTAGGTCTGGATCATTTGTTTTTTCCAATAAAATCAAATTGAACGGGATTTTAAAAAGTTTAATCTGTTTTAAAATAGCAAACCTTGGAAGTTTGTCCGCTGTTTTTCTGAAGATCCCTTTTCTTGGTGGCTCTTTTGTTTCTTCTTCTCTTGGCACTTGTGACTGCTGGAATTCCTGTTTTATTTCATTAAAGTATTTTAAAAAGAGAGGATCAGAGGTGTTTGAAAAGGAGTCAAGAATGAGGGCAGCTTTCTCCTTTGGGTAGGGAATGAAGCTTCAGCTGTTCTTGTTGCCCTCCTGAAGGAGCCTGGGGTTGTGTCCCAGGGGAGATTCTTCCTTATGCTGTTCACAAGATCCGATGTATTTCTGTTGTTTGGCTCTGTTGGCCAGGATGTTGCAGAAGGAAATGCTGCCTGTCTGGTGAGCCACTGTCCTGCTCTGGAGGCATTTGGAATAATTAAGCTGAAAATTGTTTGTTTCCCTCCACAGAAAGGTGCTGGATATCATCTGGATTTGTTCTGGGTGGCCATTCTGATGATTGTCTGCTCCTTTATGGGGCTGCCCTGGTACGTGGCTGCTACTGTCATCTCCATCGCTCACATCGACAGCTTGAAGATGGAGACGGAGACTTCAGCCCCTGGAGAACAGCCCAAGTTTTTGGGAGTGAGGTATGTCCCACCAGGAAGGCTCAATTACCTCGTTTGCCTGCAAAATCCTTCTGTACAAAGAATTTTGTGTTGCCTTCTCCTTATTTCCAAAGCCAATTCCTTGGGCAAGCCCCCATGTGGCTCCTCCAGAGTTTACTTGGCTACATCAGATGCAGTGTTCCTGTGTTAAAGGAAATAAATTTCCTGCAGACTTCTCTATCCAGGGAAATTAAGCAAATTCCTTAGCAAATGTAGTGGTCAAACATACAAACCTGTCATACCTAGTGCAACCAGCTTTACTTGATGAAGCATCTTTTCCTGCATTTGGATGCCTTAATTAAGTGGTCTGAAGTGCTTCCAGTGGGATTATTCCTGGAAATCAGGCTGCTTGTTTAGGTAACTAGGTGGCAATTTTATGGCCTGACTTTAGCCTTCAGAAATATTACTGGCTGAGGTATTTTTGGGTGTGGGAAGCCCTGTGGGTGCTGCTGAAGGCACATGTTTGAGCACCCCATGAAGGTCTGAATGATTTATCTGCCACCTGCCTGATGCTGTTGGATGAAAAATGTGGCTGCAGAAATGAGTTTTGGGGATTCCTGTTGGTGTTCAGTACCGGTGGTCCTGACTCAGTGGCGTTGTTTCAGGGAGCAGCGAGTCACCGGTGTCATCGTTTTCATCCTGACCGGGGTGTCTGTCTTCATGGCTCCCATCCTGAAGGTAAGGACCGTTCACAGTTCTTTGAAGGCTTAAATCCAAACCTTTTGGAAGGAAACACCAGCATGGTTGCAGTGTGCTAGAACAGTCACCAAGTTCAGGGCTGGGGTGCTTGGGCACTGTGGTCTTTTTCATTTTAAGGTTATTTCTCCATGTTTGCATAAAGTTAAGTTCCCTTTTCTTTTATGATTTCTTTTATACCTCTACTGGGCCTTTGTTTTATGGAAAACATATTCTGGATAAAGCTCAGAGTATGGAAAACATGTTTCTGGAGGAAGCAATGCTATTAAATGGCATTTCTTCATCTCCTGAACCATTTTTTCCCTGTGAGTTTATCCAAGGCTCTGGACAGATGTGCTGCGGATGAACCATTGCATCTAGATAGGTTGCTGTTTTCCAAGACCAGAGATTTGGTGGCACACAGCCATGGAGGAATTCATCCTTAGTAGACCATCAGATTGTAGAAGGAAACTGGAAAACCTGCTTATGCCTGTCTTGTGGAGGATGCTGCCTTCTCTGGGGATAGTGATGGAAGCGGTGCCAAGCACGGACATACTGTCCAGCAGGAGATGTCAGCTGCAGGAGCCCTTATCCACGGATCCATAGGCTGATGGTAGGAGCAGAAGATGTCAGAGCAGCGGCACCGTGCGTCGTAAGCGTGGGACCGAGCAGATGGGTGTCCGGAGGAGCGTTTCTGTAGGCTGCACAGGAGTTGGTGGAGACTGCAGGGGCAGTGAGGCACGGTGTGGTGTGAGCCTGAGGGCAGGAGGCAGGCAGGGAGCAGCCACTCTTCCCATGGAGGGAGTGGAGACAGTGGCTTTCCAAGCCAGTGTGTTCCTATTCTTCATTTCTAAGGCCGTTTGTACAGTTTGAATTTTGGTGTCTTGGGTAACAGCTTCCACCTCCACACAAACAGGAATTTCTGTGCCTTTAATTTAATGCCTGATTGTGATAATCCTGTTTTTTAGTTTATGTGACCTTTCCCTGCAAGATCCCTCTTCCTCTATTCCAGTGGGGTCTGTTACTTCCCCTGTTATTGCTTCAGTCATTAATTATTTGTCTGTGCTTCCCCTAAGACAATGTGAGGGGAAGATCCTCGCTGGAGGACGCCTGAGGATAAGTCAGCATGCTGCTGGCCCACGTGCCAGCGGGAAGGACCTGGCAGGATTTCAGGACCTTTAGCAAATTCCAGTGGCAGGATCCTGCTGGAGCGAGCTGCACTGCTAAATGCATTGCAGAACATTTCAATCTTTTCCTGCCAGCGGCAAATTGAACGCTGACAATCCCAAATTTAATAAACCAGGCACTCCACAGAATAATCCCAGCTTTGTTTGCCGAGGGCTTTGCGGTGGATGTGCTGGTTTTGGATGGTGCTGGTGTTTCTGCTCAGCCAAGGCAGATCCACAGAAACATCCTTGGCCCTGCTAGGAGGGTGACAGGCACTTTCCTATAAATACAGTTTTAGTCCTGTTGGCCTGCAGCAGCTTTGCTTGGAGCGCCGAAGCCAGCACCCCCATCGTTAGGGAATACTTTGCCAAGAGAAGGTCTTCCAAAATGACAGCACTGCTTGCTGCTCTGCAGGCTAAGGCACTGAGGTTTCACCTCGGGATGATCTGCAGGATTCATCATCATGGAATGGTGGAATAACATTCACACATTTTTCTTACTTTTAAGAAACCCCATGAAAATAAGAGAAGGGCAGGAGAGGAGAGCAGTGAAAATGAGCTGGCAAGCTCAACTCTTGCTTACTGTATTGTGTCATGTGTCATCCCTCAGATCCAGTGAGGGCTTTGAACCCCATGGTCACCCACAGCTTTGTGAAGCCCCCGCTGGGTCCCAGTCCCTCTCACAGCAGCGGTGTTGGCAGAGCCCACGCTGCAGAAGAAGCATTTACCTTCGAGTGGGAAACAGCAGAGCAGCTCGCTCGAAGGAGCTAATAAATCCAAGAGAAGGACGAGTTAGCAGTTTAGAAGCTCACAGGAGGAGACAGGCAGTCCCCTCGAGGAAGGAAAGAGAAATGCAGGCAGGGAGGCTTTGATAGCAAATGGCTGGGTGCCTTTGGTGCTCATGTGCCCCAGGGGAATGCTGGCTGGAAAGGATGAGCAAGGTGATGGGGAATATGCTAAAACACTGGATAGCTGCCGTGTTGTTTGCCTCTCTGATGAGCTCAGTGCAGGGGTTGGAAGGGGAGGGTTCCCAGCACTCCTGTGGGAGTGGGTGCCATGGCCTGGCTGTGGCTGCCATTCAGTGGCAGCCCCCTGGCACTGCACTAGGGACTATCCTTAGGAGCTCATTCCATTCTCCCTGGGCACCATTAAATCCCACAGAGGCTGGTACTCAGCTCCTGCCTATGGTTTGTTCCTATTCCTGTCATGCCAGGCTTGCTGTCCACTTCTCTGGTGAGGGGCAGAGACTCATTCCAGGGAGCCTGTCTGCTGCTCCCCTGCACCTTCCTCCCTCCCAAAGGGAGATGTGCCCTGTGTGGGAATATGGGCAGCACTTAGCACTTTGAGGGAGCAGAAAGTGATGTTTGAAAGGCAAGACATCCTGGCAACGAAGAAGGGAAGTCAGTCCTGGATTTGGGAGTAATTCTGGTTTAATGTGTGTGAGAGACTGAGCAGGCACAGTGCGTTGGCATGACTGTTGTTGCTCAGGTGGGACTCCAAAGAACATCCCTTCTGCATGGATTTGCATGGCCTGCTGAGCTGGACTGGACATGGAATCACAGGATTGCTTCAGTTGGAAAAGCTCTCTAAGATCACCCAGTTCCACCAGCACTGCCAAAGTCACCACTAAACCATGTCCCTAAGTGCTGCTTTTAAATTCCTCCAGAGATGGTGACTCCAGCACTGCCCTGGAAAGCCTGTGCCAGGGCTTGACAACCCTTTCTATTAATGTGTTTTTCTAATATCCTACCTAAGCCTCCCCTGGCACAACTTGAGTCCGTTTACTCTTGTTCTGTCACCGTTACCTGGGAAAACAGAGGGTATACCACAAACTACAGGATCGTGCTGCCTTTTCTTCTTCTCTGCCTTCTGCTTCCAGTCACACCACAAATCAGAGGTGAAAGGCAGTTTGAAGCTCACTGGAACACGTTTGCCCACCTGTTTCTTGACTTGCTGAGTGACTGGCATCATTCCCTCTGGTTCTTGACAAGATGTCCAAGTCCTGGTGAAGTGGGAGAGTGTGACTGCACAAATGTTCTCACGTCTCTCAGAGCACAGCAGGAGGATTTATTGTTTATTCAGCTTTATTTTGCTTCATTACTTCCATGGCTTTGTTCCTCTGTGTTGTCCCCTCGTGGGTGCAGTTTGGGTTGCTGATGGGCTGGGAATGTTGTCCCACCATGTGTTAACGGTGCATGGCATATGGGGAGGTTGCTCACCTGGGCTCTCCTGCTCTTGTCCCACAGTTCATTCCCATGCCCGTGCTCTATGGTGTCTTCCTCTACATGGGAGTTGCATCCCTCAACGGCGTGCAGGTGAGTCATCAACCAGCACAAGGCTTCTTCCACAACCCTCCAGCTTTACCCTTCTCCTTCGCTGCCTCCTCTTCCTTCCCAAGAAGCCCATGAAGGGTGGCAGCTGTTGGCAAACTTTGCCACAAGCCCAGGTGTCCTGAGATGGCAGACCAAAGGACAGTGGCCAGGTGGGCACTGGCAATGCCAGGGAGGCTTTGTGAAGACCCAAGTCCATCTTTGGCAACCAGGATGGGGCTTGGAGCAGCCTGGTCTGGTGGAAGGTGTCCCTGCCCATGGCAGAGGGGGTGGAACAAGAGGAACCCCTTAGGATTCCTTCCAACCCAAACCATTCCAGGACTCTACAGGCTCTTGCCCCAGCTCGGGCTCACTCCCAGGGTAGTTTGGGTCCTGTGCCACAGACTGAAGGCAAGGAAGGAGGATGATTTATGGCAGCGGGATTGTTCCTCAATGCTAAGGAGCGGGGACATTGCTCTCCAGGGAGGGGGAGCCACGCCCCTCTCTTTGTCGTTGAGGAAATCTTATGTAAGGAGCCATTCTCATGCCCAGCGCCTGTAGCTGGCCCAAGGAGGCTGGAAGTGGTTTTGTTGCTTTCTGGCACCCTGTTAATTGTGGCCTTTCTTTTCCGTGCCGGGTTGTGCCCCGAGGGGAAGGGACTGCCTGTTCTGTGAGCCCACAATTCCCTCAGGCGTTCCGTAAAGCAGCTCCAGCTTCCATTCACTGGTGCGGGTTCCGTCTGGTCCCGGCAGTGGGCGGTGAGCCAGCGCTCCGGCAGGGGACAACGAGGGGATTGTCCTGCTGGCCCCGGGGCTGGCTCTCCTGGAGGGGATTTCCCCTGCTCCCGACCCAGGTGGTGGCGGGACTGGGATCCAACAGTGTTTTTTACTCAATGAGAAATCCCCATTTTGGTTTAACTCCAAGTCCATCTGGTCCAGCACAGGGCAGAGGGACACTGCTGGGAAAGCTGCCCGTCTTCCTTGCTCTTTGGTGAGGTGCTGTTCTGTTTTCTGGCAGTGCAGTGTCTGCCCTCGCCTCTGTTGACCTCTGCTCCTGATTTATTTGGGGAAAACAAAAGCATTGTTCCTAGAGGCTGAATGTCTTTCCTTGGCAGGAGCAGGGAACGGGAGGACAGCAAAAATGCCCCAGAGTGTGATGCTGACCCTGGTTTGGGCATTCATCTTGTTTTCTCTCTGTTTTGTGCAGCATGGGTTTCATGTCAACATCTCTTCATGTTCATTTCCAGTTCATGGATCGTCTGAAGCTGCTCTTGATGCCTCTAAAACACCAGCCTGACTTCATCTACCTGCGCCACGTGCCGCTGCGCAGGGTCCACCTCTTCACCTTCCTGCAGGTGGTGTGCCTGGCCCTCCTCTGGATCCTCAAATCCACCGTGGCTGCTATCATATTCCCTGTCATGGTAGGTGATGCTCTCCTTCACATCCCTCCCTTTCACCACAGCCTGCTCTTTCCCTGCCTGTACACTCCTGTGAATGTGTAAATCCAGCCTCTCCCTGGTGAGTCTCTGGCTCACAGCTCCACTTAGGGGACTCATGTAGGACTGCATAGGCTCAGTGTGGCCGTGGCTGCCTTTCCATAAATCCTCTGGAGGAAAATGAGCCTGGAAAGTTAATTTTTTCCCAGGAAGGTATAGTTAGTGTTGACCATTCCTGGCTGCCAAGGTTAGATTTGCTAAGGCTGCTAAGGCTGCCAAGGTTAGATTTGTGGTTTCTCCTTGAGCTGCATGAACCAAGGAGAGGGGCATAGTTTTTCTGTTTTAGTCCACACTAGCTTCCGGATGCAAAATGTCTCCTTGGCTTTTAAATAGCACAAATTGACAAAACCAAGAAGGAGGCTCAGTGCCAAGAGGGGTGCAAAAGGGAGGGAAAGGGAGTGTCTCTTTTCCTTGGACTCAAGTAAAAAGACACTAACCTTGTTTACCATCTATGGGTGATTATTCATGTTACTACTGGAGCTATAGACACAGCTAGGCACTCTGGCTTGGAGATGGGTCTGACTTGTGCAAAGGCAAAGCTTTATGAAACTCCTGAATAAATCTTGGTCCCAGATCACCTAATTTTAGGTTTATGGACAAGTAAAATCTCAGTTGTGGGGGCAGGTAGGAGCTGCAGTGCTTATTTAAGGGAGAGAGGGAGCGAGGGCAGAACCCAGGTAAAGAACAAGATGGTGAAATGAGAAAAGATGATACAAGTAAAAAAAACCCTCCAAATGTTCCTGCTGAGACACATGCTCCCGTGAAAGATGTTAAGAATCAGTAATTCCCACTGATGTGGCATTCCATTGCAATTCCATGGCTGTGTTGCACTGATGTTGAATCTAAAATCTCTATGTATTAGAATCTGAGTGAAACCCAAAGCTGACAAAGTTTGTTAGAATGGTGCAGACTCAAGGAAGGCACAGCCACAGCTTCGATGGAGCTGGATATGACAGCAAAAGCTCAATTTTCTGCACTCATGAGCAAAAAACTGCAAACTTCAGTTTGTGAGGATTCAGCCAATAGCCAACTCCCTGTTTATTTGGAGGAAAGGCATTTTCAACTCAGTAATTCATAGTGGGGTGGTCATGGGTGTCTGCATGGCATCTTTCCACCCCCGAGTAATTCCTCACGTCCGTGATCGCGTCTTAGGTTATGCAAGTCGGAGCTTGAGATCTTCTTCTGGGAATTGTTGTGCTGTGGATCATGATTGCTTGGGACAAAGTTGTCCCTAAAGGCAGCCTGCTGGGAATAGGTTAGAGCTTCCAGCCTGTTGCTGTAGCCACTGGCAAAGCCTGTGTGGGATCTCAGTGGCCTCTGCTGGGGCTGTCAGACCCAGCGTCCATGGAAGCACCCATTTCAGACACGTCCCTTCCTTTTTTCCCAGTGCTTTCGTTGCAGTCTTGCACAGAACAAGCTTTTACTCCAGTTTCCTGCTGCCACAATCCCAGTAAACTTTATTCTGCAAAGTCTGGGGGCCTGGATTGGCACTTGTCTGATTTCTTAAGAGTTCGACTGCGCAAGTGGTGAGAAATAAGACACGGTTTTATTACTCAGGCTGTCCTGTGAACCTGCCTCCAAAAGTAAATGCAAGTGCTCATTTTTTCCCTATTTATTTCCTAATACAGGAGTATTATATACAGGAGTATCCACTGCTTCTGATTTTTTCTGACATGAGGCAGTCACAGCACAACCTCTTAAGCTGACAGAGATGTCCCAGGTGTTCACCACCTTCTTTGTATGTTCATTTACAGCCAGAATTCAAGAGTGTGGGCTTAGAAGCAGAACTGAGAGGAATGCAGTGTGCCAAGTGAAAGGTAAAATGTGACTGGGAATCCCTCTCTGCCTTTGCAGATCTTGGCCCTGGTGGCAGTCAGAAAAGCCATGGACTACCTCTTTTCCCAGCATGACTTAAGCTTTCTTGATGACGTCATTCCAGAAAAGGACAAGAAGAAGAAAGAGGACGAGAAGAAGAAGAAAAAGAAGAAGGGCAGTATGGACAGTGACAATGATGATGTAAGGAGCTTCCTGCTCTTGTCACATTGCTCCTTCCTAGGTAGCTAACCCCCTGCACATTCCATGCCCTGCCCAGTGGTGAGGCTGGACATTTGCCAGCCACTTGTGGAGCTGACAGCTCGGTCTTCTGAGCTGCTACAGCAAATGGCTCCCAAAGAAAACTTAATTCCTGCACTGCCTTCCCTTTTCCAGCCTGTGGTGGGTGGTTTGTGTTCAAAAAAAGTACTGTAAATGAATGAAATCACACTTTCCAAGAGCACCAGGTACTTGCTGAGATGTCATGCCCCTTGCTAGAATGCCTCTCATCACCCTGCCTCCTCCAGCTTCCCTCCTACGCCTTTCTCCCCTTCGTTGTCTCTTACATTTTAGGAGGAGAATGCTTTTCACCAGCAGCTCTGGTCCTACTGGTTTTGGTTTCTTTTGTAAAATATTTTTGTAATGGCTCTTTTGGAAAGCATGAAATAGATGTGATTTGTCATATTGCAGGAGAAACTGCTTTGTGTTGGTCAAACTCATCACCTACATGTTTCCCGAGCATCCATACACCCCTGTGCAGTACACTCTGGTCCTACCTCAGGTGGCAGCATGCCCTAAAATAATGAAAAGTGACCCAGCTAGACCAAACTCATGTGCCTTTGACTGTTCTCTTTCCTCCTGTGTATATATAAGAAGAAGAAATGTAGTCTTGGTGCCTTTAAATGTTCTCCTGCTCAGGTCTAACTGAAATCCATTAAATTTATGTTAAGTGCTAAGCACACTCCATCGTGAGTTCTAAGCATGGTGTCACTTCTTCTGCTCATGTCCATGAAGAAGGGCCTTTCCTGGGCTGTAGGGAGAGGTAAGGTCACCTGAAGCTGGAAAAGAATCCCATTTTATCACAGCAGGAAAAACAGCTGGGAGGATAGGCTTTTAGTTCAGACAGCAAGCTGCCCTGTCCCATCATTCTTCCAGTTCCCAGGGTGAGGGTTTTCTTTAGCACCTTTGAGCAAACCCACGTGAGAGTAAAAGAGGCCCTGCTGAGTAATCAGCAAAGGTTTGACTCCATCCCCTCCTCCTGACTGCTGTGAATCCAGCAGCGTTATCCAGAGCCATGGCTTCCCTCTCTCCTGTGTCCTTTAAGATATTTTCTCTCTTCCCAGGCTTTTCCTGAATTCCAGGTACAGTAATTAATCTGATGGGTAAGACATTTTATGCAGAATGTTGGCTCTTAACTCATGCTGGTTTTTTTCAGCACTTGCTTTTACCAGATTCCTGAACATACAGCACTGGGCATTACTGGTTGGATTATTTTCACACTTTCCCTTCCAGAAATATCCACCCCCAGAGTTAATCCTGTGGTATCTGGGGGGCAGTGCATGGACCCGAGTTCAGCCAAGGGAATTGCTGGGTGTTGCTTGTGCTTTATTTGAGTTATGCTTGTCCCTCAGCCTCATAAAAATAGTCCTGAGGAAACATCTTGATGTTGGAGGATGAAATAAGGCACTGGCTATCAGTTATGTTAAAAAATAAATTAAAAATAAGAATAATAATCAAGGGAGAGCCAGTCTCTGGCCTCCTTAGTGTTTTCCTGCCCTGACTGGAAGGTCTCCTCCCTCCCACCCTGGTGTTGTGGGTCTGGTCCTCTTCAGGAACAAAGATGTCCCAACATTTCTGGCAAATCCCACCTTCCTGCCTTTGCCAAGTAAGGCAGTAACAGCCTTTCCTTGGCTATGAGGAGTTCCCTTTATTTTTAAAAAAAGCAAAACAATTCCAAGCACCTCCTGTTAAGCAGAAGCAGGTGGGTGATAGAAGGCAGTGGGGTGTAAAGTCCTGCCGGTGCCCCAGCTCTGGGGGGCCCTGGCTTTTCCCTGTGCCCCATCCTGATCTGTTGCTGTTTCTCTGGCTGGGCCAGGGTTACAGAATTCTTCCCAAGGGCTCTGGAATTGATGAACCAGAGGTGTAACTGAGACTGGGTTGGACTCCACTTGCATTAAAGAGGGAGCTCAGCCAGTCTGATGTAAGGAGCCTCTGCCATGTCATATCTGGGCCCTGTAGAACAATTGGGAACAACCAAGGGCTTTTAGAAGAATCCCAGCAGGATAAAGGGTTTGGAGGAGGTTTTCCAGCAGCCAGTGCCCTGCTGTGTCTGCCCACAAATGCATTTTCCATCTCTATTTCCTGCAGCCGACTCCAGGCAGAACGGGATGGTTTCTTTTAAGACGATGGGGTGGCAAAGGAGGAGATGTATTATAATTTATAATTCCACAAGATGATTCTTTCAGTCTGTTTTATTTTTGGAGTATGAGGGTAATCAAGGGAAGTGGGGTGCAATGGGGAACCAGTGGAATCCATCTGGCAGCTAAGCTGGAGGATGCTTTTCTCTTTTCCCTTCTTTTCTTTTATCTGTTCCTACAGAACTATGTGAAGGATAATTTTAATGTGTGGGAGACGATGAGAGAGAGAGCAGTGGGAATATTCTAAGACCTTTTACACGTTTCTTTCACAGTCTGACTGCCCCTACTCAGAAAAAGTCCCAAGTATTAAAATACCAATGGACATCATGGAGCAGGAACCTTTCCTAAGTGATAGCAAACCTGCCGACAGTGAGTAGAACTAAACTCTTGCATGCCTGCTTGACTCTGACTTGCACTACAAAAATATACCTGTGTATATTTAGAGTGATTTTTAAAAAAATCTTTAATCTTTCCTTTTACTTCAGAAATATTCTCTTGTTCTTTTTTTTCCCCCTCTCCTTTTTAATTTCCAGGCCCCTGCTTTATGACAGATTTTGCTTTTGTGAGCTTTTTTTTCCTTTGCTGGTTACAAAATCAGTGTTGCTCCTTCTGGTGCCTCCAGTTTAAGTGCTTTTCTCCAGCTCCTGACAGGTCTCCTGGCCACCCACTCTCTCTTCCTCTCCTCTCCCTCTCCCCCTTGGTGTTAACCTGCTGATGGTGGGATTTTTTTTTTTTTTTCCACTGAGCCTGGTGTTCTGGATTTGCAGCGCTGTCCTGTCACTATTTGTTCCCTTAGGTGCCAAGCAGTTGCAAAAATCAGCATTTAACAGAGTAATTATTTATTTGTGTCATTAAGCTGCACAGGCAGAGATCAGTTGGCCATTAACGTATTTCCCTTCTTAGGTGGTTTGTGCTCTTCTTTTTGGTTTTAATTTCTGATGTTAATAGCTGTAATTGTTGAACTTAATCTTTATTTTCAGTCATTCCCACTTTACATTTTCCTCTTTTAAGTGAGGAATCACAGCTGACCTTGGTGGTTTTGCCTTTGGGATGACTTTTTAACATACTAAGGGTGTCATATGCCCTTTTCTTCTGAGGTGGGAGGGGAGAAGTACTAACTAAAGTAACAAATTAGTGCTACTGCCTGGCTAGTGCTTCCTAGGAGAGCAGGAGCTAAACCCCCAGAACTTTAGATCCTTAAATTATCCATAGGTCTTAGGGGCTGGGAGCCAGGTTCCTTTCCTTTTGGTAGCATGTAGAGGCCTGAGGGAATGGTAGGCATTACCCTGTGGCTTTTAGATACAGAAACACTCAGAGATTGGGATTATAAAATAAAACCATTGGAAAGGAGGCATTTTCTTGGCTAGTTGGATATCCTCAATATTTTGCTGACATCAGCACATCATCCAAAATCAGCCACAGGCAACCTCGTATCCTCCTCTATCCATGTTTTTAGTACATTCCTGATACTAAATACAAATTGCATCCTAAATATTGTGTTACTCAGGATTTTAGGATCAGATGCCTTTTTTCCAACATCTTAAGGGCTAAAATAGTTAAGGAAAAGGTAGTTGTGGAGTGCCCTTGGAGATGGAACAGAGAAAATCAGCCATGGGCTGAGCTGTTGTTGGCTTGTGTATTTATACATTTTTATAATCCAGTATTTTATTTGCTGTTTTTAAGTAAAAACAATGCAAAATAAAAATCAAAACGCATCGGGCCACTGGAATAACAAAAAAAAAGCTGGAATCCAGCACCACTGTGGGATTGTGCTTGAGTGTAGCTGCGACCCAGAGCACGTTCCTGCTAGTAGCACTAACATCAGCTTTCCTGCAGCAAGAGCAGGAACAGGACTGTTGCTCCCAGAGCACATGCCTCCCGTAGGGTCAGGAGAGGGAAGGCACCCCGTGTCTCCCGAGGACTCGGGTGTGACCGAGGGGGTAGCTCTGAGCTAAGTGTCGGGCCCCAAACGGGGGAGCTCCTGGGGAACGGGGGCTGTTGGCACCCCGAGGGGTTTTACCTCGGAGGAGAGATGGGAATGGAGTGCTCCCTCAGCCAGCTGTGAATTCATCTGGCAGCTGACAGGAAAAGGGCTCGGCCCATAGATTTGGAGGAGCTGAGACAGGGCTTGGGGCGAGGTGGGTGCTGCAGCAGTGACACTGAGGCTTTCTTCCCCCAGGAGAAAAATCACCAACATTCCTTGAACGCCACACATCGTGCTGATACGATTCCCTTCCTTCAATCACACGCCATGCCAAGGTAAGCACCCGGAAATGCGCCTTGGAATGATTCCGAAAAACGCACCTCCGCCCCCGTCAGAACACAGCACATTTCCCACAGGGAATTCTTAACAAACACTTGGAGAACCTTCCCTACACTGGGTTGCTCTTCCCAAGGTGATCATGAACAAGCTGATTCCATAGTTACTCCAGCCCCTGGCAGTGCTTGGGATGGGGAGTGGAGAACCTGTGAGAGACCTGAAGGCTCCACTGGCCTCCTGGCTGCTGCACTGAGGACTGGTTTGGGAATCAGACCAGGAGAAAGATGTGGAGCTACTGGGAGGAGCCCAGAGGGTTGTTGCCAAGGGGAAATAATCCATTTTTCCATATCTGTGGTGGGAAATAGAGTAAATAATAATCTTAAACTGCAGCAAGTAATAATTGCTCAGAGTCCAGTCCCTTGGGACCAGCTTTGGCCTCCCAGCACCAAGACTGTGATGTGGAGCAAGGCAGGTTTATTCCTCTGAAATGTCAAAGATGTGTCTGTGCTTGCAGGTGTTGGACAGGCACTGAAATTCATCCCAGTGGCGATGCCCAGGTTATTTCAGTGGCATTTGAGGGGTATTGTCATAGCCTGGGGTGAAGCACCAGGATGCCCCATCCCTGGAAGTGTCCAAGTTGGATGGGTCTTGCAAAAACGTGGTCTAGTGGAAGGTGGCCCCTGTCCATGGATGAGCTTTAAGGTCCCTTCCAACCCAAACATTTTGGGATTCTGTGAGGGACAAGTGCTGGATGCTTGGAGCTCCGTGCTCAGTGAAATGGGTGGGCTTGCCTGCTGCTGTGAGCAGCGTTCAGACCAGTTCATTCAGATGATCTGAGTGTGGGCCTTGCCTTAAACCTGGCTGTGCATTCCCAAAGCCCAGCATTCGTGCTGCTCTGACCTTCTCTGTCCTCTTCTTTGCAGCCCTCCACGAACTCCAGTAAAAGTTGTGCCTCAAATTAGAATAGAACTCGAGCCTGAAGACAATGGTTATTTCTGGAGGAGCAAGGGAACAGAAACTACTTTGTAATTTGTCTGTCTGATCTTGTACGAATTCATTTTGTCACTAGCCAAATGTTAAGAAGCTCCCTGCTCCCCGGGGCAGTGGAAGGCAATGGAGCCGCCCCGCTGCCCCTCCCTGCCCACGCCCCCCGGTGTCTCGGGGCCGCGCTGCCCAGGACTCGCACTGCCTCCCGCTTGGCTCCGCAGCGCAGCCGGGGCAGGAGCGTTCCGGACTCGCTCAGCCCTGTGGGAATGCCAGAGGCGCCGGCTGCCGTGAGCCGCTGTTTGTCTGGCACAACAGAGCTGACCTCCAGGCTAATTCCATGTCTGCTCCCGCTGCTCCGAGACGCTGGAACGTGCTGCTAACCCTCACGTGCTCTCACCTGTAGATAAAAGAGAAGGTACTTCACTCCCAGCACAGACAGACCATTGCCATCGCTGTAGCATGTTTGGAAACGTCCCTTTCCTATGCAATTTTTTTTAAAGAAACACTTTAATGGACTTAATCCGTCAGGTACATGGAAGAGTGTTATTTTCCTAGATTATTTTGTTTAAATTATGGGGGCCTAACCTACGACTTTTTTTTTTTTTTTTGACAATTTTTTTAACCTTTTTTTAATTACTGTAAAGAAAAATGGATTTTTTTCCTGCAGCAGGAAACATATAGTTATGAGTAGTTCTACCTCTTATTTCTAGATGCCAGGCTTTCTGTAAAAAATGTATTGTACCATATATAATGTGATTTTTACAAAAAGCAAACCCACGACATCGCACCACAATCTCCAGGACGTGGCATAGGGCTGGATCAGTTCAATTAACACCTTCTGCTCCGAAGCATCTGTTTTTCTTAGGGTTAAGTTGGTTTTTGGAGTTTTTTTTCAATGAGCAATCCCTGCTGTGAAAGAGACTTAAATCTCTTGTGATCTTAGAAGAGTCTCAATGGACAGATGCTGGCTGTATCCCTGTTGTTGATTTCTGACATGGGATGGCTCCGTGTTTTTCTTGGAGCACCGCTGTGTGTGTGTGTGCAGCGAGAAGACCCGAGGTGTGCCTCAGGCACAGTGCACGAGGAGGAAGATGAAGGTGGCCTGACACTGGGATTTGCAAACATCCTCATCCTCCTGCATCCCACCCCTGTGTACCACCACCTGCAGAATTTACCCTAAACCTTGGCCACTCAGCCCCACACCCGGCAACGCAGCAGGACTAAGCAGGCTGCTGGCATGGGCATCCCAGGATTTTGGGGTGGAACCAAGCGAGTGGACATCACAGCAGGAGAGAGGTTTTTCTCTCTGTAGCATGTTCATACTGGGATGTGCATCTAAACATGCATTTGGGAAAGTGGGCTTCACCAGGACATAGGGGAACACACGAAAAGCTTCGTCCAAAAATAAAAGACAGAACAAGAAGAAAAGGTACCCCAGCTCTCGAGGCGAATTCCCTGATGGAGACAATCCCATCACAGAGGATGGGCACATGCTGCCACTTGGTCCTTGTGAAACCAAAGTCTGGGTTGGTGAAGTCAAGAGGATTTTCTGATGGTGCTGAGACCTTAAATGCCAAATTTTAGCATCTGCTCCCACACAGGAGCCACCACCTCCATACAGCCCCTGCTTGACCTCGAGGGGTCTCCCCCTTCAGTTTCCATGAAATCTGGAAGTGTTGGGTATCCCAGGAACCCTGCTGAAACCTGCTCTGAAAACACTGGGGAGACTTGGGAAAGGCCTGCAGAGGAGCAGCACTGGGATCCCTTCTGCTGCTGGAGGACAGGTAACTTGGGAAGTGTGATGCCAGCTTTAGCCAATGCTCTCCATCCCTTGGTGAACACCAGCCCTGGCAGCCAGCGGGGCACAGGCTGGAGCACTGCCTGTGGCTCACAGGAGCTGCTCGTGGGATTGCTGCACATGCTGCCCAGACCGTGGATGTGCAGCAATCCCAGAGGAGAGGCGCCATCCGGTGGATCGCAGGGGCTGTCCCGGTCAGTTCCACGGGCACAGCTTCCATCTGCTGGTGCCTGGTGGCCTGTCTCCCCAGGAATGAGGTCTTCCCTTCTGAACCGTGTTAAATACACGTGAGGTGTCCTGACTGCTGTTGTAGATCTTTCTCTCTCTTTGTGTTGTGTTTTTTGTGTTGTGCTGAGGGCAGCGCTGCCGACAGGACAAAGGGTTCTGCAGTTTTCCGTGAGAAACACCCACCTCCGGCGGCAGGGAGGAGCCTGCAGCATGACAGGGAAGGGTTCTCTGCGCGCCCATGCCTTTGAGAATAACCAGAAGGTCCTTTCAGTCCAGATTAGGTGTTTTGGCGGAAAAGCCTGGGCGGGCGCTTCAGGGAATAGGTGTGGAGACTGACCCAAAGCCCTCCAGCATCAGAGGCAGCCGTCAAAAATGACCTTCCCCCAGCAAATGCGAGGTCCCAGCTGACGGTGGGACGCGCGGTGGCCCCCGGCCTGCGCTGCCCCCTCCCGGGGCTGCGGCGCCTTCGTATCGCTGTTCGAATCGAGCCGCACTTTCGGATACTTTTACTCTTGTTTTTAATTCTCGTAAGTCCGTGTTTTCTTTGGAGGAGAGAACAAGGACTTAGGATGAAATGAAGTGGATCAGATGGTGGAACTAAAAGGAAAAAAGCAGAAAACATTTCAAACATATTAAAGTGATTTTTTTTTTCCAGTAATATAAAAAATGAAATTCCTTATAACATTATAGTATTTTACAGTTTTATGAAGCTTTCTATTGTGACTTTTATGGAATCAAAAGATGAAGATGATGAGATATTTTAGCATTTATATTTTTCAAAATTAAATAAATGTATACTGAAAATAAAGTAACTTTATGCATTTATGGGAGAGTTCATGTCTGTTTCCCCTCATTATGTGCCAAGTCTCGTTTGATTGAATCGAGATCCCAGAATCAGTTTGGTGATTAAAGGGGCTCCCTGACACCTTTGTGCTGGACCCACTGAAGCATATTTTGGGATACCTGGGGGAGTGGATGGATCTGGAAAGTGGCCAGAAGGTCTGGGGGTGGCACAGCATCTCTGTCCAGCTCCTGTTGCCTGCACACAGCGAGGATGAGGCCAGTGTGCCTGGGCTTCTCCATAAAACCTCTGCTTTCTGGAGTGCAGAGTTCAGATCATGGCTGAAACATGTCATGATCAAATTTGCTCTCTGAGTGTGTTTCTTAGCCAGGAATAACCATTGGAGGACTCAGGGAAACAGCAGCCATTGGAGTCTCTCAGGCCCCAGCAGCGCTATGAGTGCACATTGCTGTGTGTCCCCTGGGTCCCCAGTGGCCACTGCCCTCAGGGCCCTGGCTCCCTGCTTGTGCACCTCTTCCAGCCCTGAGCTCACCTGTGCACAGGGCAGCCCCTGGGATCGGTGCCCCTGAGGGAAATGATCATCTCACTCACCACACCAAGGGGAGAAGGAAGGGTCAGGAACTGACTGGGATCAATCTTTTCCAATCCGAATGGTTTTATTCCGGGGTTGTAACCGGCACAAAGGCAGTACTACTCACCTGGTGGCATGGAGAGCCACCTCCTTGCCACTCAGCTCCTTGTTGGCCAGCTCTGGTGCCTCTGGAAGCTTTGGAGCAAGGACTATTGGCAGAGTGGGAGGCTTACTGGGATCCGGGGACCTAGATGAGCCCAGCGGTCTGACAGGTCTCACCTATTTCAAGAAGCAGGCAGTGGGCATGGGGAAAATGCAGCAGGTGGACACCGTGGAGAGGAAGGTCCTGGTGGAGGCCCGGAGCGGCTCCTCACGCTCACGGCCATCCAGCCCCGCTGCTTCCGCACGGGCGGGACGGGCCGGAGCCCCGCGGGGCTGCGGCCGCGGGGAAGGGAGAGAGCCGGGCGGTGCTCTGCCCCGGCGGC